>CAEMYA010000417.1:608504-621197 GCA_903131615.1 Diplodus sargus | reverse complement strand
GTGTGTGTGTGTGTGTGTGTGTGTACTTGAGTAGATGAGAGGACCGGGCTGCTGTGCAGGGTTTGGATGAGGTGACCTTCAGGGGCGGTCCAGGTATTGAAATCACAGAGAGGGAGCCCTGATGTGTTGGGCCCCCGCATGGAAACCCCTCCGTCAAGCCTGACACTGATGACCACATCCTAATTGAAACAAATGTGCCAATTAGGCGATTCATTTCTCACATCCTCTGCCACACACTTGCCTCTCTAATTTGTATTTGTCCCTTCATTTTTTTTTCTCCCCCTCCTTGCCTCCCTCTCTTCTCCCCGTCTTTGTGTATCTCCCTCTCTTCCCTTCTGCTCGGTGAATCTTTTCATCATTACCCGAGGGCCGTTAGCGGCAGACAGACAGCTAATGTGCGGCGCTGCCCCCAAACACTGCAGAGGGCCGGCTCGTGCCACACGTTAATTGCCTCTTTCAAGTCACAAATTTCCCAGGATCAACTTGAAATAAATACATAAAGACTCGGAGGATGTGGGGGAGGAAGGGGGTGCCACCACTTGTGTCACCCATTAGTGACAGATGAGTTTAATCATGAGAAATTAGACTCTGTCCCCGAGTCAGTCTCTCTATTTCCTTATCAACGATGCTAAGCGCTTTACCTCCGACGAAGCCTCGCGCTAAAGGCTATCTTTTAATTGTAGAGAAGAATCTGGCGGCCTTTGAAGATCGGCCTTCAAGTTTTCTTCAAGGCAAATGGAAAGAGAGACACAAAAAAAAGATCATCTTCAGCCATCGTACTCTCTGCTGCTCTCCTTGGAAAAAAAAAAGAAACATTCCCTCTCCCGCTAACAGCGTTTCCACTCACTCAGATAGGTGTGAAAAACCAGCGAATGTGAGAAATGATTAGTGTGTTATGATGTTCATTATCATTTTTATTCGTGTCAATATATACCTGCAATCCATCATCCGTGGGCTCTGAGTGTCATTTCTATTTACCCAGTGCGTGCACACCCACAGGCACTTCCTATTTGCATCCTGCCTGAGTGTTGTTTATTATTAAGGGTCCTATAAGCCCGGCCCATTCTGCCACACTATGAATATAATTTGCAAGCGCAGCGATGCAGCTCTTCTTACCAGGGTAGAAGCGCTAAAGCATCACTAAGTTTGTAATTCATAATTAGTTTTTCCTCTCTGTTGCTGGTAATTGGTTATAGTGCTGCTTTTTGACTGCGTGATGGCTTTAGTGCTGCTGTCTGTGCTGCCTCGCTGTGGTTCTGAGGAGGTGGGATTTGAAGATTCCGGTGTGCCTGGAACAAACTAGTTCGTCGTGTTTATACTTGTTTTAAAACAGCAGCACGCAAAGGTGAAGCAAAAAGCCATCACAGCCTCCCTGATCTCTCCTAAACATCCAGTCTTGACGCAAACGGGGATGACGATGCACTCTTTCAAACCATTGATTGTAAAAATTGTGGACGGATCCCCTGAGACGTCATCCTTTTGGTTTCTAAGTAGACAGAATGAAGCTCAAAGTGGGCGGTGCTGGCCGTCACCCTCTTGGCAGTACCTGACTCCACCTACCACCAAAAAATAGAGCAAAGAGGCGTCTTGTGGGCGGAGCTGAAGCCAGCCGAGCAAGCTGACTGTGCTCACACGTAAAGAGAAGTGAAATTCAACTTGTGTTATTCTTCTGAGTTTAACCGCAGGGTTTATATTCGCCCCCAAAAAGACAGAATACTTCATTGCACAAAACCTTTACCCAACCGGCACTGAGGGTGTTTATTCCTCCAGAGACTCCGGGCTCTAACAGGGACACCCGCGTCTTCCCCTCCTCTCGGGTCTATTTAAATAGACTTAAAATTTCTCCTAAAGGAATCATCAACAACAACATAAGAGAGGTGAAGATGCTTGTTTCAAACACTCGCAGTTGTTAAACTTGCAGCTCGCATGTGAAGTTTCAGAAGTAGTTGTGCTGGATGTGAAATATTCACTGCGCTCCTCTGTAAATGAACTCAGCATTTTAACCATCATGAAAGGATTTTCATCAGGATATTCAGGATATTTCACCGTGTGTGACGGTTGATTTAATGTTTACGAGCTCACCGTCTCTCTGTTCTCTCTCTGTCGTACAGGTGGAATGGCTGAAAAACGAGGAGCTGCTGAGCTCCCAGGCGGACGACAACATCGACACACGCGCGGATCACAACCTCATCATCAACGAGGCGCGGCTGTCCGACTCGGGCAACTACACCTGTCTCGCCAGCAACATCGTGGCCAAGAGACGCAGCGCCACAGCCACCGTGATCGTCTTCGGTACGCCGTCCTCCCCGGCTGCTGTTATTGCCTGCTCCAACACATTACAGTGTGCTGACACACTGTTTACATGCCGCTTCAGATCAATTTGTTTGGTTTCCTGCGCCGTGATTAAGAGACCCATCTCCATGTTTCCGCCGAAGAGCGATGTTTCCTCTTTATTTCAATGAATGTATTATTCAAAGACCCAATTTACTGCCTCTCATTTAAAATCAATGTGTACTTTATGAAAGGAAATAAGCCACTGTGTCTTAATCTCATTTAAAAGGAGTGTTGCTTATTAAGTATTTATTTGCCAGAGGCCTTCCAGCAACGCGGGTTCACCGGCTTTGATAGCACCGCCGAACATTTAGCTTTGTCGTCGCAGAGATCATTGAGTAAACTGCTTCAGTCAGAGCACTAAGTGGTCGACTCCAACCTGTCGACCAGTATGAGTCAGTGTCGCCTTTAGAAATGGCAATTTCATTTAATGGCTGTTTTCTTAGCTTTCGCACAGCTTCACGTCTTTATCTTAATCCAAGAGCAAGGAACACTGAACTGGCAATTAGGAAAGAGGGCGCTGTATATCCACCACAATGAGTGTGCTGTGTTCAATCCGCTGCAGCCGTTATGCATTGTTGCCTTGCAGCGCCTCGCAGCCTGCATAATCATTAATAACCTTAGAGTATTTAACTATGCCACAGTTCTGGAAAAAGTAATATGTGTTGTTGTTGCAGTCGCTCTACCTTTCTCTCCGTCTCTGAACTTGTTGAACTCTCTCCAGTGAACGGCGGCTGGTCCCTGTGGACGGAGTGGTCGGCCTGTAATGTGCCGTGTGGGCGGGGTGTCCAGAAGCGCTCTCGAACCTGCACGAACCCGGCGCCGCTCAACGGCGGGGCTTTCTGCGAGGGCATGTCTGTGCAGAAGATCACCTGCAATGCACTCTGCCCAAGTAGGTTCCACTTAAACTCTGAGTTTCTGCCTGTAGATACAACACAGACGTAAACTTTATGGAGACACGACGGTTACTTTTCTTTTCTCTAGCTGTCGAAAGTTATTATATATTTGTTTGAGAATTCTTAAACCAACATGTCAGATATTATGACAGGCTGCCAGAAATGTAAAAGCTGTTTCATATACTAATGATATAAGTGGCTGACAAGCTGTTTGTTTTGTTTTTTTTACACCTCCAGCACAGTTATTCTCTCCTCCCCGTGTTTTCAGATGACATGTTTTATTGCCTGGTGCTTTTTAAGGCACTTTGTGCTATTACTGTACATCACCCACACCTACAACATCTCAGACATTTATCTGTTGTTGTTTAAGTGACTAGATTGAGTTTAACATCCTGCCTCAGTAACATCACACACAACCGAGAATAAGGACTGCAACGGACAGACCTGTAGTGACCTGAGAGAAAACCCCTGCACCACTGAACTCATCGTGCTGCACGGAAGAAAATAAGAAGGCATAAAAAGAGGCGGCGAGGATTTATGATGCAAAGCAAAGTGACAAGAGGAGGCAGCGGTGAGCGCGGGGAAATGACTCAGAGTGCTGTGTGATTCAGGGGGGAGAAGGTGAGCTGAGTTTTTTCGCCTTACAAGAACCAACACGGGTGGAATTTGTTGTTGCGTGAGTGGAACAGGGGAGGCTTGTTCTCGCGGAGGCAGGAGGTTATCCTATAAGTGTGAGCGCTGCACACATGCAGGCCCGTCAGCTCACAGACAAATCTTGCAGAACGAGAATCGTGTGTCTACAAGCGTTTATTGAAGGCGGGGAGTGACACGGAGTCAAAACTGCACTTATTGGTCCGGTTAACCGCAGTAAAGAGGCAATAAAAGAAGAGTGCTGCAGTGTTAGCGGCTCTGTGGGGTTACGCTTTTTGAGCAAAAGGGAAAATGTGCAGATGTTTAGTAGGTATCGCTCGCCATCGCCGCCTCTTTAGTGCGTCGGTGTAGCAGCTTTGTCGCTCTCTCTCGTGCAGTTAATGAAGCACAAATCGGCTTTCTTGGCTTCCACCGTTCGTCGGTAACAACAAAATGATATCAGATCTTCCAGCCAGCTCTGGCTGTAATCACTACGGTGGAAATGTACTGTAACATATAACCTGATTGTGCTTAACCAACCCTAAAAGTCAGGATGTTTGGCGGTAGTGTTGAGTCCAACTGATGCGTCAGTATCAGTACTTGTGAAGAATCCTGAGGCTTAATTAAGAACTTCCAGGTTTAGACACACACTTCCTGTTTAAGCTCCACCCATTCAGAGTGCGGATATGGATACAGATCATTTAATTGGTTAATTGTTCATATATTGTATCGACATTTTGCAGGATGTACTAGATCTGTTGGATTCTTTTCCTCTTTGCATGATCACAAATCATCTAACTGCGACGGGTTTGTTCTAGAAAACGGCTTCAGCTTTTGTTCACCGATGTTTTAATTTAGACAAGATTATTCCTGCCTGAAATATTTCTGTAGACTTTAATCTCAAATCTGTGACAGATCTGAACTGACAGGAACAAAAAGTGTTTGATATCTACAACCTGACAGATACAGTAAGTGGGTCTTATCTGCACACAAATTATAAGACTTTTCTCTTCTCGCTGTGTACGTTCATATTACAAGACGTGCATATCAATTGTGATAATAGCAAATCGTTGGAACCATTGAAAGACTTCCAAAAGTACAGTTTTACTTATTATTTTATATCATATATCATTTAGAACAATCACCAGCTGCCAGCTGTGATCACCTGACCTGCAGTGTGAGATTAGAAATTGAGGCTCGGCCTGAAAGACTAGCACGTGACAAAACTCGGGCAGAACCAGGAAGGAAGAAGTTCTTGGACACAGTTGAACTCTCCGGTGGTAAATGTCATCTGGTGGCTGTCTGTCACGTTGTCACATTGTGTGACGGCTCTCGAGTTTGGAGTCTGAGCATCAGCATGTGTGAAGCAAACATATGTTGAAGGTATAGAAATCATCTGCATGCCTTGTCACCTCTGTGCAGATGTCGGGGTCCCTGTAGGCCCGTCAGCCGCAGCACGTCGCTGCACGTCCTGCGTACACGCTGTCAGCGCCACACATATTGTCTTGTTTTCCCAGAGAGCTCAGGAGCCTGAAAGCCGGGGCTCGGAAATTGGCGAGGTCATCCAGTGAGCATGATTCGTGCCAATTTGTTCGGTTTGGGAGGCCTCAGAGTGCCAGGACACAGATGGGGACAGACAGTCAGGTCTCGCTTAATGCCGACTGAGAATGCCAGAACAGGATGAGAGAGAGAGAGATGTGGAACCGGGACAGAGAGACGGAAGTCAGAAAGAGTCCTGACACTTTGTACGAGTTTGTAAATCAAGTTAAAAACGCAGATTTATGGTGTTAAATAAATAAAAAACACAAAAAACATGGTACTACTGGCACAAAATGATACCAGACAGTGTAGTTACTAAGTTATTGTGTTGTATGTATGTTATGCCAAACATTAAAAACACAAGACATGTTAAGAAACGTATATAAAGCCAGAAAATAATTAATTATATCATTATTTGGAAATATATATGTGTTTTGTGTAAGTCGGACATTTTATGGAATTCGAATCCAAATAGCAGAAGATAGTTTATCTTGTAAAACAAGTTTTTCTAACTGGCGAACTTAAATAGTAAATAGTGATAACAGTCATTAACAGAAACCCAAACAAATGTTTTTTTGTGTATCATTGAATATGATGTACTAGAGCTGCAGAATTTGCACTACAGACAGCAAATTATTGGCATCAAAAGCATTTCTGATGATTCTGATTGCAGAAGTAAACTGCAGATAGTATACAAAATAAAAATCAAGCTTGCTGACAAACGTTTCACAGATTATGAGTTTTGGACTGTTAACTTTGTGAAATAGTCACAGTTTGGTTAGACTGGGGCACCAAAACCTCGTAGTTAGATTTAGGATGTAATACAAGTTAAAAACAGTTCAGCTTTGACTTTCAGACCCACCAAACTACCTGAAACACCCCCGCAGTGCAGATTATTCTCACCGTACTACAACCTGAGCAGAACGCCTCCAGAGAGAACCACCACTGTAGGAGCTGAGCCAACGCTTGAAGCTACTGAGTCGCTTCCAGCCAGATGATTTAATTCACACGCTAATTAACTCGCTTGTCATTGATTCACAGTTTCTGTCTTGAACACTTTATCCATGTGTTGTCCATTATATGTGTTCTATCAGTGATCAAACATAAACATTCTCCTTTGCAAACAAGACAATAACAACTTAACTCGAGCAACAACTTGTCTCAGCGTCAGCTAAACACAGCGTGAACGTTAGCGATCTAAAGCTGTTTACCTCAGCTTTGTAAATGATTTATGAGAAAAGGAAATGCATTCAACAAGTTCTTTCAGGCTGCAAACTTTTGGTAAGTGAAACTAAATTTACAGGGTACATTTGCCCGGAAACTACAAGAGCGCAGGGCTTTTTAACCCCTCTCAGTTTATGGTCAGTAATCCAGGACCAAGGTGAACATCTTATTCTCTGACCTCACCATCGACGATAAAGTCTCTCAGCTTCAAAATATACAAGCCACACAATCTTACATAAATAATTCAGCTTCGTAAAGCAGATATTGTAGTCTGGCTCTTGGCTTCAGTGCTGAAACCATAATGTGCCAAACTTTCTATCCATTAATCAATAAGGGCGAGCAGGAGTCATTTTCTTATGTTCTGCTTGTCTCACTTGTTTGAACTAATGCACATAAAGTTTCCAGTTAAAAATGACAGAAACATGTAGCTCTTAACGAAGGCGACAGAGAGAATGACAGCGTGAGTTTCTGTGCAGGAGAAACTCGGCTGTGGCGGGTGATCAATAACAGTGACTCAGCTCTCGGCTTTTCAGGGTGCTCTGACGTCTGGCTTTCAAAAAACTCGCTCACCGGCTTGTAGTCTAAACAAAAAAAAAAATGGAATTTTCAGATGCTGACTGATGTCTGTGTGTCAGAAAGTTTTCAACCAGCTGCCTCTCACCGCCAGTGAAAGCTGTCAACCTTAAATGCTGCTTCAAGAGAGAAGTGTTGTGTTTACACTGTCGAATCCATATGAAAAGAAATAATTAAAGAAGGAAAGAAGAAGAAGGAGGAGAAGAAGAAGAAGGAGGATTGCCACCACCGGGCCTCCAGAGGCTTCAGGAGAACGACTGAAGTAGCGTGCAGCAGAGAGAGCTCCCTGTTATCAGGGTTGATCCGTGTCTTTGTGGGAGGAAGGAGATGCAGACAGGAGCCGAGCGTGGGCTGAGATGAACCCAGCTGTCTGAGTCGCTGATTGACAGGCCTGTCCGGTTCTGACAAGGCAGCCCGGAGCGCCGGCTTAATGATGGCGTGAGTGCAGGGAGGGCAGGGAGGGCGGACGGGGTCAGAGGCTGGACCGTGATGAGGCAGATTAACGAGAGACGGAAGGGTTTGATTGGAAGACAGAACAACTTAAAGCAAAGTCAACAGACAGCGGCACCACCTCCACCATCTACACCTGAACAGGACGATCGTCAGTGTCTCCCAAAACGACACGACGTACTGGACCGTCATCGTACAGTCGTAGTTTGGGTCGGTTTAGGCAAGAAAACTACTTACGTAGATTGAGGAAAACATTGTTATTTGGGTTGATAACGTGGAAATTTTGCATTTAAATCACTACATCACTCCCGTAACTTCAGTCATGAACGTACATATGTTACCTGAGTAGCTTGCCTTATGTTTCGTACGTGACCTTACGTCACTATGTTCGTTAAAGGAACCCACACTGGACAGTACCAGCAATCTGTTGAATGAATTCAGCCATCCATCTCAAACCTTCTCCCCACTCGGCGTTCTCCGGTCTTTATGCTACGTACCCTCACTTCCTCCAGACCTATATGGGTCGTATTAACCTGCTCTCATTTTTAACCTATATGGACATTTTTCTCTTGAGGACAGGCTCTAGATTTTATACATTTGTGGCGACGACATCTACACCTGATTAAACTTCAGTGAAGTGATCTCAGTCTCCCATCCTCTCTTTTACTGGGAGTGGCAGGTAAAGTGAGGAGCATGATGGGAAATTACAGTGTCACACATTAAAGTGACACATTATTCCTCCAACAAATGAAAAGTAAACTCATTAGCAATAAAACGCACCCTTGTTAAACTTTATGCACTCTGATGTTTAGCTGCTAAAGTCTTATTTGCTCCGGTTGTGATTCATGTTCATTCATGAGTCGCAGGTTTGAGAAGACGTTGCTCACTGAACCCAACGACAAAAGGATGTTTGTTGTTTTTCCTGCTTGTGGTCTCATTCCACTGAGGTCACATGTAATCTTCCGAACACGCTCTGGTTCACTGTATTTTTAATAGTAAATTGAGATTTCTGACACATATGAGTCATTAGCCTGTTGCGCTGACAATTGTGATTCGGCATGACCACAATTTTCATTTTTGACAAAGAAAAAACCATCTCAAAGTGAGCGATTGGGGCTCTTGTAGCTGCCAGAGTGGTTGAAAACACGTCTTTTAATGACACAAATACACCAGGTGTGACTTGTTCTTGCTTTAATGAGCAGGAACATTGTAGTTTGTTTTGAGATATTACAGAGACAACAACTAGAACACCAAATCCAGATGAACTGTTTCTCTTTTTGAAGTAATGTTTGATTAAAAAACGACACAGTTCAGCCATAATGGAAAATACTTTTCCTCATTAAAACTGAAATTATATTATTATTACCCTTGGTGTGTTAGTGTGTTAGTTATATTTGTCTAAAACAGATTATGAAATAATTTATACAAGATGGCTCAGGACAAACTTTCACTGAGGTAAGTCCATGTCCACAGCCAATTAATGTATCATGACAAGGGTTAAACTTAGCGAGTGCATGAAAACTTTAATATTCACTTTGCCAAATGTTGTTTGGTAGAAAAAGTAAAATCCTCTGATGTGTCGGGATTTAGGGTTCAAACTGAAAGATGGAGAATAAAGGCACGAAAATTAAAGCGTGTAACGTCTGCTTAGCTGCGAAAGTGTCACCAAAACAAATTAATGAGGATCTGTTGGCGACTAAACAGTTTTAAGAAACCCAGAAACGCAGCGAGCAAAACAAAATTAAATTTGGATTATGAAGAGTATCCGCGAGTTGTGGAATGATACAGAGTTCTTGCAGATGTTACAGTTTGTCAGGCTGTAGCTGTTGTTTACCAGCGAGCAGATGAGGTCAATCAACAGAATCACAGCAGCTAGTCAGAGGGGAACTGTCAGGAGAAACAATATGCATTCACTCACCAGCGACGGCGGTCTAACGCAGGAGGCACTCTGCATTCTCTCCACATCGCTACAAACACATCATTTGCATATCAAGTAGCAGAGAAGAAGCCACAAACAAACGGCGGAGTGTAGGTAGGGACCGTGCAGCACCACAAAGGAAGATTACCTTCTCCACCGCCCACGAGACTGTTTTATCGGCGTCCCGAGTGCTGCCAGAAAATCTTCAGGCGCCATATGGTCTCCCAATATTTGTTAAGCTAAGCATGATGAGTTCTTCCTTGATCAGATGACAGAGCACCGTGGAGGACTTCCAGCTATTAACATGCACCAGGCTGTCTTGTTTCATAGCCTTGTATCAAATCCTATTATATAAACAGGCCCGCGGGTTAATGGGGAGAAAATGTCTCTGATGCTGTAGCACCACCCTGCAGACTGTGTGTCATACTGAGCATGTGTGTGTTGTTGTTACGTAACAGATAACTATCTGTTATTTGTTGACATTTGGACATTTCTATATATTCACTTACTGAAGTGAGCAGATGTATGGAAGTCTTTTTTTTCTCATCTTATAGTGTTTTAATAACATTTTTGTCAATTTCTTCTGGCATTACGCGGAAAAATGTTGTATTCTGCCTTTATATTCCCCAATTTCTATTTCAAATCATCAAATATAATGTCCTTGAATATTCTGTTAAAGTGCAGCATTAAACAGACTTCAGATTTGGTCGGTTTTTATCAAAATATGGACCCAAGCCCTCCTGATGCAGTGGATATTTAACTCACACAACAAAAGTTATTGTTGGGAGTTTTCTTTACTTGTTGAAGAATGAAAACAAACATTGAAATAAGAATTACTTGTGATTGTATAATTCATGCATGGAAGGGTTAAATAAAACAGCTCATAGATCAGCAGTCGGGAGGAAACAGCTGCTCTGAGCAAAGCAAACACAAAATGTGGCTACTGCAGCTCGTAAGTTGGCTGATGGAGTTATCTTGTTTTTGTTTTACTTCAATGTTTGTATTTATTTTGAGAGGAATTTTGGCTGCTGTTTCTTTTTTCCTCCAGTCATAGTTAGCCTAAGGCTCGAGTCCAGACTCCAGTACATTACGTACAGACATGATTTGAGAACGATTTTTCCTAAAAAAAAAAGAAGCGAGTAACATAGTTACCGACATTTTGGACTAATTTCCTCTTTCGTCTTTCTTTGGCTCGTCTAAGCTGCTTCCTGAGTGCTTCACATTATTTCTTCTTGTCTCTCGTTTGTTTTTGTTGTGCTGACACATACAGAACATCTGTTATTGTCTTCGTCCACGTTTATATATATATATATATCCTCGTATTGCAGTTGACGGCGGCTGGGACGAGTGGACCGTCTGGACCGTGTGCAGCAGCCAGTGTGAGCGGCAGCGGAGTCGCGAGTGCAACTCCCCGGCACCCAGACACCGAGGCAGGATGTGCGAAGGGAACAGCGAGGCCACCGAGAACTGCACAGATGGACTGTGTACCCAGAGTAAGACCGGTCATTATGCTCCACATCTGCATCATCACTGTCATCATTTTCCTCTCATTATCATCACCATATATGCGCTCGCTGTAACGTGGCAAATCATCACGAGCACGATCGAGCAGGAGGTGGAAAAAGAAAATCACACCGTGGATTGACACGATGCGTGATGATGACAGCGCTCTTTCTCCTGTGAGCTGCTCACTTGAGATATTGTATGTCGTACTGAATCTGTCACAGGGTAAAAAATATACAAACATTCACTCTAGAATGATTCTTCAGGTTTGTAATGAAATGCCATTGCACTGTTTGGGTCATGCACATGCGATGACATAGAAACCGTCTGAACGCGACGTGATTGTAGCGGGACTGTGATTTGAAGGAGTGCCGTTTCAGATCATCAGAGGTGAAAAAGACAACTTTTTAGCTGTCCTCCTTTAATGTTGGCTCTGCTGTAGTAAAGACAGTGTTAGCATCATGGCTACCGCTAATGGCCTGGCTGTAAGAATCGCAATTTGACCTAGAAATCCTGATCTCACCTAAAGTCAGAGTAGTGTTGTGAAGGGAAACACTGGCGCTCTCCGTTGAGTGAATGAATCTGTTCACTCCTCTTTAGACTCTTTACCTTCTTTGCCTCCTACATCAGCTGGTTTCGTTTTCTTTTGCAGTGTACAGTTTTCACAGTTATTCCAGTTGTTCCACTTTTGATTGGGGACAGCGACCAGGGAAAGCAACGTCTCTTCCTGTTTTGTTTGTGGCAGAGGCAGTAATTTAACCTGCACAGACTGAAAGTGAGATTTGTGGGGAATCAACCTATACGCAGATGACGCCATTCTTTCTGCAGCCATCACATTGTGCAGTCATCTACTTCAAGTAACTAATGCTAATGCTAGTAGCTATCACTGACTGAACTGTGGAAAAAGAGATAGATCTGTGTGAGTTAGAACTACATTAATGGCAGGAGCAGGTGTGCGCCGCTCTAGTCAAGACTCAGGGCTAGAAAACTATCTTTTTTTCCTCTGACTTCCTCGGCGTTGTTTCAAGTATATTTGCGTCAATACGGATCCAGTGAAAACAACCGAAAACGCTGTAGTTCATATTCCAGGCCTATAGGTGGCGCTTGAAATTTACCAAAAACGGTTAAAAGCTTGCGCGCTGTAAACAAACAGACAGTAGACAGAGAAACCGAACACAGCAAGAAGATGAAAACGGCTAGTGGTAGGAAACCAGAATCGTTTGTGTGGACCAATAATGACGTCAAACTGCTGCTGCGACTCACTTAACTACAAGGCGAGTAAGCTGCAAGAAAGGCTCAATATCTTCTGCGGCATGAACACGGGTATGTAGTCCGCCGTTGTTGTTGTTGTTGTTGTTGTTATGAAACGTCGGAGGCAAGAGGTCGAGGGGTGGGGCAATGGCGTCATTGTTTCTGAAAGTATGAGGATTCACCCTCCACACGAAAACGCAAGGGCAGCTTTTTCGAAAAAAAAATGCGTTTTCAGGATCCATGTGGACGATCGGCCAAAACGATGCAAAAAATGTGCGTTTACACTAAAGGGCGTTTCCGTGTGGACGGGGCCTCAGTTTAGTTTGACATTTGCTAAGTCATGCGTATATACAAAACAATCTGTCGTCCAAGAGAAGA
>CAEMYA010000417.1:551796-607848 GCA_903131615.1 Diplodus sargus | reverse complement strand
ATGTGCGTTTACACTAAAGAGCATTTCCGTGTGGACGGGGCCTCAGTTTAGTTTGACATTTGCTAAGTCATGCGTATATACAAAACAATCTGTCGTCCCGGAGACGTCCAAGAGAAGATCTCTGTTCATCCTGAGCGCATTTTCTACGGGATGACAGATGCAATTAGTCTGACGTCCTGGTAATGAGTTTGAAAATTATAATTTATTTGCATCTAATGGTCGGCACACACGGATGTCATTTTTTTGATATATAAATCACCGAGACTCGTAGCTTAATCTATGGGGAATAATCACCCTTTAAATCACAGTCCCAACACTGTTTTTTCAGCTCAACTCTTTCGTGCTCATGATGATGATGTTCATTTTGGTTTCCACAATCTACATTTGGAGAAAGTCTGGTCGACAAAGCGTGTAAATCAAGCTTGTTTTTGGACCCGTGTTAGGAGATAATTGGCCCGCTCAGAGTTATTTCCCGGCCTTTGAGCAGTTTGCACCTCACCACCTTCGTCTGCGTTGGTATGAGGAACAGTAATGATGCCTGCCCGGCCATTATCAGATACTGTACAGTCAGCAGGAAGCGCTTCTCTGTTGCTCGGGACCGGACCACACTTGTTAGTCACTTCACAGAGGCTCGGACTTTAATCACCACTTTCTCTCCCCTTTGTCTCATTCTATCTCTCTGTCTTTGCAGATCGAAAGCTGCTACATGACGTTAAACCTCAAAGTGAGTCTTCCTCTGTGGATTTCTTCCATCTTCAACCTCCCCTCCTCCCTCCTCCCACGCCCCTCCCCCATCCGCCACTAATATGTAATGCCCTGAATTCTCGGGGCCAGAGATGATAAATTACGAGTTTTTAAGTTGGCAGGAGAGGGAGTGAAAGTCGTTTGCATTCACTCAGTACGCACTCTGCAAGCGGCGACATCATGAATTACCGTCCTTTTAGTTCACTTTGATCTGAGCAAACTCCTGTTTTAACCCAGCAAGTGCTCATTACACATTCATGTCATTATTCAGTGCCCGACTTTTTATGACAACCGTGACATCACAGCTGTGCTTCTACTTTGAGCCAGGAGATATATTGGTTGTGACAAGCGAACATGTGCTATGTTGTGGAGGATTAATGGGTTGTAATCATTGCAAATGAGCTAATTTGACCAATTTACGACGCTGTCCTCGCATTCCTGTGGCGGCTTTCAATCACTCGGCGGCGTTAGGCTGACTAAGTGATTGTCAGGTGCTAGCTTGAGTGCTTTGATTAGACTTACACATTAGTGTAAAAGTCCTTCCTACCGCCGTCTTCACAGGCTTTAAGGAAAGGTTGAGTGATTGAACGGGGGAGTCCATGAAGCCGGTATCTGGCATGTGATCGCCCTGGTAGGAATACTCTAAATTAATTTGCCTCTTATTGGTCCTCGCACGGACTGGTGACCACCAGCTACACCACATGGGCTCCCGACTCTCCGCGCCGTGGGTTATCCATCATAGCTATTGGATGTAGACCGGTGGGTCTAAAGGCAGTTAGGCTAATCACCCTCCATGTTAGCAGCTTGAGTGTGATACGTAACAGTTCAGAGTAACGGCTGGACATGTTCATTTATTCCTATCTGTGGTGCATAATGTAGCATGGAGAGATAAGACAGATGGTCTGCTCCATCTTACCACTTTCCATCCTTCTTGTTTCATTCCGCCGGTGCAACACATCGTGACTCTTTCCTGTGTTTGACCTTGATCGTCCACATAAAATAACCGTATTGTCTCCACAGTTTTCTTTTTTTTTTTCTTCCCATCTCCCCCAAACGGTTTGAGTCTTAATTAAAGTAACAAAGACATTGTTGCTCTTTTATGTGCAACACTTAAAAAAATCCTCTTCACTTTTTTTTTTGGTAATGCTGCTTTCATCACAGTAGGAAAGAAAAGACTCAGGTGCTGGAGGAATCTCAGAAGGACACTTTGAAAGCCCCCCTGCAGTCAGTGTTTCTTCCTGGGGTTTGGTTAATAGTCATACGCAGTTATTAACAATCGCAAGAGTGCAAGATCAACATCACAGGCGTGGATTAGCGATAGCATCAATTTTAGCACGGACAAGCAGCATGAATATTAGCAGGATTGTGATGGCTGTCTCTCAAACAGAAGTTTATTCACCCGTAAAGAACATTTACTTCTTACTTTCTTATGAGCTGATATCAGCTTTTATAACCCCGATTTGATGAAGATGTATGACTCCCAGATTCCACTATAGTCAAAGTCTTTATTCTATACTAGCAACAGCTTATATTTAGTGACTTTGAGCACAAAATTAAATTATTCGTCAAAAGATATTTGGCCTTAGCCTTAATTTGCCTCATTGAAAGGGAGGATAAAGCAAATATTATTGATCTCTCGTGCTCCCCCATTTAATGTGGACTCAATATGTTCTTCTTGTTGACCTGCTGTTTTGATAAATTCAGTATAATGTGCATTTCCACAGCGCTAATTCCATCAGAAGTTATTCCACTACCCTTCTGCCAAACCATGAATGAAACTCAACGCCCCTTCCCCCTTTAATTTTCACAATAAAAGTCTTTCAGCCTTCAGTTTATAGGTAGGCTTTTAATATGTAAAATGTGTTGAGTTTTGATGATGATAGCTTACAAGAGCACTCCAGTGAAAACATGGCTTACATTACCCATAATGCAACACTACCACCAACAGTTTTGGTTTCATTTAACATGGCTAAAGTCTAATTACCATAAATTTACCATTTATTACTCTTGCTCTGAAATACTTTATATAACTGTCCTTATATTTGCAGTAGTGCTCCTCTGAACAAACGCTCTGTACAATCGCTCTTCTTTAATATTGATCAGGGCTACAGAAGAAAGTATAACTGTATTGAATTTGTCCTTTCATTGTTTCTTTATCAGCCGCTGACCTTAGCGTTCCTCTCCCGTGTGTCTTGTGTGCTTCAGGCATGGACGGCTCCAACGACGTCGCTCTGTACTCCGGCCTGGGAGCCGGCATCATCGCCGTAGCGATCCTCGTAGTCGCCGTCATGCTGTACAGGAAGAACCACAGCGAGTACGGCGTGGACGTCATCGACTCCTCTGCGCTCGCCGGGGGTTTCCAGTCGTTCAATTTCAAGACTACCAGACAAGGTGAGAGAGAGAGTGAGCGAGAGAGAGAGAGAGTCCCATCAGCTCCACGATGACACACACCAACAGCCACAAGGCCAAAAGGCGATGTCATCAAAGACCTCCGCAGCAGGGCCGCCCCCTCTGATTGATGGCTTTTGTTTGCATGGAGCAGCGTGGCGTGCAGGCTCCCCATCTGCTTAGGATTTATACCTCCATAATCAGGGAAAGGCCCTGTCCTTCTATTTTGACAGACCTGCTCCTCTGTTATTTTGACGCAAGAGATAATCAATCTCTGATAGCGACCGCGGCTGCTCCGCCCCCTCCCAGCGGACCACACATTTGACTGTCAGACAGCCAATCTCCTCCATCAGATTACACTGGCCTAAACCACTGATGGATAAATGTGAGGGTTATGGAACAGTGAACATCAATTCAATTTTTGTTGTGCACAGCAATAACTTCTGTTGGTTATGTGACTGCGGCTGTCCCGGCCAGCTTTCGCTACAGGCATTCATATTGCTGTCGCTGACACTTCTGGGTTAGCGCAAGTGATAGCCATCGTGGCGAAGGGTGATCCATCCTGGCCGCCGCGCTGACAGCCGGCGTGAGAAGATCTGCCGGAGCCCACGCTGCGCCTCGGCTCCCCCAAGGCCCAGAGAGCCGGTCAAACCCCGCCCCTCGTCGGGGTGAGAGGAAAACGGCGGGCTGGAAGGTGGCTTGAGCTGGGTCGACATTCAGCAGGTCATCAATCCTATTTAAATAGGCCAGCTCTCCTTGCAGCCTGCCTGCTGTGCCCTCCGCCGGCCACAATCACTCCTCTCTGTTCTCATCTCTTTCAGCTCCGGCCGAGGCGCCGCATGAAATGTTGAACACTTCCCCGGCCCCAGTTTGTACTGGAGGTTGCCCAGGCGTTTTATATTAGCCTACTTCTGCTGCGACCGCATTGTTAACATTTTACCGTCCCTTTCATAAACATTGGACGAAATTAAACGCTTCCTCCAGGGGGGCAAACACTTCTTACAGCGTGGGTTTAATTGCAAATCAGTAGCATTTTCGTGCCTAATAATCGCGAGGAAAAAAACCTTTAAATTCTTGAAGAAGTTCTCGAATGCTTTCGGATGGCTCTCTGCTGCCGGACCGGCTGTAAGGCAGAGTGCTGAATGAGTCTTTGGACCTGAACCTGTCTCTCCACATTACCTCTCCTTCTGAGTGATTTTTAATCAGAGGCCCAATTCCAAACCTATCCCTCAAGGTATTCAACCTGAGGTACATTTCATTAACTTCTCTCATCTCACCACTGCCATTCCATTTTCGCCGCGCCATTCTTAAAGATGCACACTCAAGCGATAATCAGATCATTCTCCACTCGACCGGAGGGGAGAAAATTTAGCAGTGATCGAATGTCAGCAGCAGAGAGGCACCGTCCGCCGGGCTGCAGCTCCGGCCGAGAGCTGGAGTATCGGCTGAGTCGCCGAGAGGTTCACTGTCACAAAGAGGCCGTTTAGAAATGAAAAATGCATCTATCCATTTCTCACGCAGAGCCGTCTGATTGGCAATTATCAGAGATCTTTTTCTGTATCATTTTTGTAGTGCAGGTTCAATCAAAGACGCCTCGTGACGGAGTCGATAACAGAGATGTCGCAGGTTATATCTCTGCAACAGTATGAATACTGAAATGAAAACATTCTTCCTGTTCTGGCTGAAATGAGTCGTGGATCTGATGATCAGCAGAAAATAATCTGCAGATATTTTGGTATCAATGACATAGTGATAAGGAATAATTGGTTCTCAAAAGAGAGAATGTCAACGTTTTCTCTGGTTTAGTTGGGGATAATGTACAACAACATGTGGGACGGACGTTTCTATTATCCTGCTTATACCGTGGTCTTATACCAAGATCATTCATTTTTATTTTCATGCATTTTACACAAGCAAATCCTTCTGCAGGGTTCGACTACTAACTGCAAACAGTCTTTAAAATCCCACAAAGGTTCTTATGCAATGGAAACTTTGTTCACTTCTCCAGTAAATGAATGAACAAACCTTGGATACGATTTACTCGCAACTCGCTGGAATGCTAACATTGTGCTAGCAAGATTCAAAAGTCAGTTACTTTGCGTACGGTGAAGTCGCAAACTAAATAGCTAAATTGACATGAGATGATACCAGATGATAAGTTCAGAGGTCACAGCTACTTCCTGCAGCTTGTGTGTTTCAGGCTTTCAGAGGACGATACGCTGAAGGAAAAGTCAGACTTTAAATTCAGACCTTTTTAAAAAAAATGAGATCAAATTAAGGTGTTGGCAGCCAGCTGATACCAACACCGCTCATTTAGATACGGACAGTTTGAGTAGAACTGCTTGAGTGGATCCATATGTGTCCGTATATCAGGAATTAATTGACACTCCGCAGCCAATCAGAACCGAGTAATCATCCAGACCGTGGTGAAAATTATGGTAAACTCAGTTGCTTCAGTTTTGGACACCTGAAGATGAAACTCAGTCTTTACTAACATTTAAAGAGTTTTACAATTCAGTTTTTTATATTTCAGAACTCACACAAAATGCTGAAGTCCACAACCAAAGCACAAAAAATGAAAACAAATGAAGTCATACATCATGCAGCGTGTGATGTAATGTGTTCCTTTTTTTATTATTCCTCACTGAAATCCTCGTGGAATATTTGTTTTCCTATTCGTGTAACTTTTATGACAGAACTTCTCTTATATATTGTATTCGTCGCTGTGACGGATCAGAAGTCGTCTGTCAGTGAGTTTATCAGAGCATTTAGATTGTCGCATCATTTTCAAATAATGTTAAATATAAACTATAACCTGCTGTGTATAAGTCAGTGTATGAACTGATGCAGACAGCTGATCAGTGAAGAATCTGTGACAGTAAATCAAACGTTCGTACGAGACAAAGTGAAGATGTGACTGTACGCGTTTTAAATCAACGGCAAAATTGAAATTTGATTTTATTCACAGCATCAGTCATGAGACATTTCAACCATTTTTATGTTTAATCATCTTATAAAATAACTTTTTAGTGCCGTAAAGCTGGAGGACATGAAACATTAAACCATATTTTACACCAATGAAGCAGACAAGGAGATAAAATTGTATTTCTTTGAACTTCCTACTTTAACCAATACAGCAGACGATCCACCGATCTGGACTTTTAGCAATAAGCCCTGAATCTGTCTTCATATTGTTTATCACTTTGTGTTTAAAAGTGGGAATTTAGAATTTCTGTTCATTGCTTGAAGACGTTTGCACAATTCAATAGCTTCATTTATTGATAAAGATACTGATGAGCTGCAGCCCTGTTCTTCTCTAGATGTCTGTTTTGAGTTTATTTTGAATAGGAGAAGTCGTGCAATGACTATAATATGAATCCATGTGTTGTCATATTCCTTCAAAAGACAAAAGAAGACGTCAGGAAAAGTTGTAGACCGAGTCAGAACCGACGCGCCCCGTAACGCCCATCACAAATCACGGCCCCGGTAATTAACGATTTCCCTAAAAATAAAACAACATTAGCCTCCCGCCTTGCACCAGGCAACAGCTGGGCAGCAAGGACTCGGTGACTTCGCCGTTATCTTGGCACGGTTGGTCCAGGGGCACCGCATGTCTGCGTCTGCCAGATCGATGCAGCGCTCCGCTTGGCAGCGTCGTCACATCTAATGGCCACAGATGAAGACGCCCCCCCTCCGAAGGCTGTTGGGTCCATACTGGGAGCTGCAGGACTCCCCTCATTTACAGAGCAGTCACCCGCACCCCCGCCTGGCCCTCCTTCCTGTCCTTCAGGAGGACGACTCGGCGTCCAGAGGAGCTGACTCCAGCAGATGGATTATGGAGATCAAGCTGTGTGTGTGCTCGGTAATTAAATCTAACGCTCTGACCGTGGCTCCGAGCCCTGGACCTTCTGCCCAGGTTGTGCTCCCTTACCTCTGATGCACTGGTCGCCTGCCCGGACATGTTGGTTTAATTGGTGCTGGTCAGTCGCAGGGAAATGTCAGGAGAAGGAGTCCAGAGATGTGTCCGTCAAACCCGGATAGAACTGGACTCGTGTTACCCGAGGGTGTCCAGGACTTTGTGTTAATTCTGCAGACTGAAGATGATTTAAATCTTGCATGTCTGCTCTCAGTGAAATACAGTTTTATATATATCTTGTGTTTTGTGCTGCAGACAGAAATCCACTGATGATATTTAATCCATGCAGGCTGACTGGCACATATTCTCTCTCCTGTTATCTTTGTTCCTGTCATGGCGTCCTTAGCAAGCTTTTAAGCTCTTCAGCCTTTTCAGATTTCAACTCAAGAAAAAGACAAAAAAGAAAGCACAGTCTTGACCTTATTTTCTTGAATGTGGGGCACCAGTGAATTCACTAATGCCATGTGAGTGCTCCTCAGGAAACACAGAGGTTCAGCTTTGATTCATTAATTAAACGCTGATGTGACTGTGTGGCTGTGTTGTCTCTTCATCTCTGCAGGCAACCCGCTGCTCCTCAACTCCTCCATGCAGCCCGACCTCACAGTGGGACGGACGTACAGCACTCCGCTCTGCTTCCAGGACGGCGCCGACAAAGAGCTCTTCGACCCCCTGCCAGATATTAAGGTCAAAGTTCAGAGCTCCTTCATGGTTTCACTAGGTGTTGCCGAGCGGGCTGAGTTCCACGCCAAAGCCCCCGCCGAGACCTTCCCGCGGGACCTGAGCCGAGACTACTGCAGCACGGCGGACGCACGCAAGAAGGGCCTGCTGACGCTTAACGGGCCCTTCAGCGCCAGCAGAGAGCTGCTGAGGACCACCGGCGTATTCGGGCACCCCGGAGGACGTCTGGTGGTGCCAAACACCGGTGAGAGTCACAGGAAGTAGATGCAAGCTGAAGTTTGTTAGCAGAACAAAACACCGCCTCAGTCGTTCTGTGCGCTCACACACTGTGAGCTCGGCTCCGTAATGAGAGGCTGCAGTAGCTTCTCATTACAGTCGCCGCCGTACGCCAGAGCTGTTTAGCAGGAAAGTGCACTCTTCCCAGAACCTCTCGCACACAACAACAAACATCCAACATCTCCCACACGCTTTTCTCCACTCTTTGTATTTGTAGAGGTTTTTTCTTTTGTCGGCACACGCTGCAAAAAACTTTGGTGCAGTGAACATTTCTCAGCCCGAGGAGGTGGAACACTCAACCTCAGACTGATCCGAGTCGGGGGCTTCAAAAAAGATAAAAAAGGGTATGAATAATAGAACAGGACAGAACTTTAACATCGTATTTTAGCAAAGTTGAAAATCTTGTTTTGGACACAAATCCATAGAAACACCACGGGGACATGTCAGGAATAAAAGAATACATGTTGGCAGAACATAATCAGAGGATAAAACAAAGAAATCAAAGAGTAAACCATGAAAGTGAAATATTGTGACTTCACTCAGATAAATACTGTGTTTTTTTGGTTGCCAAAAGCACTCGATGGCATCTCCCCGAGTCCAGAGTCTCAGACTGAGGGGATAAAGATGAGAGCCGTCTGTCAGTCAGCTGGTCTGAGGATACCTGGGTATTTTTTTTCGGCTCTACCAGCTCCTTTCAGCAAGCTTGTTTTTCCTGAGCCTGTATTCCAGAGGACGAATTTGTAAAACCGGCCACTCGATGCAAGTTGTCTAAGATTCAGTGACTCACTTTGAAGCTACTGAGTCTCCGAGGAGAGGAGAGAGCCTTTCTGCGCTTTTCTGGAAAATGTTGTTAGTACTTTCAAAGGATGTTTTCAGGCTTCCCAAGATGATCCTCAGAGGAAAGACGGTCATAAAATCCATTGTGTGACGCGTCTGAAACCGGAGATATGTCGTCAAAATCATCAGCAGATGTGTAGAAAAGTCTTTCCTTCATCACGACCTCTGATGCCGTCTGTTAAATGTTGTTTAACGTAAAATGAATGATCGCGGTTCATTAATAGAATAAGTAAATAAACTGAACACACAAATCAATCAAAGGATTTACGCCGGCTAGTTTTTCACCTTAAAGCAGCTTGATTATCCGGTTCTGTCTGGTTCTGGGATCGGCTCGAGTTTATTTAAGTTGCTGTCTGAGAGAACAC
Source organism: Diplodus sargus (assembly GCA_903131615.1). Taxonomy (NCBI): domain Eukaryota; kingdom Metazoa; phylum Chordata; class Actinopteri; order Spariformes; family Sparidae; genus Diplodus; species Diplodus sargus. Next base: position 598,644 of record CAEMYA010000417.1, on the reverse strand, counting down.
AATGAAACGCTTTTGCAACGTTCTCTCTGACTCTGATAGACTCTGAAGAAGCAATTTTTCTTGGTAAAGACTCGTTTTGCTTTCTTGCCAAGAGATTGCAGCCTGTTCTCGCTCCCAGTGCATCAAATACAGCGACCTGGTCAGCAGATGATCAGTCTGCCGCTGTTATTTTCCTAAACCTAACCAATAAGTGTGCTTGATTAACCCTCGTCAAGTAGTGACAATGTAATTAACACTACGTAAGTCACAGTCTGTATAATTTGCTCTAAACTGCAAGAAGAACATAAATCAGAACGTGCACATACGTAATGTTTGCAACACAGCATGTCGTTATCTCTCTATATGATCATCACTACATATATATATGTATATTTGCTGTTGCTAAGCTCCATCAGCACTGTTGCCACGGCAGGAAGCTCTTTGTTATTCCTCCTCGTCCTCACCGGCTCTCTCAGACAAACGGGGGTCACACTGTCACCGATGGAGGGACTTGAGGAGTTTGCGAGGCCCGTCGCAGTCGCCGGCGGGTCGTCGGGCTGCGCGTCGCGTCGCACTCACGGCCTCCTCTGTGGTCCTCGTGTATCTAACAGCAGCTCCCCCCGGCTGGCGTGGAGAGCTGAAATCAACCTCCTGCGGTCGTCTTCCAGTCTGAGGGGCTGTTGTAAAGGAGTCGCCGCTGTCGAGTGCAGCTCTCACGCAGCCCGTCCACACGGGCCGCCATTCATTAGACGGAATAATCGGCCGTACGCAGCACTTCACCGCAGATTACTGAAGCTTTCTTCCTCGTCACCTTAGTTATACGGAGCAGAAATAGAAACACAGGTTAGATCTGAGCGGTTCACTTAACCTCAGAGTGCCGTCTTTTTAAAGAGTGGATTCACACGACGTGTAGTTTTTATTTCAAATGTTCGGCGCCAAAATAAGTTTCCAGGAACGATGTCGTGTCAGATGATCAGTGAACAGTTTCATGTTTTGTTTTCTACCCAAAGAAATCAGCACAGTGACCTCAGAAAACACATGGTCATGGACAAAAACACGAGCAGAAGAGGAAAAGATCTACGTCACTCTTTATATCATAATTGTGATTATAATAGATTGAGGATGCTCAACAGCTTTAGAATAAGAGCAGACTCTGCAGGTGATGATGTAACTCTTCATGCATCCGTCAGGTTTGAGATTTTGGGGCTTCCACAACTGAAAAGTGGAGAGAACGTGTTGAAAATACATATTTAGATGCTTCATTTTAGTCCAGTACTATGTTTAGTTTAGTTGCAAATATCAGAAGACGTCACCACTTCTTCTGCCTTTGTGTTTAAAAAATGCATGGAATTTTTACAATACGTATCTTTAAAGGCTGTTTTCTTAAAATGAGCTTTTTTTTCCACTTCAGCTGCTCTGACATCCAGCTTTATTCCTCTCTGTAGTCTGAAGGCTTTTGGTATGTTATTCATAGACTGATTTAAATAACATTTTCTTCCTAAAAACATGGAGAGGACTGATTTGTTTTTGTTCGGCGTGATACAGAGAGATTTCCAAATCTGAACCCTGGACTCTTGAAGCGAACAGTTTCAACCTGGATTTTTCCTGTTCAGACAAATAATAACGTAAATCATTTACTGGGGAAGTTTAGTTGTTTAGTGTGAAGCAACATGTTCAGCTAATCTGATCAGTGATGCTCACAAATTATCGTCTTACGTTTAACAGAGAAATAACTGTTTGTCAGTTGTTTATCATAAAAAGTCGAAATGTCTTCTTGTGTGCAAATGAAGGCGTTTCATGAGACAGTTGTTCCCGACCGGAGGGATGGAAACTTCCAACAGGTTGTAAAATAAATCTGAAGGTGTTCAAATTCAAAAATACTTTATTTGGGGGGCGATTTAAGGCACGTGGAGTCGTTGTACACGGACACGAAACAAGTCAGCATGTTAAAACAAGTCAATACTTGGAAAAGATTTACACAAATCAAATAAAGACAGAATTAAATAGACACAATAAACACAAGAATTTCTTGTAATAGCTCCTATTTTCTTGAGAAATGCTGGATAATTTAAATGCGTCAGGTCTTTAAATGTTATACAATTTAAACTTCGGAGAGGGGAAACGCACTCAAACATAATACTGAGCATGTAAATACGTTCTTACGTACAATACAATATAAAGAAACGTACAACGTTTACAAGTAAACTTTGCTTTGTTTTAAGGACAGTAAATTCAATTCAAACCTTTATTTGAGACCAGGAGATCAACTGAGGGAGGGTGTTTGTTTTCAAAGATGCAGAGAAGTCCAAATCTAACCAGTTTGAAGGGGAACCTGGATCCTGTATTTACAGGCTTTGGTGTGTAAATGATTCATATTTACTAAATGTTTGTGAATCTGTCCAGCAGAGCGACTGTCAGAGTAACTTCAGACTGCGTCCAACAAAGCGGTCTGCTAACGCGGCTGTCGTCCATACAGGGAGTGAAATCTTCAAAAAGAAAATAGTTTTTCCTCAGCTGCTCATTCTTCATTCTTTCAGACTATATTATTATTATCTGTGTTTGTTTTAGTTTTATTTGGGTGATCTGACCTTTTTAGATATAAGAAACGTCGGCGGAGAATCTTTAAATCCAGCCGCCGCTAACGTGACGCCGCATGTTTATTTAATGAAAACAAACGAGTTAAAATGCACATTTTTAGAGCAACAACAAAAATATTCACTCTCAACAGAGCTGCCAGAAGCCAGCGTTATCTGTCATCTCCCTCTCTGCTCCTCTGAGCCTTTTATTTGCGCAGCAGGGTTTTTTTATATTCTCTCCTCTGTTCGGTGCTTCTCCGTTCACACAGGAGCAGATGAATAGTGTCGGCCAGCGGTGCTCTCGAACGAAGATGCCACACAATCCAAAGTGTTTCTGGTCGGGAGATCACAAGCGGCAGAACAACTGTTCGTCTAGATAGAGTCACACAAACCCGTGTTTCACAGCTTAACACAGATCAGATATCAAATCATTCATCTGTGTCTGTTGGTTCCTCTCCAGGCTGATCAGTCCGCGAGAAAGTACCGAGATTACAGAGTCGCTCCAACATTATCTGAGTGAACACAACAACGTTTAAGACAACAGCGTCGCGTTTTAGAGCATGTTTTAGATTTCTGTTTTTACAAAGTTCATCTTGGAAATCCAACATGTAAATAGTGTTTTTTTTAAAATAGGTTGGTCACGTTCGTATCTGGTTTTAGACATTTATGATGAAATGTTCCTTAAAGGTGCATTCTGTAGTTTTTAGGAGGAATCTTTAATCTGTAGAGAAAGATTCAACCTGAATAATCAAACTCTCTTTCACGTTCTCATGACTGAATAAACAGAATAAACAAACTTCAAGACCTTTAAGAACAACACAGTTTATTCTGTTTTACTTTGTTTACATGTGGCGGACCCTGCCACCTTTTCTAGCTTCGAATAGTGTTCTGGGGCCTTATTTTCCTGTGAGAACAGCTCGTTTATTCACTTCTGGAACAAATAGATATTTCTGAGTTTGTATTATCACCTCATTAATATTGTAAATATTAAAAAAAATCTCAGTTTTTAATCTCTTCTTCAAAACCTCGTAGCGCCGCTTTGAGTTCAAAGTCTAAACCTGATGAAAGTGGAGACAAATCCCCAAAGAGAGAATCAATCACACCCAATTGTACTGTACAGTCTGTCTGATCGGTGAGAACACATCACTGCAGGAAACCAATCAAAATTCAGCGGACCATACACACTCTTGTTTGTGTCCAGCTCTCTTTAAACCCGACACCTGCAGTATGTGATCAGAACCAGCCCGTACTGCAGAACTGTTGGAACAGAAGTCCATACCTCCCTGAACTCTGTGTCAGTACGAACACACGCAAGATGTTTTGCAACTCTTCATCATCCACACACAGGATTAAACAAGTCATTAAAATGAATAAAGTCTTCGAGAGAATAACCTTTACGCAGATACGACGTGGAGACAATAACAGCTGATTAAAAGAGAAAAAGGAAAAAGAAACAAAACGTGACAATAAAAGTTCAGTGCAGATTAAAAATAGCATAATGTTTATTAAGAGTAATTAAGCAGATGTGTTGTTGTTCTCCGGTTTCAAGAGTGATTAGAGTGGTGGAACAATAAGTTTTACAGTAAAAATAACCACATTTAGACTCTTAACTTTGGTAAAGTCCACATTCTACAGCTGATTCCAGCTCCTCTGACTCCTGGATGGACATCACGCCCTTGTCTCCACCTCCGCTGTCAGGCTTGTTGGAGTTGTTGATGTTGACTCATTTGTGTGTGTTTTTTCCAGGGGTCGGCCTGCTGGTGCCTCACGGAGCCGTGGCTGAAAATATGTCCTGGGAGATGTACATGGTGATCAATCAGGGAGAGACAAGGTGAGGCCAGAGTTTACCCAAATACCATTTCAAGCATCTATCCGTCTGCCGGTCTCCCTCTATCTTATCATCCATCTCTCCCGACGCTCCGTCCTCCGTCCTCGCCGTCCCGCTTCTCTCTAATTATTCACCGTCGCTGCGCTACTTCCGTTACAGCTGCGAGCATTTAGATAGTAGGACCTTCAAGTCTCAAGACGTTGTTGTCTTCCTGAAGCGGATTATAAAGTTAGTTCGCTCCATCACTGGTGTCTTAATTACAACAGAAATAGACTGAAGCGTGCCGATTTCAAAGAAGAACATTCTCTTATTATTTATCGTCTGTGCCGAGTTCGGCTTAATGAGCCCGTGTTACTTTCTTACTACGCCTTCTTCTCTCCTTTTTTTCCAAGTACGACAAAAGTATTCTTTCGTGCTTTAAAGTTTAATTGGAGAATTTATTGTCACTGTTTTTCTTAAAGACTGGAACATCTGAACATGCCCGATCTAATAAAAGGTAACGACCATCTCAAACCTAGAAGTTTGAATTTGCAAAGAGCTGAATCGAAAGCAAAGACAGTGAGAGGGATTATTAAAAGCTGTAGTACTGGTGGTGGTGGTGGTATATTTGTGTATTTGTGGGCAGTAACCCCTGCAGGGTGTTGGTTTGTGACCCTCTCTGTGGACATCAGCACATCTCTGTGTGTTTGCTGGCGGTCTGTGTGACAGATTGGCCCAGCGAGCGCTGCAGCCCGTCTCCTGGTCCCTATACGAGTCCTCAGGATGTCACGATATGGGTGTTAATTTCCAGAAGCCCCTCACAGGTGGTGGTCTGGGCTTTCATGTCCCAGCTGCTGTGGAGAAACTAAGACCTGGACTACGTGACCCCCCGGGGGGAGGCCTCTGCAGTACAGTCCTTCATTTAGCCGACGGACTCAGAGGAAGCAAAGTCAAACCTTCAATCCTCCAATCTCTCTTTTTTTTTTTGTCCCTGCTACTCTGCGGAGAGTCAATATGTAGTTATGTACTCCACTCGATGTCAACAATGTGGCGCTCTGGGAGAGAGTCACGACCCGGCAAGCTTGTTTAAACGATGATGAATGCGGTGATGAATGGAGCGTGGTGCGCTGATGGACATGCACGGCGGAAGAGAAGGCGCAGACGTCTCCCGAGGCCTTTCATCCTGGCAGCGCCAGCATTATGTATTCCGATCACAGCTAGGTAATGACCCTTGGATGGACTGAGCTTCTCTCCAGGGGGGTTTTGCACACTCTTCCCCGCCGAGAGCCACAAGGGCTTCCAGTTTCCTCTGAAATGTCACTGTTTATTCACACGGCTCTGCTTGAACAAAGAGAAGAGTGCCCGCAATCTGCTAACATTAGAGGTAAAAGATGACTGGATCGCTTTGACACAGCGCGGAAACTCTTTGGTTGTGCTGTGAGCTTACATTTACCCAAATGTTCCCAACAATGATCGAACCCAGAGAAATCCACGATTGCTGAAGGCAGAGGTGGGTTTCATCAGCATGTGAAAGAAGAAAGTGAACCAAACATCGGTGTCCCAATCTGGTTGGTTTTCAGGATTGGGCAGTCACATTAGCATCAAGCTAGCATCATCTCATCCTTGAGCATCTGTGCCTGAGTCACATCAGATAGATTTTCAGCAGCTACTGCATTGTTTACGTGTGTGAATGTTACTCCCCAAAACAGCCAGATTACTTTACTGTAGCTATTATCTGCCGCAAGCTAGCTACCGACCAACATCTTTGAATTCAGGTCAACCTCCGCTGATCACCGCTGCAGTCAGGTCGATAAATAGGAGTGAAGATAAATCCACTTTTTAATCCTAAAAGTCAAACACGTATTCTCTGAGCGCCTGACCGTCTCCACTTCTGACCCGTCTGTTTTGATAGAGAGACCCCTGATGGGAGAAATGACACTCTGTTCATTTAAAAGAGTGTTTTTTGTTTTTGTTTGCTGACCTCAGAGAATGCAGAGCAGCTCCACTTCACTCCCAGCAGGGTAACATGATGCTCTACAGTGTATATAGAAACCCATAAATCGCCAACTTCTGCAGCAGATCCTCACCGGGCAGTAATGTTTAAACGTAAAGTGCAAATGTAATCCATGATGTCTTTATAAACTTTTACAAGCAGTCTGCAGCCGCCTTCATCTCCTACCTGCCTGCAGACTGCGTCTCCTTCTCCCACTGGTTTATCCGGCTTTGAAACACTTAAAAGACGTTTCAGGCTGCAGCCTGGCAGTATTTGGTTTGTACCACAGCGGTGCTTTTCAAGTGCTTCCTTTTTTCTGTGAGCAGAGAGATGTTCACTGTAGCCATCCATATTTCTCCCCCCCGCCCGTCATCTCGCCAGCTTGTCAATCACCGTCTGCATCCTGGCCGGCCAGAGGACACGCAGAGAGTCGTATCCTGTCTCTCCCGCTGCAGCGTCCGGTCCTAATCCCTGTCCAACCTAGTTTTCCACACCCCGATAGAGTCCCATTAAAGCCTCTTTTTAAAAAGAAGTGTTCTTGGCACTTTTCAAAGGCTCATCTAAATCTTTTTGAAGGTGTGGTTTTGCTTAGGTCAGACATATTCCCTTTTTTCGCCTCTGAGGGTTTACGAGCGCTTTGTGTTGTGAGATAAATCCCTCACGCTATTGAGGCAGAAGCAGCTTTGTCCTGGTCGGAAAAGAGCTTTTAATGATGAAACTAGTTTCCGTATGTGTGCTTTATGAAAGAGGCCCGGTTGAACATTTGGGACACAGTACTGTATGTTATTTATTGTTGTCTAGACACCCCGCGGCTAAGTTTTATTTCATAAAGGAAGAATATTGTCAGAGCTGAAGAAGTGCGCTGCAGCTCTGTAGAGTCGGACGGCTAAAATGATAAACTAATAAACATGGTTGTCAGTAGAAGTGCACCAGTGTGTAAATGTGTAGATGTGACTTGGCCTGCAGCACAACATGCAGGGACGTTGCAGTTTAAAGCTAGATAACATTAACTAGGATGAAGACAGCAAAACTTCCTTTTGTTTTTAGGAATGACTAAAAAGATGGAAGATTTTGAAAATAACGCAACCGTGTGTGTTATGAACACACGAGTACTTCAGATTTAGCACCTCTGGTGACCAGCAGCCTCCAGGTAACTTCTTTGTTGGCCAGACCCCCTTTAAAAAACACTCGCTTTTGTGAATTGTTGAGTTAAACCAAACTGTACAAAGTTTGCAAACTCTGTCTCAGACAAATGCTTAATTATTTGCGCCTTCTTGTAAATTCGGCAAGTGTTATACAATAAAATGTCTGTTTTATTCCAGTGATGTATGCGTTTAAAGTGGGGAGATGAGATACGATTACAAGCAGTCACTTTAGACTTATGCAGAGTTGCATCTGTCCACTTGTAATTGGATCGCTCAGGATGCGTCCTGACTGAAGCGCAACAGTCAGATCTTTGAGTTTTCATTTGAGGGAATTATTAAAAGAGAAGGAAATAAAAGTCACAGATGAATTCTGGTCAGTTCCATTAAGCTGATTTGTCATTCGCTGTTACGCTGCCGTATGTTTAATCTCCCCGCGCTGAGAAACGCAACGACACATCTGTCCAGCCTGCAACACAAACACTAAAGTCATTCCTGAGGCTGATTAGATCTTGATATTTTCCCTGTAACGATCACATCCTGGACATTCAAACATTAACTTTTGGATTTTAAATGCCAAAAGTTTACATTTCAGTTCGGTGCTGATGTTAGAGAACACTTCATAGAGCATCCATAACTGAAAAGACTCCTCTCTAAGAACAAATGTGCTTTAGTGCTCGTTAGATTTTAATGCTTTCTGCTTATTAGATTTTGTACAAGGGAAACTTTTGGGCCAGCTGGTGCTAAAGGAAAGGATCATTATGATTCATCCACCATCGATATCAACAGCAGATTTTGTGAAAACCTGGATGGTTGTTGAGATATCTCGCGTTAAATAAAGTGTAAACAGACGGGCTGGCTGCCCGGTATCGACTGGTGCTCCGGTCCCTGAGGCCTCCACCGCAAAACCAAACATACCTTCAAAACAAAAGCTGCATTAATGACACGTTTGAAGGTTTTCTTTATTTCCAGGCCGATAAAAAAACTCGAAAACATCGACTTTAAGAACGGTCGTCATCTTTTCTCTTCCCTGTTGAAATACTCGGCTCACACACACGCACACACACGAGCATCTCTGTCATTTTGGAGAGTGAATTCTCGGCTGTTGACGTTCAGGGTTTCTTTGATGAGCCTGATAATAAGAAGCGATGACAAGCTGAACATTGAACTATGGCAGGTTTCTGTTTCTGCAAAACACACGTGTACATTGTAACTTTACATTTCTTTATGTTGAAACTTTCAGGTTCAGTTTTCTGTGTTGTGACAACGCTGCGCTTATGTTCTGATTAGGTTTAGGCACAAACGCTGCTTGGGTCGGATCATGTTTTGGCTTATATGACCTGTTTTTTGTCTGGAAATTGTTCCGCGGTCTCATTAAAAATATTCAGCAACGACTATTTAGTGAAACTGTGAAAAACTCCACATATTGAGCAAGCTGTCGTGGTCGAGTGGGTTAAGTACGGGACGCTCCCTGAGGAGACCAGGGATTGTGTCCAGCTAAGAAGATATTATTATACTGTTAGCTTGTTATTTTTACACTAAGTTCACTTATTATTTTCTGTGTTGTTACAGGTTTCTGTTGCTGTTTTTTTTAGGTGTAGGCAACAAAAAATTATTGGTTTCTAGGTTTAGAAAAAGATCTTTTGTGTCACGTGTTGACGTTTGAGAGCTGCTTATTCTCTGAGGAGTTACAGAGTTGGTGTGATGAATCAGATCTCGTTGATATGTTCAGCTTGCAGAAAAGAGCCGCAGTGTTTCTCTCAAGACTCCGATTGTCTTCACATATATATTGAAGGACAACAGGTGTTACACGCGTCCTCCCAGAGCATTGACCTGTCGATGTTCTGCAACACAACGGCTGTCAGCTAATCCGGCTTTCTCGACTCACTCACATGTTCTCATCTGTGCATTGATTTCTAAATTTTAAGAAAATCCCACAGATTTGGATATGTTCCCCAATGTGCGTATTTTCCCCATGAATTCTCTGTACTGCGCTAAATATTTAATCACAGCTTCATGTTCGACATCAGCGAGAAGTCGCCTCAACAGTAACTTTTCTTACATTTTCTTCTGCGTTCTTCTGGATATGAGTCATGAATGAGAAAAATGCTCAACATATCGCCAACCGCACAAACTGCTTCAAGCATCTGTTCAACTTGTTCAGTGATTTCCAGACATTATTTATAGTTACCTGAGTAGTGCGCTCTCGGTGATAAGTGACCGAATAATACGCTGAGTGGTCAAGTCAAGTGATTAGCCTTGTTGCTAACACTCGTTCTTTCTCCCGGTGAAGTGGTGCTGTTGCACAACAAGGCCTGTGGCTGGAGATGAAGTGGCATCAAAGTTAGTTGAGAAGTCATTATGACGCTATTGTAAATCAAGGCGCAGCGCCTCGTGCTGTTTTTCTCAACAGACCGGTGATTAGTTGAAGTTATTGGTAATGTTTTACAGAGCTGTTCTTTTAATCAAGTAACTTTTGTCAGCTCTTGATTACTGGAGTTGTTTTGATGAATGCTCTGCAGTTGAAAGGAGACACTGGCAGAAGATGGATGAGCGATCAAAGCGGGGGAGCTGAAATGTCTTTGCTGGATAGTGAAGCGGTGCAGAGGCTCCGTCTCCAGACGCCTGTTTGATTAATGCGTCCGCGCGCCGCGTAAAGATGCCTGCATCACCTTAAAAATGGACAAAATCACAGTGGGACAAACAGGTGGGAGAGACTACGAGCAAATAAAGGTGCAGCTAATGGAGCGTGCTAATGTGTGCATTTATTAAGTGTGCCGTATCCTCTCCCGGCCCAATCTGCCACTTTGCACGGCTCCGCGGGTCCCCGAGCGGTGAGTCATCGCTCGTGTCTAAATAATGCACCTCATCCGAGGGCCCGAGAAGCTGCTGTATGGAGCCCTTCACCCTGATGACAAGTGGAATGTAGAAAAAAATGTATGCTTGCCTCGGACGCGTCTTTAAGGTTGCTGGACTCTGGGGGGACCTCCAACGAGTTGGAGCCCACTTAAGGAGCAGGTAATCTGCTCCTCACCTGCACTTTACATTAAATGTGTGATCAGGCTCAGGGCTGTTGGCTGAGGGATCGAGAGCTCTCTCTCCGGGACCCGTCGTGAGCAGGCCGGCTGTTGACTTAACAGAAAAAAACTGATTGTGAGCTAAGAGACGTAGCGGAGAGGGCGAGGTGGCTGTGCAAGGTTGTTGAAAGTGAGTATATCAACCCCCCTCCACCTCCCCCTCCCCCGCCTCCCCCGGGTCAGGTGCTGAGGCAGGTATCTGGAGGTCGGGAGCGGATGTCAGCAACCTCAAGGAGCATTAACAATGAAGCAGCCTTCAATATTCAAACACAGCAGTGAGAGCAGTCAGCTGATTCTAACCATCTCTGAACTGAAACGAGTGAAAGAATAATAAAGACCAAGATGTTGATGTGCTGTGAGCTTTTATTACAGATACATTGATTATAGGACAAAGTAGTGCAAAGTAGATCAGCAGATCAATCCGTTCAGATATTCCCAGGAGCAGATCATCTCTACAGACATCTGGAAACTGTTCCTCATGCTTTCATAACCTGTCGGTTACATTATCACAGTTCCTTTTCTGTCTCTCCATCATTCTTTCAGCTTATTTTTATTCACTTTGTGTTTTATTGGTTGTATAACTGCTTTGCAACTGTATTTGGAGGCTGCAATATACTTTTATTATTCTTGTTATTATATTCTAACTCTTGAGATTAAAGAGACACGTCTGATTTGAACTATTCTGCATTTTTTTGAAAGGGGCAATATGTAGAATTTTATTTAAAACGTTCAAGAATGACCTACAATTATCAGCAGAATGTGTATAAATGGCAGTTTTGGCGTTATGATGATGTGTTGCTACTGAAACTTGCATGCTAACCAGCTAACCCCATGTGTGTTTTGAGCAGGACAATTCTTACATATCGCATCTTTAAATCCTAAAGCTTCTGGCGTGGACAGTAATCTAAAAATGATTGCAGTAAGTTGTGAACAGAGATGTTGTCAGACTCTCGACCGGAGTTGCGACCCGGTCTGCTCCCGTCTTCTACGACACCATTAGGCATCCCTCCTCATTCTCAGCCCGTTAGTTTGAGTCACCGTGTAGCGTACCGTCCGTTAAAGCTGCTGCTCCCATGACAACTATAAACCGCTTCTCATTCAGGGGAGAAAATCTTAACAAATCAGCCTCCTCTGATCTCCGCCGTGTGATGACTGATGTGAGCCCGCAGAGCTCCGACGCCGTGATGATCTCCGCTGTCGTGATCTCGCCTGCCCTCTTTTTTTTTCTCTCCCTCTCTCTGAAAACCAACCGCTGCCGCCACCATCTGCCGGCACGACCTGTTTGTTTTAAAGCCACTTTTAATGAGCACGCTCCAGCTCGCCGACAAATCGCAAACTCAAACTGGAGGAGCGAGAGTCCACGAGAGTCGTTCATGCAGCAGCAGCAGCAGCAGCACATTTAATGGCTCTGAGATAATAAATAGAAACTGTTACATACTGAAAGGCATGTGAAGTGAGGACGCTCACAGCAGGACGCATGTTGCCATGAACAACACCAGGCACAATGTGGCAGATCTGTTTTCTCAGACGGAGGTTTGTCTTGATCACAGATTATCTCAGATTATCTCTTAAATAAAGACACAAGTAAAGAGACGTTGTTGTGTTTTCAAAGCGCCAAAATGCAACCTCGGTTTTTTTTGTGAATGTACTGGGAGTGCTACGGGAACTTTTACGATAGCATCAAAATTTCTATTTCTAAAACAGTTAGAAGTCTCGACACAACATGAAACTTTGCTCGTAGTATCACCAGGGTCTCTACACATGAACACGAGCACTGAGAACATTGTTTGTGTACACAGAGTTACTAAAAAGAAGGTTTTTGAACAACTCACGTTAGCAGCAGCTTGTTCCGCTCGCCGCCGTCCTGCCAGTGGAGAAGTGTCGATCTCAGAATGTGACGTAACCTGGAGGACAGTTAAGGTGGAACTACTGTCTTCCAGCAACAATGTGACGCGAGATCTCACGTGACTTTTCCGGCTTTTGATTTTAGTATTGTTCCTTATATGAGGCTCCTTTTTTAACTTCAAGGTCAATATTGTTTTATATGGAACTGAGCTTTAGGAGCGTTCCACCTTAACTGTCCTCCAGGTTACGTCACATTCTGAGATCGACACTTCTCCACTGGCAGGACGGCGGCGAGCGGAACAAGCTACTGCTAACGTGAGTTCTTCAAAAACCTTCTTTTTAGTAACTCTGTGTACACAAACAATGTTCTCAGTGCTCGTGTTCATGTGTAGAGACCCTGGTGATACTACGAGCAAAGTTTCATGTTGTGTCGAGCCTTCTTAGTGTTTTAAAAACAGAGATTTTGATGCTATCGTAAAAGTGCCTGTAGCTACTCCGTAGCACTCGACTCGGGTACATTAATAAAAAAGAACCTTAGTTGCATTTTGGTTAGAGTTTTGCTTTAAGGTTGTATTTGTGCACTGCTGTGACCACAGCTTCTTTTTGTGTATCTTCTACAGTGTGTCTCATTCTCTGTTCCTCTGTGTGTGTGTCTGTGTGTGTGTCACTGTGTGTTAAGCGTCCAAACACTGGAAGGCTGTGAAATCCTCCTGGGCCCAGAGGTGACATACGGTCCTCCGGGTCTGGACCTCTTCTGCCCAGTGGCCATGACCATCGCTCACTGCGCCGAGGTGGACGCCGAGAACTGGAACATCCAGCTCAAGAGGAAAACCCAGGACAGCAAATGGGAGGTGAGAGCTGCCGGCCCACACCTGTCAAGTGCAGTGCAGCCCGACAGGATCTTAGCCCGGTTCTGACGCGGCACTTGGCCGTCCCCGGTTGTCTTTTTTTTCCTCCGTGACTTTATTTGTTTTTTAGTGGCTAAATGTCAACCGGAATGAAAGCAGAGTAAACTCACTAAACTGTAGCGCCTGCGGTTTATGTTTGCAGTCCAGCCTGCTGCTGCTCAGGAGTAAAATAAAAGCGTTATTGAGGATGCAGATGCATTTATTCTGTTGCAAAGTGAACATCAGAAGAGATAAAGCACATTCATCAACCCTCCTGATTCTCTCGGAGGTCTCCAGTTTGTCATTGCCCGCGCTCACTTTCCCCCTGAACTCACAATTCTCCTGCATTTCTGCTGATTTATGATGAATGTTTGCACCTTTTTTCCACATTTCCTGCTTCTGGCACTGTACAGCATGTGGTCCAGTGCTGCACTGAGTCCCTCCTGAGAGGGACAGAGAGAGAAATACAGCAAATTTCAGAGAATTCATGTTGAAAAGGGGGCGTCCATGTTCTAAAATCTGCTTTTCCTGCTAATCGCAGGGTGTGCCGACGTTATCCAGAGGCTGCGTGCTCAGACTCTCTGAGTGGCAGGGAGCAAAATGTAACGAATGAATGAAAACTGGTGAATATTAGTATAAATTGTATAATTATGAATATTCATAGCAAAGATTGACACAAGCTGAAGCCAGAGGGGTGAATTATTCTGCATATTCTACAGAATTAAAAGTCAAATTAAAAGTATTTGTGATAAACTTGCTGTCGCAGAAGTCACCAGAATTCAGGACACGGAGCTTTAAAGAAGGTTTAGAGAATCATTTGTGTTTCTAGACTCTTTCCCTTCTGTTTGTTATGTATGAAATAACAGGATTTCGATAGATAAATAAATAAATAGTTCATACAGGCGGAGTGTTGTGAGAGCAGGTGTCAAAACTTGATGTTATTGAAAGAACGATGGAGTCCTGCTGATCACACGCTCCTGCACAGAGCCTGGACGTGACGGGAGAGGAGCCAACAATGTTTTAGTTACGCAGTGATCTGAGACCTGAACTGTATTCAATCGTTAACTTAATTATCTGAAAATCCAGCTCTCAACATGTCTGTCAGTTATTGTTTCAAGAAATTAGAAATATGGTGGGACAGAAATATAATGTGATTTATTCATATATGCTGCACGGGAAGCAGAACGGGTCAGTTTTGAGATTTTGAGCAATTTTGTCTTCATGCATATGAGCACATTTTTATTTGGATTTGCACATGTGTAACCTATATTATAGATATAGTCTCTTATTGTAGGTAATCAGCTGGTGACCTTTAAAGGCCAGAAAATCTAAAGCACTCACAAATACTAAATTTCACAGTGTACAGGTTTTTACAGATGGTTTTTCATTCACAGCCAGACCTAAATAAACATAAATCCTAAAAACATGCAATATTTTATTGTTTTTATGGCTGATGGCAGTATTTTCTGATTTATTGAGTTATGAGAATAGATAATCAATAGTCCCCTCTGTGCTAACCTTTGATTTTAATATGTCGACAAGATGAAACAAGAATTTATAACCTGCCTTTATACAACTTTCACATGAGAGAATCAAAATTTCCCTGCGTGCTTATTTCACGTGATGTGTCACACGTGAACTGCTGAGTCATGATAATTATAATAAGTCACCTGTGTTTTTGTTCTCAGATTTCTGTTCTGTATGCAAATCAGTTCACATTTAATTAGATAAGACCTCATTTGCATTTTTTGAACCTTCAATTTCAGAAAAAGTGTAATATTAAAAAAAATGAGTGTCTAAAGAAAAATAATGGATCTCGTCGCCTGGAGAAGTTTCTCGGTGATAAACATTCACACTAATCACCTGAAGTGCCTCCTGGAAGGGAAAATAAAACACAGCGCTGGTTAGTTTTCCTGGATTTTGGCAGCAGAACATCGTCCAGCTGTCTGCGTAGGAGTGAAGACTGAACAGCCTCGACGGGCAGATAGAAACACTTGTTTAGCGCTGCAGCTCGAATACGGATGAATGAACTGAGTTCGTCTGGGTTTTGTGTCATTTGATTACAATCTTCTGGCAGTTTCTTGACAACATGCTAGCACACGTGTTCAGAATGTAACATACTTAGATTTTAAACCCTTTTTAAACGTAAAAAAAACATCTGGCTGTTTGTGCTCGGATGTCAAATAAGGTCACAAGTCTGAAACAGAAAAACAGAAGACAGAAGAAACCCTGTTGTGAAATATGGAGATGTGTGTTTGACGACCGTACTGCTCAGTTGTTTACACACATAGAAATAACATGGTTTTTTTACCTTCGCTGCAACATCTGGATGTAGAAGGCTGGTGAGAGACGCCTACACACCCGAGGAAACGAGAAACAAAGAGTGACAAAATAAGCAAATCAAACGGGAAGCAGCGGATGCGTCCACACATCGTTATGATCGTGTTCAGGTTCGGCCCACCCTCGGCCCGGCTGTTTGTCCTGCAGCTGCTGCAAATATCTGCATCACCGGCTGTGGACCTTAAAGCTGCACCAATCTGTCACGTTCTGATAGAACAATGGTGCAAATGACTCAGTGTGAAAAAGTATAACTTGCATTGATAAACACAGATAATTAACACCCGACTCTGTAAACTCTGCAGGCTCCCGACTTTAAACAACTTCAGCCAGAACACGGCACGGCATGGCACAGCACGACACGGCACGGCACATTTGTTTCTGACCGTTTAAAGTATTTGCCTTCACACAAGAATAGAATAGTTTGTCAGTAAAGTGTTCTTGTAAAGACGGACTAGTGAGTAGATGAGTCTCTGCGTTCACTGTGAGGACGTTTAATGTTCCCGACAACCTCTGTAGTCTCATTTAGACAATTGTCAGCAACCGTGTAAGACATGTAAGAGCTTTATAGTTAAACTGTGAGACAGTTAGTGATGTATATTAATGAAGTAAAACAAAACGTGTTAATATCTTCAGTCTGTTGTAAACACAGATTGTATTCCTGGCATTTAACCAACTCACAGACTCTGAGACAAATGAACCAGAAGAGCGAACAGAAGAATCAGAAGGTCGCTGGTTTGATTCCCCAGACGCCCCTTGGTTGCAAGTCAAAGTATCCTTGAGCACTAAACCCCAATTGGCAGCATGTGTGAAGGGTGAAAGTGCTGTAAAGCGCATTGAGTGGTCAGTAGACTGGAGAAAGCGCTACAGAAACTCCAATTACCAAAACCTGACGTGCAAAAATGCTAACCGACATCTGGACTGCACCGCTAGCCTTCAGCACAGCTAACGGATGTGGCTCAGTGTGAGACGGTGAGCTTTGTAGATGGACATTAACGTCCAGCACCTTGACGTAAGATGTTACCGGCTGTTGATTCTGTTTTCTCCGACCCGTATTCGTATATACGTGCGTCATGTGACAGAAGGCCCGGTTAGCCGGCGTGACGTGTGACCGGTGAGCCGATTGATCCGACCTCCCGCTCTCTTGTGGGTCCAGAGGGTGACATAAGGCCAAACGGAGGTAACGCCGCCGGTCCGGCAGGAGGAAAATAAAGAAACAATTACAGCGTGTAATGGCCAGGAAGAGACATGGCTGCTGTCACTCAGCGGGCCGTTAGACAAGGGAGGTATCGATTAGTGGATCAGGGACGACATGGCACAGTGAATTTAGATGTGAAGCAATCAGGGGGAGAGTCATGGAGATTGTTTCTCTGCTGACCACGACTCTCCATCCGCCTCCATGAACAACACCTCCCATCCTCACACACACACACACACACACACTTTGCACACCGTCAGCTTCTCGCACAACAAAGCGCTGCGACTCTTACCCGATATTTTTTGCGTTTCTTGTTAGTCGCGCTCTGATGCTCTGCAGCAGGACACATTGTGTTTTTCCAGCTCTTTATATTCGTGTTTTCAGTCCAACAATGTCGGCCTTTTTTTCCTTTTTTTGCCCCCTCCTTCAGTGAAGAAGATTGCTTTTTTTACCGGTCTGGATGAAGTCCCAAGAGCTTAATCCCAAAACCCAAGGGGCATAACAAGCCCGATCGCTGTCGTCACTTTGCATTATTTGCTTGCGTTTTGTTTTTTGTTTTTTTAGCCGTAACAAGCAAAGATGATAACAAGACAGAAGAAGAGGAGAGGGCGGTGTGGGGAGAAGAATGGAGGGGAAGATCCAGTCAGGCAGTAATGTAAATGTAGATCTGATGTAAAGTTCTGGCAAGCTGAGCACGGGTCAGGATAATGAGTACCGCAGGTTTGCCCCTGGCTGTTGTGGTGGTTGTCAGCGCTTAAAAGAGCTCGTTATTTAGAGGCAGACCGGCCGTCCTGAATAATGTTTTTCTAAGCGATATGAATCGCTGCTATGAAGCACATTCAAGAGCCGCAGCGGCCCTCTGAGAAGATGCAACATAATGGACCTTCTGCTTAAATTAAAGGAGCGGGTTCTTTCTGAGAGTCTGTAGAAAGTTTGAAAGTTTGTACTTTTTCCCGCGACCAAAGCCGGAGTAAATGTCTTGAAGCCCAGAATCAGACCTGTTCGCCTGGTGGCCATTTAACATGTTAGCAGGCACATTTATTGATTATGTCTGACGCATCAAACAAAGCAGAAGGAAAATAACGAAAAGTAGATTGTTGTCATTTAAATTCGGAGCTTTAGACATTTATAGGAATGTAAAAAGTCCGGCCTGTGGGCTCTCTCACAGCTGGTCCTCCTAAAAGGTTGTTCTCTAGACGCAGTTATCTTTTCTCTCTTTTCATTTTTCAGCCGCGTTACTAGAATAGTAGTAGTGGTTCTGGTAAAAGAAGCTCCGAGCAGGCACTCAGCCCTTTCATGTGTTTTTCCGTCAAGTACATAATCAACCTCTAGATGGAGCTTTCAATCACACGACGGGATCTTCCTCACCGAATGCGGTCGCCCAGTTGTCATGGAAATGTACATTTGTGTTAAAAATTTCCATTTTTTGAGCCCTCTGAGCACTTTGAAAGTCCTTATCGACTCTGCAGCTGTTACATCCGAGGTCAACAGTGCAACATCAACTAAAAGTGAGGCAGTTTCTGCAGAAACATCACAGATAGTCTGTGAAAAACATCAAGTAGCCTGAATAAAAGAAGCAAACGCCTGAAACCGTCGGCTACTTAAAGACAACTGCTCCTTAACTTTCATTATTCATGACCCAACATGGAGAAATGAAAGTCAAATAAAGACTCAGTCAGACATGAGTTTTAGGTCCTGACACGCTGTTGAAGAGTGATTTTGAAGCATGTTTGGATCTGATCGTCTGACCCGAACCTCTCCGCAGAAGGTCGGCCGCTATAATATTGATGCCACCTGATGCTCCTGCAGATTAAACCGTGTCGGCTCTCTTCAGGTCGTTCACTCCGAGATTAATGTTTTCTGACGAGCTCCTCCGCCGACGTCTTATTTTCTTACAGGCGTCGCAGCGTCACCTTCCTCCTCCTTTGAGTTCAGGCTCGTGTTTACCCAATCTGGCTTTTTTGTAAGCGTTCAAAGTTTGCTATTGTGTGACCGGGAAAAAAAAAGGAAAAAGGTTTCTGTTCGGTGTTAGAGGGCAAATTTCTGGAGATGTGCGAGCGTTGTGAATGAGGGAGGGGAGAGAAACCGGAGGGGATATGAATAAATACAAGATTCATGTCGCTTTGAGATTTTGCTCTAATATTAAAAGGGCGCAGACATCCTTAGAGCTTCTTTTGGTTAGAAATAATGACACACCACTGAGGTCTAACCTGGAGAGAGAGAGGCGGGTATTGAAGATGCATAATACCTGCAAATGCTCAGCGCCATTAAAACAGCCTTATTTCAGCTGTCATTAAAAATACACACTACCCGCAGACGGCTCCGCGGCGCTCTGAGCCGATTATTATTCAGCTCCATATTGCAGCGTGTTAAGCTGTGCTTATGAGGATGCAGAAGGCATAAGTACAAAATGCATAAACATAAAGTATTCACAGAAGGAATCCCAACACATGACATGAATGCGGCTGAACCGAGCAGTAACATTTTCCCACTTTATGTTGCATCTCATTTTAAGCGATACGGCGCCTGATTACAATGTACGAGCTGGAAAAGCACAACAGGGAATGAGTTGCATCCGGTGTGTTGTGTGTGTTTGTAAGTTTTACTTGTTGTCCTGATGAGTTGTGATACACTTCTGGTTCAGATGTCAAAGAGGCCGAGGTTACTCAGTGTGAATACAACGCACAATTTTACAAAGGATGCTGCGTGACGTGAAAGACGGACGTGTGCCGGTGTTATAAACTCAGAAGTAGTTGTTGGAGTTTGGCCCTTTTTACACAGCGATGCCGCTTTATCTCCACAGCGTTGGTTTGCTAATTCTTCGCGAAGCATCTCCGCCTTAAAGACGAACCGCTGTGTAATTCACAGCTCCTAAAGAGGAGTTGACGGTCCACGTCATGATGATGATGTCTGTGTGTTTTCGAGGTGTTTCACCGGTGTCCCCCATGTCAATCTAAACCTGCGGACAGTTTATAATCATACGGATGCTGTTATAATGTGAAGTGATTGAGTGATGAAGTTACGTTTTTTAAACTAGAAGCTGTCTGACTCACTCGAAGGGACGGAGGCTGTTTTCTGGGGGGGAAGTTCACTGAAGTCTCGGTCTAGAGAGCCAACGGTCGTCGTGATTTATTTTCATCACTAACACTCAGTGAGTTAAAGTTTTTTCACCAGTGACAGACGCTGTTTTTCAGGCAGAAATGTGAAGAAGAGTCGGGAGGATGAATAGGAGGACAGATGCGTCTCCATGTACATCTGTGATATTTCTTTTCCACATACAAGTTGCCAAAGACAGTTACAGTTACTACGTTACTGTTGTTTGGTCCTGTAACGTTGCTTTGTGGGACATTTCTCTGTGTTTAGTTGAGTGAAGGACCTGTGCAGTAACGATCGACACGCCCTCGATACGCAATGCCTGCTTATCCGTTAACACTGGTTAACAATGATACGGCCCTGATACCTTCTCCAGAGGCGGATCAGCACCGGAGCTGCATCTGAAGCTTTCACTCAGAGGAGGATGCAGAGAATTGGGATCCCCGCATCCAAACGGCAGTGTGAGTGGGGCTGTGGTCAGCAGTATGAAGTGCCACTGGATCGCAGACAGCGAACCTTTTGTAGGGGACTGTTTTAAACCGTGGACTCACACACATTCAGTCCACTGCTGCGTATTTACAGCAGTTGGTAAATCAGAGACTGAACAGACAGTATTTGTCAGTAGGATCAGTTCATGGTTGGAGCCTTTTTCATGTTGACAGCAAGAAATATATAGTCACACAGAAAGTTGTTTTGCAGCTCCGCCACATCTACTAACACTGTGGTAAAGCAGCCCAGCAGAGAGTAAACAGGAGGCGCTCTGCTGTCTGGTGGACAAGATGGCCGATAACAATCATTTTGATCGCCATACTGCCCGTTAACTTGGTAATTATCTGCGAGGGAATGAATACTGCTCCTCGGGCTGCGTTTCAGCGCGCTGATTGGTCTCACGGCTCCTCGTTAATTTCGATAATCACATGTATTTCGCAGGTTGCGCCTGTTTGGCAGGACAGAGGCTGCAGCATACTGCGTGACAGCGATGTGAGATGGTTTAGATGAAGGCAGGAAGAGATCTGAAGGTGCACAGGATTATCCACATTTTGTCTCCTAAGTAGGTTGAAACAAATATTTGCTAATGACTTTTTAGTTTTTTTCCCTTGATGTGAAACTTTAAGTCTGTTTATGATCTCCGTCGCGTCGATGAGCTCAAGTACGAACACTTGAAGCAGCTCGCTCGCTCGCTCGTCACACGCAGATTGAAGTTGGCGCTTTGAGATGTTTTCTTTGTCTTGTCATTACTTCCCTTTGTTATAATGGATCTTCCCACTTCCTGCTGGGTCTGTGACAGCGTCCTCTGTTCAAATAATGGGGATTGAAGAAAAAGGAAAGCAAAAGGAGAGAAAAGAAATGAAAGACTGTACACAAAAGATTTTCTTTATTCCAGCTGAACGTAATGAAGTGCTTCCCAGCTGCTCTTGTCATCTCATAAATAAAACACTCTGTATTGTCCATAATGACTGTTTTGTGTTCTGCTGTGTACGAACACCATTGCTTGTTTTTTGGCATGTTCTCAGGAGGCTGCTTACAAACTCGTGTGGGTTTTTACTTTGTGATTTAAACCTGCGTTATGTTACCTACACCATTATTCAACAGCGGCGTAGCAGAACTCAATCCATAATGCGTTCTGCTGTACGCGGTCGTCTCACACAGCTCATCTGCACAGGTTTACTAGTTTTGATATCTTTGTAGCTCCGGGCATGAATGTTTAGCTCTATTATAGCAACAAGCTGCATGTGCGACTGTGAGGAACACCGACGCTAAAGCATGTTGAACACTTTCTCTGCAGGTCTCGATTAGCATGTAAGATAACATCTAATTATTACTGATTATTGGAGGTTGTTGCCAGGCTCACCTGTTGACACACAGTGTGAGTTTAAATCAGTGAATTGCACTAATGCTTCCATTAAAGGTTCATTCTGTAGTTTTGGGGAAGACATTGTAATTAGAAGAGAAAGATCTACATCTGCCGAAACAAATTAAATAATCAAACTCTCTTTGTTTTCATGACTGAGTAAACAAACAGACCTTTAAGAACACCACAGTTTATACTGTTTTACTTTGTTTATACGTGTGTTATGCCCCAGCCTAGAGTATACCAGAACATAACAGAGTGATCTCGTCCTTTTCCAACTCCCAAGAATGAATCATCAAAAACAAACAAATGCAGTCCAAAAAAAAGGGGAATTTATGTACCCAAATGAAAATAGACTTAAGGGTGAGCAAGACCTAAAACAATAAACAAAACAAGCCGGGTTTTAAAACTGACTTTCATAACACAAAACAAAAGTCAACAGAAAAACAGGCCAGGTCTCTTGTCAGTTAGATTCCACCAGCCTTCACCTGCACTGGTACCTTTTTGGACCGAAACAGTGAACACAGCACCCCCTCTTGACAGGGAGGGAGAAAACAACACATATACAAACAAGAACAAATATACAAATTATGACCCCCAGGGTCATAACAATGTGGCGGACCCTGCCACCTTTCTAGGGTCAACCAGGGTTCTGTTGAAGGGTACAGGGATCGTTATGTATCTCGACTGAGGCCCAGATTTGCTTTTGTGTCCATATAAAACTGTATTCACACATAAATACCAGCCAGCTAAAGACACATCCTGTCTCACAATATTTAATGAAGTGAGCTGCCTCTTTGTTCAGATCTGCACCAAAAGGTAATGTGGTCTATTCTGGGCAGAGATCCATCGTCCTGTAGTTTTTGTGTAATCCTGCTGACAAACCAACGAACCAACCAAGTAAAACAGTTGGAAACACAACCGTGTTGTTGGAGGTAAATAAGGGAGTTCAGGAGGTCGACTGTGTTCAGGATTTTTGGGTTCTTTTACAGTTTTTATACGTTTCTAGTGGGACAAAAAGCAGCTGTGACATCTGGAACACACCCACAGCGTCCTCATTGGTCCCGCCTCTGTTTTGTCTCATTGCAGGACGTCATGGCGGTGGAGGAGGAGTCCACTTCCTGTTACTGCCTGATGGACTCGGCGAGCTGCCACCTGCTGCTGGACCAGCCGGGCTCGTACGCCCTGGTGGGCGAGCCCCTGACGCAGGCTGCCGTCAAGAGGCTGAAGCTGGCTGTGTTTGGGAGCATGGAGGCCGGCTCCATGAGCTACAGCCTGCGGGTGTACTGTGTGGACGACACGCCGCACGCCTTTCAGGTGAGGGAGGACGGCGGCTCGTTGTTTATCCAACGAAGATTAAATCATGATGATTTCCTGCAGCGATGTGTTTCCCTCCACGGGCTCATTTATTCATGAGGAAGAGGTGGTCAGTAATAGAAGCTTAAATAGCAAATACTTTGGCTTCCCTCAGGGAAAACAAATCGAATGTAGGATTGTTTTTAAATTTAATATGACCGAGGTTTAATATCTGCGTAATTATTCCTAATGCTTCTACTTTACGTGGTTCAATTGACCTGAAGTTATACTACAGTTACCTTAATAAAGTTCAGATTCAATTCAGAAAGAAGTTACAGAAAATGACGACCTCTCTCTGCAGCTCTGTGGAGAGTTTTACCTTCTTTCAGATCGTTGTTTTGGTTTCGACAGCCGACATCTTCCCTGCTGCGGTTCTCAGTAGCCTTGTTTTCAATATCAGGCAGCTCTAATAAACCCACTTTACACTACCTGCTCAGCACCAAACAGTGGACAGAAACAGTTGGCTAATAGCTGCTGGACAAATTGGAGCATTCAGCAGCTAAAGAGCAAGATATCTCCCTCAGGAACTGGTGGCAGATGAGCCCAAAACCTAAAAGGACAGTTGATATTGGACAGACATTAGCGAGGTTGCCAAAAACACGACTCCAAATGAATGCTGCTCTGTGTCTGCACTGCCTTTGCTCTTTTGTCCTCGTTACTCGGGATAATTCACAGAAAACACTGTCCAATGTTCCTCAAAGGGACGATTTCTTGGTCCTAGGAAAACCATTAATGAGGTTTGTGGATTATCCGTCGTAAGTGGGGGAAGTTATTTCTCAAAAGACTCTCTTGTCTTTGAATGTCATTTTTTTCCCAAAGCTGTGAGTTCCACAAATTAGATTCTATTCATCCTGATTGTGGCGGGACGGAGGCAGAAATCTCAGAGGCAAATATCTCAAAATGCGAGCGAATTAAAACAGAACTATGTTCGTGGCTTGATACCAGCAGAGGCACGTGAGAAAATGTGCTTTTCTGCGAGCCTTCAGAGGAAAAAGGTCATCAAAGTGAGGCTGTTACAATTGGGGTGATTTGATCCGCTGCTGGCCGATGAATGGCTTTAATCTTTACTGCTGTACTGAGGTTTCTTTGTTCTGTGGTGAGAAGAGGAGGAGGAGGAGGAGGAGGAGGAGGAGGAGGAGGACAGCACTTCTACCTCATTTCACCAGCGATCCAGAATTCAGACGGGCAGATTCAGCAGTCTTTCTGCAGCTGAGCATCAGAAACGTCAGCCGTCTCTGACCTCTTTGGCAAAAAAACGTGAGGATGCACAGTTTTCACGTTAGCAATTCCTCTTCTATTAGGAGTTACATGTCGGGTCACGGCCTGGTTTCAAAGTGATCATCTTGTGTGTGTGTGGAGTGTGTGTGTGTGGAGTGTGTGTGTGTTGGCCCGGGCTGTCTCAGGCAGCAGGTACCTCGCCATGTGCTGTCGACCAGTTAAACCACGTGAACGACTGCAGATTCATTACCACTGTGAAACAATCCTGCCGGGCTGATCGCGGGCCCTCAGCCTGACAGATTCTCTTCCAGAGGTTTTAATAGACTGAGGCAGCGGCTGCCGCGCTGTAATCACTGCCATTCACATGTTAACCGATCATCCTTTTTCATCTCGTTTGATTTGATTATCCTTCAGCGACCTATAGGGCTTTTTAAGCATTGAGATCTCATCAGCGAACATCGGGGAAATCAAGCTTCCCGTCCTCCCCGGAGAGCCCAGACTAACAGTGGAGCCGAGCCGAGCCGAGCCGAGCAGAGCTCCTCCGCCGCCTCTGCCTCCCAGCCGCCTCTCTGTCATGTCGCAGCCGTCAGTGGCAGCTGGCTTTAAAATGCATCCTGGATCTGGTTTATGAATTCCCAGCCTGCCGAGCAGATGCCAGACTTTTTTGCGCGTCCCTTGGGCTCCTGTCTGTTAGCGCCACATCTCTGCTGTGTGTTTTTCCAAAGCTCAAGCTCACAATCACAGACTGGATTCTGGATCAACACGAAGCCTGATGCAACACAAACACTGTGAGGGAAAGATTTCCGTCAGCTGAGACCCAGGAAGGGTTTCGGTTGGCATGTTTTTCTAATTTTCTGATTGCATAATGTTGCCGTCTCTTTCAAAGGAGTACATGGAGTTAAACATTCTTAATATTTGTATCTACATTGACACGCTTTTAGCAAATAAACTTCATAAAATCACAGGAATTCATGTGAATATTTTGGTGTCAGCTGTGAAAAAGGAGACGAATGAAGTATTGATGCTCAGGAATGTTGCAGAATAATGTCCGTCCATCTCCAAGGTCGCATTATTCAGGTGTGGATACAAGTTTCCTACTGAAAATACAAACCATGTCATTGTTCTGCTGGCCGACTTTACCAACCAGCGTAAATACTTGCAATAAAAACATTGTTCACCTCAACCTTTAACCTGAAGTGGAAAGTATTTTCCACATTCTCCTGAATTCTAATATCACCCAGAAGAAATAATCACATTTTCAGGGTGATGATCGTCACAGTTTCCATCCCTGTCGTCATTTTTTGATTCCACCGCTCTGTTGGATCTGTCATTTTTTGGATGGCGCTGCAGCTTTCAGAAATGCCATCGTGACAACTTCAAATGAGTTTTAAAAAAGATGTCCACACTTAATATCCACGCTGGATTATTCCTGGACCCCATGTTACCTCTTTTGCCGCGTCCTATCACTTAACCAGAATCAGAAATGCTTGTTACAGCGTGTCACTCATTCATAAAGATCTAGGTTAGCGACCTAACACCAATATTATTGTTTAACCCACTTAGCAAACACTTCACCAGCACCTTGGTTATTATGATGCGTTGTTACTCGTGCTGGTTTCACTGAGAATTACCCAAAATCGCTCCCCCAGTAACTTCGGCAGGAAACATTTGGATACGAGGAAACCTGAGAAATAACCAATGGTAGTTTTAAAAGCCAGCTAAAAAGCTATATGGATCAATATTATAGATGAGTGGGTAGAGTGAATCGAGTAGACGAGGGGCCAGATCGTACAGCGTGCTCGCTGTTTGACCCACAGGGACCAAAGTGACTCGGTTAGGTTCAGGGAAACATTGTCGTTTGGGTTAAAATAAATACTGTGATTATGTTGCTTATGTAACTATGTAAAGGTGAAAGTCCTGCGCTTGTTTTGGTTGATTTTTGTCTTCTTCCACCTCAACGTGCAAGACTTTGTCGCTCTTTAAAAAGTACAGCGTGCACCTAACACAAAACGTAATTACGGGTCGTAATAAGCTGCCATCGTTGGATAGACACAATTAGAAAACGCTCTACACAAGACAGTAACCGTGAGATGGAGACTCCGACCTGAAGCCTCCAAACTTATTGTGAACAGAAAACTTTTACTTACTGGAGCTCCAACAGCAACTCCAGCAACTTTCGCAATTCTTCCGTCTGGATTGCTCATCTTTCCATTCACATTGCAACACTGCCTTTGTTGTAGGACATCATCTGAGACGCGTCAATCTTGTGTGATGTGTCAAAGAGCAGATCAGCAACAGTCGCTGTGTACACGCAACTTCAGTCGCGGCATCACGGACAGCTTCAGATGAGTTCAAAACTAAAAGGAACCCGTATCGCGTAAGATACCGTAGCTGCGCTGTGCGAGAAAATGAAGGAAATCCAGCGTTGTCCGGCTGTTTGGTGTGCTGACGTTCTGAAGGACGGAGGCAGATGGTGGAGGAGGAGGAGCGCCATATTTCAGGTTCCCTGATGCCACATTTGTTTTTTTTCCTGTGAATGTCTTTCATCTGTGTTTTGGCCAATAGTTTGATTGCTGTCACACTTGCAGCGACAGCAGTATGCAATATGCAATATGCCCCGGGCTCGTGTGTTAAAGTTCAGACACACACGTACCTGCAGAACCATCTCGCACACACGGACACTCCGTCAGAACCAATCAGTGCGGCCTGGCATTAGTCACAGCTCTGTTCTCTGTCTTTTTCCCTTTGTGATTGAGATTGCTAAGGACAGACAGACCAGACACGGAGCCATCCCATCGGGACGCTGAACAATGATGACGGATGAATACCTGCAAGCGACAATCAAAGTGCTCTTTCATCATCGCAAATTCAATTTGGGAGATGGACGTTTGCCCCCCCGACGCACGGGTGTCCCCGGCGTTACGTTCAAGCTTCAATCTGTCATGTCGAGGCTGCAAATGTGATGCTAATGTGGACACGAGTCGTATGGTTCGTTCAGCAGAGACTTGACGTAACTGCTTGGCTTCTGTGTTAATATTTGTGACGAGTCAATTAGCGGATGTGACAGAGGACACGATTAGCAACAGGTGTCCGTGCTGATATGCAAAAGGAAGGAAACTCTTTTTGTTTTCTTCTGCACCATCTCTTTTTTCTCTTACGCCTCTTTTTCTCTCTGATCCCTCTTCTGTAAATTCATCCTGCTTCCCTTTCTTTCCTCCGTGCAGGGAGTGGTGTCGGCAGAGAAGAGCAGAGGGGGTCAGCTCCTCGAGGAGCCAAAGATGTTGCCTTTCCTAGCGAACACCTTCAGCCTCCAGGTGTCCATCCAGGATGTTCCCCAGTTCCTGTGGAGCATTAAACCCTTTACCACATGTCAGGTAAACATGGCAGCAGCTGACTGAATGTCACAGAAAAACAGAGGTCATCTGCAAAATCCTAAAACTTAATTACTGCACAACTTCACCAGAGTCCACATGATCATTTACACTTGGTATGTGAGATGAAATCATCTTTAACCAAGACGTATTTTATATTTTTGGTACGCTTGTATTCAACAGTGTTTGAATGTTTGTCCAGGCGGCGATGATGACGGGTTTTATTTTGGATTCACGTGTTACAAACCGAGAATCTTAAGCGTCTAAGCGAAGAACTGATGTTGAATTGTTAATAAAACATGAGATTTGTTTTTCTGAGGGTGTCAGAGTTTCGTTCACTGTTGATTCCTGACACTCGTCTGTTTTTAAGCCTCGGAGAAGAGCAGGCTGCTGTTTTCCTCTTCTTATATTGTGATGTTTTGTACCCACTGTCGCTACATGTGCTCCCACGTAGAAGACGAGTCGAGTCAAATCTGCTCAGTCATTTCTGCTCAGCTCATAACGCTCATCTGGTTGTGACTTGGATGTTTGTGTGAATCCCGCTGTCACGCACATTTCTCTCTTGAAGGATCATAAAGACGGATGCGACAGGAGATTACTGGCGTTGTGTTTGCTCTGCTTGCAGGAGCATTAAGATGCAAACAGAACGAGGTGTCACGCGGTGCAGCAGCCGCTGAATGCTGTTTTGTACCTGTTGTTGTCAGTGGCGAGGCGGCGGAGCCGTGTCCCCACTGTACGCTCTTGTTGCTTACAGATCTGAATGCGGGGTGAAAGCTCCGTGTTTTCAAAGACACCTGACCTCTTCACATCCTTATTTATGAGGGATCCTCGGCGACAGGCGGGCTCCGCCAGCCCGCGTCGGTGGAGCAGGTGTAGAATAATAGCCGAGCGGCGTGCCATACATCAAGTCAGCTTTTAGTTGTTAAAGAGCATCTGAGGCTTCCCGCGTCCATCACCCCTCCCCCCGCTCCCTCCGCCTCCCAGACCCCATTATCTGCCGCTGTGAGCCGCGCCAGGCAGCCCAGATCAAAGCTACAGGGGTTAAGTCATCAGTAGGCGCACCGGCCACCGCTTTTAATGTGGCCGTCTTCACTTAGAATCGTTTACAGGTCACTTTTAATATGCAGATATGGCAGCGATGGAGTCTAGCAGAGGTCAAGGACGTTTCCCTGGAAATTAATTATACATCAAAGACAATCTTTTCCCCGTTGGACTGTATTCCCGCTTATATTGCTTATAGTACAGAGCAGAGAAACTGTACGAGGGGATCGGGCTATATTTGTAAATGATATCAGGATATCTTCTTTCTCTCCTCAACAATACTCATTTCTCTGCACTTCAAAGCCGGTGAAGACAGAGAGCTCCTAGCTTTCATCTCACCGCATGTAAGTGGCCGAGCATGTGACAGTGTGGCCACATGTTTCGCAGCACCGGCAGCTGCATCGTCTCATTTAGAGCGTATGCTAACATTGCTTGTGTGTCGCATTACGTTCCTGATGTCCCTGTTTTCTTTTTTTTTCCTTCTGCCTCTTCAGGAGTTCTCCTTCCCCCAAGTGTGGTGCAGCAACCAGCAGCCCCTGCACTGTGCCTTCTCTCTGGAGAGATACAGCCCTGCCACCGCCCAGCTCTCCTGCAAAATCAGCGTACGCCAGGTCAAAGGCCACGAGCAGATTCTGCAGGTCTACACGGCTGTGGCCGAGGTGAGGCTCTGCAGCTGCAGGAGGAGGAGGAGGAGGAGGAGGAGGAGGAGGAGCACTTTCACGCTCAACCTTTGTGTAACCTTCCTGGAGTGTGTCCACTGACAGCAGGGCCAGCTCTCCTGAGCTTGCACTGTATATTTATAGAGCGAGGAGGACACACACATTTTCTTCACAGATTTATGCTAAACACAGACAAGGGGGATCCAGCTGTTCGCCACATTTACCGTACATATTTTTTAACCTTTATTCATCCGGGGAGACACGTGTTCCAGCAAATAACCTGCATCGCATTCACATGCGTTAACACCTGGGAGCTGCCCGGTGTAACAGCGCTCCTCTGTCAGCCGCTGAGCAGCTCCAGTGGAGCAGCGAGGAGTTGGAAATCCTCGCTCAAGAGCACCTTGACAGAAGTTGTTAAGGCAGAAGAGAGTGCCACTCATTGATTTCACCCAACCGCTCGTTCACTAGCAGTCACGAACGTGCTCGTCCTACCTCAAGGCCACCGGCTCGGCTCAAACACAGTCAGACAGGTGAAATCGAAGGGCGTGTTTCAATCTGACCTTGATAATTAGGTTGTGTCATAACAGGGAGAATAAATAAGAGTGTTTATCATTTCAGACCCGTCGTTACATTAAAGGAGCACCATGTAGTTTTAATCAGAAGTGATAAATCTTCATCTGTCTAAACAAACTAAATAAACAAACTCTCTCTGTTTGCAAGACTGAATAAACATAAACCACCTTTCTAGCTTCAAACAGCATTCTGGGATCTTATTTTCCTCTGAGAACAGCTTCTTTATTCACTTATGAAACAATAAATCTTTCTGTGTTTGTGTTATTACCTTGTTAATATTGTAAATATTCAAATTCAGATTTTGAATTTTCTTCTCCAGAATGCCACAGTGCCCCTTTAATGAAGAATACTAGTCTTCCTGTACATGTTTTGGCTGCTGCTTAGTTTAAAGTTGTCATTTTAAAACTACATGGTACAGCTTTGATAATCAATCTGATCGGCATTTACTGCCAAATCAGAATGTCACACAGTAGGGGAACTGATTACTGAGCAAGATGACTGGAACAGTCTGCGATCATATGAGGAAACATGTGTAGCTTTAGCTGATTGTACAGTTGTCCTACATAACAAGATCGTGATATATAATTCAAGTTTTTTCTCCCTTCTTTGTGTTTCTGTCGCTGTTAATTAGACGCTCTGTTAAAACGTGTAGCCAGCTGCAGCGTATTGTTCGCTGCAGATCGATGATCCGCTCGCAGCCTCTGACTCGTGAAGTCTTGTGAGCTCAGCGTCAAAAAAAAGCAAGACACCATGTAGAAAAACTGGTATTCTGTGCAATCTGGCGCCACCCGACTGTTTCTGAGTGCAACACCACTGTCGTAAATACAAATCCCAGGTCTGTAACAGTTTGTCAGACGTAACGGAGGTGCGGACTCTTTATTATGACGTAAAACTCGTCACATCAAATGACGGAGACATTCATTCACCCTGTAACGAGGCTCTGTAACATCAACATGATTCTGAAGATGTAACTTTAAGGTGAAATAGCTACATCTTCAGTAATTGTTTAATATTTCAAATGTTGAGTACAGAAAATGTTTTTCCACCCGAGCCTTTATGTCACCAACACTTTCCGACAGAATGTGACGCCCTTGGGCTGTTTGTAGTGGAGGTAACTGTGTGACATGTACGGTGGCAAATAAGCAAAAGGCTACCAGATGTCTGTGTGCAGTCTATGTCGCGATGCTGCAAAATGTGAAACAGAACCATCTGCGTCGTCCTCCAGCAAGTCCAGCTCGTCTGCTCCATCCAGCCCGCTTCAAACTGAAGCAAAGTGACATTTGCTAATCTGTTCTGACCCGAGTCTGATCGCTGTCTGTTTCTGTTCCGTTCCCCCAGACTGAAAAGGAGTCCGTTCCATTTTTTATGCAGACGGACTGCACCATCACGTCCCAGACGGGGCCCAAGGCCTTCAAAATCCCCTTGTCCATCCGCCAGAGGATCTGTGCCACCTTCGACACTGCCAATGCCAAGGGCAAGGACTGGCAACTCTTAGCCCAGAAACTCCACTTAGATCGGTGAGCGAGTGATGTGCATCCTCTCTGAGACTGCATGACGTGTGTGTGTGTGTGTGTGTGTGTGTGTGTGTGTGTGTGTGCATCCTTTTTTTTCCTGTAATGGCCTGACTGTGAGTGCACGCTGTGGAGAATGACAACAATCCTGTGAGCGTTGTTAATCTCGTGAATGTGGCGTTGCATGCAGGTATCTTTTATTCCTCATTATTAATCAGCAGTTAATTAATCAGAACTGTGCAGCACACGTGTAATTATTCTGTCTCTCGAGTGCTGTGGCTTGTAATGTGCAATATGGATTTGTGCTAGCCTTGTTATACACTATCCTTTAAAGGGGCACTGCGTAGTTTTACAGAATGAATTCAAGCTCAGAAATATTTTTAACGAGCTGTTCTGAGGTAAATAAAGTCCTAGAACAGTTTGACTTTGTTTATTTAGTTGTTTGCTCATAGAACAAATCAATTTGTGAAGATTTTTCTCTTCTGATTAACATTTCTTCCCCCCAAAAAACTACAGCGTGCTCCTTTAAATAATGGTCTTATATGCGTCTCTCACATTTCTGTCAATATCTCATCAGTCAGCCGAACATAAATGCTATCACGGATTACTTATTTATCACTTGTTTGTCCTTTGATAATCAAATATGCATTTATGATGAGACACGGCTACAGCTAATATTTACCCGATCCGGTTGTTGTCTGTCCTTTCTGCGCTCGTGGCGGCTATAATCTCCAGTTAAGTGCATGATTCATGAGATGCCGCTGTCTAAGAGTCCTTTGGGATTCCAAATTATCCAGATAAGCTTTTCCTCTCCAAGTTGGGCCGCTTTGAACTGAGCCTGATGTGACCAATGGCTGCAGCCTTTTATGTTGCTCGGTGTTTTATTCCCTCTCTGAAAGCGGCAGAGAGCGGCAGAGGAACACTGCCCCCAGCTGGACCCAGCGCCACATGACACGTGGAGGCTTTTTCTTTATTGGCGTCTTTAATTCTGGCAGCACCTGAGAATTAAAATCCAATCCAAACTGTGTCTGCCAGTAATTACTCAAAATCTTTTGCGAGGGTAATTTATTCTTGATTATAGTTTTAATAGTCTTTAAAGGTAGTATTGTGTTTCGGTTTTACTGCAGCGGGAAAGTTTGTGCGATATTAATTTTTCAGCAACAGACGGATTTAAAGAGACATAAACAGATGATGATGTAGAAGCTTGTAAGGAGACAGATAGATGTTCCTTTCTGTGAAACTAGTAAAAGGAAACAACAACATTTCTTATTTCTCCCTGACATGAAGGACGTGATTTTCTTGTACGTGACCCGCTCGTTATCATATTTATTGAATATCGTCACTGACTACAATAATGGATGAGGCTGTTGATATTCTATGTATTTCCTTATTGTCAACAAATCCCACGAACACACATCTATTAACAAGTATTGTTGTGTGTGAGTCTCTAAGCCTGATACATCTCCTTCCTCTGAGCCGCAGCGCTCTATTGTTGTCCAAAAAAAAAAAACGATTAGAAACTCATGAATGAGTCACACTGTTGCTCTGGGTGACACATTTCTTTATTACCAGCTATCGTTTATTTAGACTCACACTAATACTCACCAGGGCGCCAAATATGGATACATCCGCTGGTGAAAATAGTCCCCAACAAATTCACTGCTCCCTCCTTCACAGTGACCAGCTGTTTTCTTTTCTCTGTTTAATTAAAAGTATATATATCTGTCAGGTGTTTTAAAGGCTAACGATGCCATAGACTGTTCAGGAAAAGTACAGATTGCTGGTTTTGCTCTTTTTAAACTGGATTTGTTGTCAAAAAGAAAACAATGGAATAACATGAGTCTGATCCTTTAAGGTCTGCGGTTTTAAGGAGTGCCGGTCTTGTTTTTCTGTGCGTCATCATCGCTCTGAACACTCGAAGGAAATTAAAAAACGTTTTAATTATTCACAAGATAACTGCGTTCATTATCAGCAGGGATGCGAGTCCATATCTGAAGGCAGCGTGTCCCCTGTCTTCTGTCCCTGAGACTGACCTCTCCCCCCGTGTGGTTCATTAATCCAGCTCTGTGTGCTCCTCTGCAGAAACCTGGGTTATTTTGCAAAGCAGCAGAGTCCGTCGGCGGTCATACTGAGCCTGTGGGAGGCTCGCCACCAGGACACTGCTGACCTTGACTCTCTAGCCAGCGCCCTGGAGGAGATTGGCAAGATCCACTCCAAAAGCTCCCCCAAGGACCAGGACGAGCCAGAGTCCGACTTCAATCACATACAAGCGGGCAGTCTGTGCAGAACGGGGAAGCTGACGAATCAGAAGACGGAGGACTCTGCTGCTCCTGAGTATACAGGCTGAGCGGGAAAGAGACCGTGGGAGAGAAAAACACTGACAAACTGAGGCATATATCTGTGTACGTGCACGGCCAGTGATGGACAACACGCTGTGGACGGAGCGCCGGAAGGTCGTCAGGTTGTCTATGAGTGGACGGTGCGAGCGGTCAACACGCCGACCAATCACAACAGGTCGAGGCGAGCCGGTACCTGCTGTGGATCCACCACCCCCCCTCCTCTCGTTTAAGAATCTGTCCGAGGATGGACTGTAAATCTATTTCCTGCCTTTCCACTTGATTTTTAAGTTAATGTTTAATTTATTTGCTCCTTATTTGAAGTTTATCTGCCCCTCTGTATGTTCATTTTCCCAGCGTAGAGGGTGAGTGGTGATGGAGGAGGAGTTGTAGTTTCTGAGTTTGTCTTGGATGAGACGGGAAGTTCCTTTCTTCCTCCAGAACTGTCCCTGCCGTCCTCCCCTCGTTTCCCCAGCGCTCCACACGGCAGCTGGACATATTTGCATAGAATCTCTTATATGCAAATAAGGAAATACACCTGTGGCGTCATTTCTAGTTTCTTTCCCCCCTCCTCGCTCCTGCACCACATCCCTGTGTCAACGAATGAATGAGGACTTAGAAAGCTACTTTTTTGACGTCCAATACTATATTTTTTAAAAAAGGAAGCTGCTGATTGCTTAAATGTTGTGATTGTGAACTTTCAAAAAGCCAAGTATCTTTAAATTCAACCCCATTTTCCATCTCTTAAAAAAAAAAAAATCTAAAAAATCCAGTCTGTGTAGAAGTTCGGCACCTCAAATAGACGTGTCGTGTGATCATTTACACAAAAAATCATTTAAGAAAATTAATAAATTCAGTGTCAGTCTGATCTTGAAGGACGGCGCGGTCAGGAGGAGGGCGACTTCCCATGTGTGATACAGGGGAAAAAAAAGAAAAAGAGGTGGTTGTGGTGTAATGTGGCAGAGTGAGATTTCTAACCGTGGCATTACAGTTCATTACAGTTTCCTCCAGCGAGAGATAGAGACGCACGGAGCTGTAAAACATCATTTCCTGGCACCGCGGGGAGCGTATCCCTGCATCTTATCGCCCAATTCCCACCATTAACAACTGTCAAGTAGACCTTCGTATCGGCCCCGACACAGCCAGATGCCCTCGACCACCTCCAACGCACTCGCAGACACACACACACTGACATTTTTATGGCTCTGGAGGTCATGTTGCACTCGGACCGGGAGTTTGCATATTGTACAACAAACGAATATGTGTGTGAGTGTGTGTGTGTGTGTGTGTGTGTGTCAGAGGGAAGAAGAAGCCACCAAGACTGTGTAGTTTTAGTAGAAGAAATTCAAACTCAGAATTTGAATATTTACGATATTAATGAGATACTAACACAAACTCGGAGTCCCAGAGTTTGAAGGTAGAAAGGTGGCAGGGTCCGCCACATATAAACAAAATTAAAGAGTATAAACTGTGTTGTCCTTC
This sequence comes from Diplodus sargus, assembly GCA_903131615.1. Lineage (NCBI taxonomy): Eukaryota > Metazoa > Chordata > Actinopteri > Spariformes > Sparidae > Diplodus > Diplodus sargus. The sequence continues at coordinate 563,311 of CAEMYA010000417.1, read as the reverse complement.
AAGGTCAGTTTCTTTATTCAGTTTAATCAGTTTATTCAGTCGTGAGAACAAAAAAGAGTTTGTCAATGAAGTTTGTTTCTCTTCTGGTTAGCACTTCCTCTCCAAATCCACAGAATGCTCCTTTAACCTCAACACGCTCACTGATTTTGTTGTTACTGCGCCCGGCTGAACGTGTTTCAAGGACAGTCTTAAATAATCTAACAAAACTAATTAAATCTGTTTCAGTACGTATAAACACAGATAACACTGACTGCACTGCCTCGACATGAACTATAAACTGAGCGCTGAGGTCACAAATGCGGCTACATGAACAAAAACACCAAGAGCTGCAGCTACTTTACGCTCTTTTTAAATCATTATTACAACAAATAAACAGAAAGAAGCTCATTTTACATCACAGTGACGCTTCCCCCGTTCGTTCCCTACAGTAGTGACTCAGACGGTGTGTTGTCGGTGAACTGTGTGGTTTGATTCTTAGAGTTTCACAACGTCTCTCGATACACACAAGTCAGGAAGTAAGCCGACCACATCAGCGTACCTGGAACCACCAACAAACAATACAGTTATGAGTCATGTGCTACAAATGAAAGCGTTGACTGGGATTGTGTGTGTTGTTTGTTGCAGCAGCGCCCACATGTCTCAAATCGTTCCCCAATCTCAGAGCTGCTGCTCTGAATCTCAAACCAATTAATCTCACGATCAAAAGCAGCAAAAAAAAACAAAAAACAGTTGGACCATTTCTTATCCAAGTCGACCCAACTGCCAGGATAAATATTAGCATCGCCGGACACGTTGAAATCCTTTACATGTTGTTATGTTGCGACTTTACATTTCTTCAAGTTTAGTTTTCAGTTTTATGTCGTGACAGCGTTGCAGATGCACTTCGTCAGAGACTGGATGAGATCACGTACCTGCTTCTGCTGCCACAAACACGGCTGGAAAAATCCAGACTCAAGACAAGACATGCTTGAGACAAACTCTGTCTCAAGCATGGAGTATCAGAAGATAGTCGGACCAAATTTGGCCATATACAGCAACAACAGAGCGTTAACAAGTGTGTGTATTTCTGAATACTTTGGTTATTTATCTTTCACACAGGAGTAATATGCACATTCACCCAAAGACCATCAGCCCGCATCAGAGAGACGGCGAGCAAAATCACTGACGCCTAAATGAGGGAAGTCGTCGCAACGAGACGCGTGACGGCTGAAAAATGAATTTATTACAAACATCCAAGAAATCACATTTATTTTTTGCATTCATCATTTATATTTCATAAGATCTCTTTAAGATATTTTAACTACACAAGAAATAATTTCAGACTCAGTGTAGGGACACGTTTCAGCCACTAGAGGGGGTCGATGCCCCGCCGCCTCCCTGCGAACTACACCTACGTTGCGCCTGTATTTAAAGATTGTGACCCCTGCCTCACAATGGTTTGATCCACTGGCCCCGCCCCCTCCCTCCTCCCCGTACAATAAAAACACATTCATCTCACGTGAACGCGACACAGAAATGTGGAAATGCTACATGTGAGAGAAATGTAGAATAACAACATTTCATCAGGGGACTCCAATTATGACCGACTGATCTACGTGATCAACCTCAGATCTTCTCCATCGGCTCAATAAACTCGACCCACAACTCCCTCTTCTTGTCTACAGACCCATAATCTTTAACTTTAAAGGGCAACGCCACCAAATTATCCACATTAAAGTGTGTTCACAGGGTTTGGGTGAGAACTACTGTGTAAACAGGTAGTAAAAAGCCTTTTTGTGTCTCCAGAATAAGCTGCATGTCATCTTAAAAAATTGCCTCCAGTGATGTCACTAAGTGGCTAAATTGCATTGTGGGTAATGTAGGCACCAGATTTGGAAAAAACGCTCCACTAATCTAGCTTCAGACTTTAAACTTGACCTGTAAACACACTTTAATGTGGAACATTGGTGGATGTACCCTTTAAATCATGTCGACTGCTTTTAAGATTAATTAACTGCACATTTGTCTGAACACGTTCCTCACTGGTTTATCAGGAATACGGTGTCTTTGGACACATGAGTAACTATTTTTGACCGAATATGATGTGACTGGTTTCATCCTGCTATAATAAAAGAACTTTTCTTTTTATTATTTCTCTGCATCATCTCTATGCATCAAATTATACTCTTCTTTATCTTGTGATTTAAGCTGGTAAGTGAAGAAAGTGACAGGTAATCTTTTTTTTTTTTTGGCTTTTTTTGTTTTGTTGATTGATCCTTAAATGTGACTAACTGGATTCTCCTTTTTTTTAGTCCATCCCTGCAAAAGCAAAGAATGTCAAAAAAAAATGAATAAAAAATGGAAACGTGTGCTTTTTCGTGACGCTTAGCGGTGGCTTGTGTTGCGTCGAGAGCGACTCGTCTGTGCCGTACACTCATCACACTCAACGTTCACGCTCACCCCGGACGTGTTTCCAGCTCACACACGGACATATTCTCGCTATGTATAATGTTTTTTGGTGTAAAACTAAACCCTGTTTCATGAGATTAAAAAAAAAAAAAGCTTCACTGTTGAGTCAACATGATTTTTCTGTCACCTGAGTTGTTCGGTCTCATGCTCTTCTTTGCTTCACGCATGGCCTTCGGCTTCATATCACTATTCTTGTGCCTTGTTTAACTACTGTAAATGGTGAATGTTGTAAAGCTACAGATGGGGATGAAAAAAAGAAAAAACAACGAAAACAATTAATCATACTGACATACATTTAAAGGTATTAGTTGAAAAAGTATTTAAGATTATAATATTGAAATAGGCTGCAGAGCTTTTCTAGTGCTGAACATCTATGTTTGGTAATGCCAGGGCAGCTTTGTGGTATATTGTATCTATAATTATGGACATTTTGGATGTTTTTTCTGTACAGTAGAATTTGCAAATGTATATGCAGCCTTTTTGGAAATAAATGTACAGTTGAAAGATCTCAGCTTTGTCTAAACGCTAGTTATTGTGCGCCGTGCGGTGGAGAAGTTACCCATGAATTAGTGTTCCAGCCATCGTCATCGTCGACTCACGCAGAGTGAATTATGTGGATGCAGATTACGATGCGAGGCGTCGATAACGTGGATGTCGATGCACCAGATCAGGGAGTGACGTAACTTCCCCTCTGCTGGGGAACGTAGCGAGCTGTGGAGTCGAATGTGGAAATAGAGATTATGATCACACGCTTTGATTTTGTCTCTCGTTTTCACATTTATACGCACACAGCAGCTCTAACGGTGAGGTGAGGTTAGCTGGAGCGAGGACGAACATCTGTTCTTCAGGAGAGCGTTTCTTTGTTTGATGCCCTTCACTGAAATCCACACTAACATTTCACGTCTCCTTAAAGTTGCGGTTAAGCTTTTTATTCCGAGTGACTGTGTGTACGAGTGTTGACAGAACAGACAAAGCGCTCTGTTGACTCAGAAGCGGTTGTAGTCATAGCTACTCTTTTTCCAGCCCGTTTCCTGTTTGTCTTTACACCGAGCAGGACTGTTTGGATTCAGTATGTGTTTCTTAATGTACTTTCATCAGGCTTGAGGGCCTTTTCACTGCCGTTCAGGTTCCATTTCCCTTTTGATAAGGTGTATACAGTTCTCCCCTCCCCCCAAATGAAAAGCAGCGTGAACTGACTTCATGTTAGTTTACTTTTTACTATTTCCAATTGCACTGCGTGTCACAGAGATCCCACTTAACCTCAGGCAATATAACTTCTTCTCTCGGTATACATAGCAGACGCCTGCGAGAGAGAGCAGAGAAATGTATATTTTCCATATCATTAGGATTGATCTCGATCTCGGCGCAGCAGATGAGCAGACGAGTCCGTCTGAGGGCAAAATTCATGTCTTATCTGGGAAACAGTGGCTCGGAGGTGCAGCCTCCTCCCTGGCCTTATCACCAAAAAACACAAGTTCCAGCAGCGCGCTGGCGGTACACGCTGCACAAACTCTCCCACATGCAGCCGACTCTGAATGATTCTGCAAAATTAAATCGGTCAAACAGAAACGCAGTGTCGTGCTCTGAGACTAGGAATGAGGTGTGGATGAGCTGCAGTGCACAGACAGGCTCGCAGACTGAATGTATGATCCATGAAGCCTCTATTTCTCAGTCTGCCTGGCAGCCCATGACAACATCAGTCACCCGGCGATGAGAACGGCCCCACCAGGTCTGAGGCTTTTCAGCTCAAAGAACTGTCACAGCTCACTCACACCACAATGTGCAGAAACAGAGGATCCAGCTTTTATTCCACAGCCCACATCAGGTCTCGTCCTCCAGCCGGCATCGACACATAACCCACTCCTTCCCGTCGGGCTGCGTATCTGTGTGCTGCAGACAACTGCTCATTAGATAATTCAAACTGGCAGACAAAGCAGAGGGAGGTTGTGATGTGATGGTGGTTGATTTCCTGCAGTTTGTGAAGAGAGGCTTTTGCACAATTATCTGTTTTTTTCCTGCAGGGCCTGACAGCAGAGAGGACCCACTCTGAACTCTTACTCACTTTGTGTTGACGGTGCTGCTGACGCCGTCCACCGTTCAGCCTGAAAAGCACTTCTGCTTTTATAAATCCAAGGTGACATATACGACGAGCAGGGAGAGGTTTTTATTTACATAATTTCACATCGGTAAATGAACCGGGGTCAAGGGGAAGACTTGATTCGTATACGGAGACGTGGAGCTGCTGCTTCAGATCTTAATCAGCTCTTCAGATGCCTCCTACACAATGTGTTCGCAGAGAAGAGCAGGAATGTAAAAGGCTGTGAGAACTATTGACATGATTTATAAACGATGAATAGCTGTAAAGAGCAAAATGCAACAAATAAAAAGGTCTGAAAATATGTGTGTGATAGTCGTAGTAGACAGTTTTATCTGATATTATTGTGTTATAAACTGTGACACATGCAACAACTATTACCCGTCTGTCCGCCCTGAGCGTAAGATCCCTCCGCTGTAGCTCTTCCATCTTTTTTTTCCCCTGTAAAAAGGCTTTTTTTCTCAATATGACATGTTTTCCTCAGTCACATCGAGGGTCTGAGGACAGAGGACGTCGATCACTGTACAGTTTGTGGTTTGATTTTGGATTTGTTCATGAAACATTAGTAGTGTTGCTCCAGGACGATCATTTCAACTTAAGAGACATTAAGACCTTATTTTAGTTATGGAAAACCAAAAGAAAACGTATTCTGAGATTGTATTATTACCTCATTAATACTGTAAATATTAGATATATTCTGGGGTTTAATCTCTTCTCCGAAACTACATAATGCCCCTTTAAATAAAAACAGGTCACTTTTGCTATATGACATCATTATCATGCATTCATTAATTAAAACAATATCAGTCGATGAAGATCTTTCTCTTCTGATTAAAGGAACTTCTAAGAGTTTGTGAAACAGCCTCATGAGTCCTCTGACAATTATTAATGAGCCGTAACAGCAAACGAGACCATCAGCGATCAATCTGCTGTTTTTGTACAGTTATTATTAACACCTGTGCTCAGGTCCAATCACAGATATCAGGCATAAATACATCAGCTAATCGCGATCCATCCCGCAGTCTCTCTGTCACTCACTTCCAAAACAAACGCTAATAACTTTCCTCGTAGTCACTTTAAGATTTCTTCCCCAAAACTACACACTGCACCTTTAAAATACTGATTACATTTGTAAGTATCAATAATAATATTTCTGTAAACCTAAAACACTGAAAGACTAAAGAGGAAACCTATCTTTACTTGTTGTATTGGTACATTTACTTAAAGGTGCACTCGACACAATGTCAAACTGTTTTACTTTGTTTACATGCGGCGGACCCTGCCACCTTTAAATTAAAGGAGCACTGTGTAGTTCAATAAGAAGTGATCGATATTCATTGGCTGAATTTTGTTGTTTGTCTAAACAAACTGAACTTAGTTTGTTTACATGTGGCGGACCCTGCCACCTTTCTAACTTCAAACAGTGTTCTGGGACCTTATTTTCCTCTGAGAACATCTCGTTTGTTCTCTTATAGAACAAATAAATATTTCTGAGTTTGTATTATTACCTCAGTAATATTGTAAATATTAAAATTATGAGTTGGAATTTCACATTTCTGACACATCTGTATTTCTGCTCCAGTGGAATGCAGGACGTGTACTTGTTGTATTGGAGCAACTACTTAAAGGTAAACTAAAGAAATAAACAAACTCTCCTGTAAGAGGACCATAATTTCCTCTGAGAACAGCTCGTTTATTCAGCTATCAGTTATGGAAAAAAATACAGATTATTACCTCATTAATATATCAAAATTCTGAAAAAACTGCATAATGCCCCTTTAAAATACTGAGTACATTTGAATGCATCAACAATAATAATTATTAGTTTCCTAAACTAAAGCACTCTTAACAAAATGAGTCAGGATGCATGGAGGTGCAATAAAAGTCCAATTAAATGTGTTGAACCAAAAATCCAGACATGTTGCAGATTAAACAGTAAATACTTGTGATGCATTAGTGAAACCTGGGCTGTATGGTTCTGATACTCCTCATGTGGCGTTCAGGGACCTTTACTTGACTCTCTGTGCGGGAACACTTCCTCTGTGGTGGCCTCATGACTGTTGGATGAACGGAGGGAGACACGCTCTGGCCCCGCCCACCACCGGCCAACGTCATCGTCATTAAGAGAAGACGTCACACCTGCGCTGCTGAACTTTGGAGGCAGACGCGCTAAGACTTCCAAGGCAGGACGGAACCAGGTGAAGTCTGGATTCTGGACTTTTATTTTACAGATGACAGCATGAGAGGGACCCGAAACTATGAGGTGAGTTTCTAAAGTTAGTCTGCCGGCGGGACTCGACCGCATTTCCTGAAAGTGAGAAAAGTATTGATCAATCTCGTGTCGGGTCAGAGTTTCCTCACCGGCAGGTCCGCTGATGGTCCGAGTGTTGATTATGGACACTGTCGGAACATAATCAAGTTAATCACAAGTTTTATCTGAAGGGAAATGAGATCGAGTCTGGTGTTTCACAAACTTCTCTGTGAAATGTCACATTAGTGTGTGTGTGTGTGTGTGTGTGTGTGTGTGTGTGTGTGTGTGTGTGTGTGTGTGTGTGTGTGTGTGTGTGTGGTGTGAAATTCCTCATACACTCTTCAAAACTTCATTCAAACTCCCCTCGACTTCACTCTAAACCGTTCGTTTTCCTCTTATGTTGCACTAATATCTATTCAAAAACGTGCCGATTTAAAGTGCTCTTACAAATTGTCACATGAACACGTTTGTGAAATTCCCGAGAAATCATATTTTTATAATTACCAGTAATCTCTCCTGAATACGGCTGTTTGACTTGCTTTGGTAAACGCAGTTGTGCCTCCTGTATCAACACACCCGTCTGTGAACTGTACAACAAGTTTGAATTTTATCCAAATGTAGCGACATTTTGTGGATTAAACACAAGCCGATTTAAAGACTGGCTTCTGACCATTCAGAACATGTTAATGTAGAATAAGTAAAGTATCATGTGTATTCCTGCGTCCTTAAACAAGCTTGAATCCAACGTTTTTTGAATGGAGTTCTGTATGATCTTTTCCCCTTTTTGCCAGATTAGGTGTATCAGACTTATTTCTATTTTTTAATCATCTTAAAGTATTTTAAGAATGTCATTATAGTATTAAAATGAAGGCAGGGGCAGTGAACGGCATGGCGACTTGTCCCGGCATGTGATTTTCCTACAAAGGTAGGGCAGCAGGTATTGTGAAATAAAGGGTGTGGAGGACGATCTGGTATGCATGTTGCCTTATTAAGTTATTCCCTCACTCTTGGCCAGGTTTTTGACTGTATTTGGACACATCCTGTTTGTTTAGCTCACATGAATCAGTCGAGGTTCTTGCAGGACCTGAAGGTTTTGGGATGGTGTTCTTGCATCACTTCGCTCTGCAGCCGTCCCTCCATCAGGCTGTTTGCTGCTCTGTAGATTGAGTAAGCGCATCTAAAGGAAATCCCCCTTCTTCATTGTATCCACCTGCTCGGTTTATCAGCCTGTGAGCCTTAACGGGAGTGCCGGCCACAGTCTTATGCAGTGTTGCGTCACCTTGAATATATCTACAGAACGAGGAATGACTAAGCCTTTTCATTTGTCTGCGGTATTAAAACTTTCTGATAAGTATTCCTCGGTAAACATTTCGTTTCCTGTCAGCGGAACTGATGTCATACGGAGGAATGTGGACGGCCATAAAAGAAAAGGCCATAAAACACTGTACATTATCACAAATGATTCAACACCAATACAGATAACAGGGATATTGATATATTGGCTGACGTGTACACACGTTTTGGAATCAACTTTACTTAACTGAATGATAACAAATTACACCGAGCATCATTTTGTGCATCCAAACCTCCAAGTCTTCATATCAGCACATAACTGACAACACGTAACGTTGACCCTCGTATATCTGTAGGGCTCTAATAACAAAATAATCAAACTCTCTCTCTGTTTTCATGACTGAATTCACTGAATGACTGTTTTACTGTGTTTCTGTGTGGCGGACCCTGCCACCTTTCTAACTTCAAACACTGTTCTGGGGCCTTGTTTTCCTCTGAGAACAACTTTTTTAAAAAATGCTCTTTACTTATGGAAACAATAAATGTTTCTGAGACTGTAAATATTTCTTCTCCAAAGCTCCACAGTGCCTCTTTAATCATTTGGTCCATCTTTAATTGATTTATTATGGTTTAATAATGTCAATAATGTGTATAAGACTGTCTGTTTTTGATTTACACAAACAGAAGCAGGCATATTTAAATGTGTCCTGTCTTTTTTACAGAAAAGATTTTGCTCTAATTTCGTAATTTTTGCTTTTAAAGTTCCTTTAAATGTATTTATAATTTTAACTGTTGCTGATTTATTTGTAGTCTGAGTATAATTACTGTTGTATTTCTCTCCATAGATTTTCTTTCTTTTGATATTCTTGGCGGTTCTGCTGCTGCCGGACCTCGCCGCGGGAGCGAGCAGGACGCAGCGAGACCTCCACTGCAATGAGAACGAGGAGTACCTGCACGGCAACATCTGCTGCCTAAACTGTCCAGCCGGTGAGCCGCGTGGAACCCGCTTGATTTACTCCGCTGAGACTTAAGTTCTGTCACCGGCTCCGATCAGAAATCCATCAGCAGGGCTGTGAAGCAGCTCCAGCCTGATCGTGATCCGTTATTATTTAGCCAGTTGAAAGCTCGATTAAGAAGCTGTGCTGTATAAAGAGGTTTTTGGGTTTTTGTTTGTTTTAGGAACACGCCTGGAATCTCCTTGCACCGCGGCAGGACGGGAGGGGAAGTGCGTGGAGTGTGATGACGGGACGCACACCTCGCACAGCAACAGCCTGAAGTCGTGTTTCCGCTGCACGAAGTGTCGCGAAGGTAATTCGGCTTGACAATATCCAAACTTTTCAAAGTGCTCTGAGCATAAACTCTGATTTAACAAGCACTTTTCCATGTCGCCTTCTCAGATCAGCAAATTGTGAAGCCGTGTACTCACACTCAGGACGCCGAGTGTCAGTGCAAACTGGGAAGGTTTTGTGTTCCAGCCGAAGCGTGTGAGGTGTGCAAGAAGTGTTCAAGGTGAGTGTGTGCAAACCAAAGCGGACGACACACCTGACGCCTGGTTCATTCAACGTGAGTGGTGGGAGAATGATCCTTTCTTTATTTCACTCATTTCTCCATCGAAGTACATTCTCAAGACGGCATCGCTCATCTTTTAAGTCCTTCGTTTTTTTGTTAAAGTCATCTTTTTTCCTGCCTCTCGTCTAGGTGTGCAAAAGATGAAGTGGCGGTGAGGAACTGCACCCCGACCGCCAACACGGAGTGCAAGAAAATCAAGCCCAACCCCGACTCCTCCTCAGGTAGACGCCCCCTCACGAGACTGTCCATCCTTCCTTATTATCAGCATATTATTGTGCTAATAGTTCTCAATTACCTTTTTGTTTTTTTACCAGCAAACGTCCCATGGATTGTGACTGTGATCGTTTTAGCTGTTGTCGTGGTAATCGTGGCAGTACTCGTGTACTGGAAGAAATGTAGATCAACAGGTAGGTGGAACCACAATCATACAATCTTATGAGGAGACGTGACTGACCATTGTAACACTGTAAAATACTCATTTTGAGATGTAGCATTTGTATCTTTAAGAAGAAGACACTGATGGGTGCGGTCAGGAAAAATTAAGACCTGGCACAGGATCAGAATTTTTTTAGAAAAGGGAAATTAACATTCTTGATCGTCGACGTCTGATCTATCAGTCTAATCGTATTGACTGATGACTTGACGCTGAGATAATGCCGGTCCAGCCTTCTGGGTACTGATGCATCCATTACTAACAGCTGTTCAGTTGACAACACGGAGAAACTTCAGCACAACATTTGTGCTGTGTCACTACTTTTCACGTTTTAAACCCATTCTCAGAATAAGAAAAGTGTGATTCTTGGTCAACCAAACTGCACAAAGCTGTTAAAGCGAAACTCTCGCCAAAATGCAACCGAGGCTTTTTTTTGTGATTGAATATGAGTCAAACCTTCGTGTAAAAGCATAATTACGATGAAAGAGGCACTTTTAAGATTGACTACATTTTCGTTTTCAGGTCAAACTCATTTTCAATGGGAGTGCTACGGGCACTTTTACGATAGCATCAAAATCTCTCTTTTTAAAACAGTAAGAAGACTCGACACAACATGAGACTTTGCTGGTAGAATCACCAGGGTCTCTACACATGAACACGAGCAGTGAGAACATTGTTTGTGTACACAGAGTTACTACACAGAGTTTTTTTTCCTGCCTGTAAGAAGTATTGATCTCCAAATACGACGTAACCTGGAGGACAGTTAAGGTGGAACGCTCCTAAAGCTTAGTTCCATATAAAAGCAGGATAATTTGTTGTTTTGTCGTTAGCGAAAAACAATATTGACCTTGAAGTTAAAAAAGAAGCCTCATATAAGAAACAATACTAAAATTAAAAGCCAGAAAAGTCACGTACAAGTCAAGTACATTCACAAAAAAAGCCTCGGTTGCATTTTGGCGAGAGTTTCACTTTAAATGAATAAGCTCTTAGGCAGCAACTAATGATTATTTTCATTCAGTCCAGCAAATCCATACAATTGAGAACTTTTGGTGTTTTTACTTGGAAAACGTCTGACTAACCAGGCCAGTGTTTTTAAATGGTTACCATTACACATGTTGAGGCCCATTTTAAAAAGTAAGTTCAGATCTCTTCAACCAGACGCTGGAACGCCGTGTTGTCATTTCTTTTTGGTCTCATGAAGAACGCTTCACGCCTCGATGCTTTAGCTTAAAATCCAACAAAACAGAAATTATCAGGGCCTCCGGATAGTTTTCTTTCAAATTCACGTCTTTTGTTTTAATAGTAAGACTGTAGTTAACTCGGTGTTCCTGGTAATGGGAAGAGATCGACAGTGATGACTCAGCTCTGCAGCTTTGTCACACGTGGGCTCTGCTCCACCTTTGCCAACAATATGGCATGTTGTTGT
>CAEMYA010000417.1:537573-550568 GCA_903131615.1 Diplodus sargus | reverse complement strand
AATGATTATTTCCAGCCTGACTTGTTTAAGGTTCCTGGTAAATGTGAATACCTCTGTGGTTACAGTTGTTGATCAGTCGCAGTGACTCACAGTCGATTAACACGGCGAAAACATGTCGTCATCCGCGTAGTGACACAGTTGCGGGCCAATGGTAACTGTGTTGTTCAGACTTGTGTTGATTCTATTGAACACTGAAGTTAATGAGTCACATGTTCCCTTATTGCACCTGTTAAAGATTAACGAACTCTCGTTATCGGCCTGCGTTCTTTCCATTCAAACAGGAAATACATCTTTGTAATTTTTAGAAATCTGGTTGTCAAACAGGCTTTTTTCAGTTCACTGGAGGAGCTGATCAGCAAATAACTGACGAAGAGATGTATCATGTATTCACCTGTTTGGATATTAATAATTGTGTCTCTCTTTTGTCATTTAGGAAGAAAATCAATTTCCCACGCTTGTTCCCGTGAACGGTAAGTGTTTTCATGTTCATTCCTTCTCTCAGATGTTAGACCCCTCCGGTTGTCTCAGTTTCTCTTGTTCTAAACATTCAGAATAAATGTTATTACTCGAGTGTTGACAGAACACCAGAGTGAGCTCGGGGCGTCTGAACGAGGGTCTTTATCTTTGTGTTTGCAGGGGAAGAGTCTCTGAGGAAATGCTTCGAGTATTTTGAAGAACTCGACATCGACTGCCACAGGAGATTCTTCCGTCACCTCGGGATAAGCGACAATGTGATCAAGAGCAAAGACGGCCTGCAATACGATGACAAGATCCATGACCTGCTGAATGTTTGGGTGGAGAAGGAGGGCATAGGTGCCAGCTTGAACGACCTCCTCAGAGCGTTACTTGATTTGAATCAAAAGCTAACAGCCGAGAGAGTCAAAGACAAAGCTATTCTCAACGATCATTACCTCTGCCAAGAATAGCGAGAGGCGAATGAAAAAGTAAATACCATTAATGGTGTGAAGTACTTGTTGTTGTTGTTGTTGTGTGCTTCTGATCCATCCAGGACTGGTTGGACGAGCATCCAAGAAAACTATTGCTCAGAGTCGATCCTTAGCATACATTTAAGCAGAGAAGATGTGAGTTCGAGTCTCATGAAAATCTCTTGCGGTGTGAAGAGTTCGCTGTTATATCGTCCAATACTGGTCAGATTAGCAACTCACAAGGCTGCCTGCTACAAAACAAGCTCTAAAAAAATGTTTAAAAAATAAAGAGAGTGTAGGAGTGTAGTCTCATGGACGCTCACCTGATGGTGTCATGTCCTTCATGGAGTGAGTTTTTATAACGTCAGATACTGACGGCATTAACAACTCGCAAAAAAAAAAAAGAAAGTTCTCAAAAAAAGAGAGAGAAGTCATGAGTACTGTAGTCTCGTGAATACGGTGTTCAGTCCTTGCTGAAGTGAGCGAACATCCAATGCTGGACGAGCAACTCGCAAGGCTGCCACATGTACAAAAAAAAAAAGAATAAAAATACAAACCTCACAAACGGGAGGTCGTGAGTACTGTAGTCTCATAGATGAACCATTATGGTGTCGGGTCCTTGTAGCTTCGTCGTCCTCGTCCTCCGGGTGGCGACACACAAGGTTGCCGCCCATAAAACAAACACTGTGCATGTTCTACTGTACTGCACAGCTGTGATGAGGAAACGCACGGTGTTGTTTTAGTAAAATCTTGCTTAATCTACATGCCTGTTTGATCTCGACAGCTTGAATGCATTTTTTTTTATTTATGCCGTTCAGTCTTACGCGGAGTTGACTGGTGAAGAGTTCCATTACCGAAAGTGTTGGTGCTGTCTGGTGACTTCAACGCACGCGTCCCAGGACCAGTTCGACTGTTTCACAGAGTGACTGTGGCGTTCAGCAGATCTTACCGATGAGTTTGTTGCCTTGTTTATATTTATTCAGACGCGTCTAACCAGCTGCTGGACGCTGGAATGAATGTTTTTTTTTTTACTGGTTGCACTGACTGAGCAACAGAACACGTGAAGCATTAAACAAAAATGCCCAGAGATCAAATGGGATTGTACGAGTATATATGAAGTTATTTTGGTGGAGAATAGTGCTATTTAATTTGTATTTAAATATTTTTTCCCCTGCCTGACTATGTTGAACACTTGTGATTGACAGCGTTCTGGTAACCTGCTGGTTTACCTTCTGAAATCGCTTGATCACGATTAATTTATGTTTTTTTATCTCCATTTTTGTGTGCTTCTTGTCAATATTTACATTTCTTACCCCGATTAATTTCTACATCACTGAGGCCCATCAGAGTTTTGGCCTTGTTTGCCCCTTTTTATATAAAAGGTTAAAGGAAATGTTACTGTTGTATCTGTTGCTTCTCTGTCACATCCATTTTAAGATTTTATTCAACAGAATTCAAATGTGCTTTTTTACGAATGTGTAAAGAAAAACCAAAGAATAAACTCTTCCATTGTTTCTCTTGTGTTTGTTTTGACTGATATGACGAGTTGTGAGTATTTAGGTAGAGATTTGTGTTCACACATAGAAAATACATCTAATGCAAAACATTAATTTCCATATTGTACACTGAGATGAGCCAGTGTGCTGGCTGGATGACCGGGCCGCACCTCAACCTTTCCAACGTTCGCTTAAAGCTTCAAATTCCCCCTCCTTGTGTTTCACGGTGGTAATAAGCAACACGGCTGCAGAGTTAAACACCTGGTCGTGTTAATAAGTCGGCAGGTTTTGTTTCGTGCTGATCGAGTGATCGTCCGTCTGTTCGCTCTTGTTTCACCATCGTCGTCGTTCTGCTGCAGTGTTGCGACCAGGAAAATAAACCTCTTCCTGTTTTGGTTGCTTAATGGAAGACGTGCTCATATATATCTTTCAAAAAAATTCCGCATTCAATTACTGGCAAGAAAATATACTTAAAAGTGCCAAAAGTAAAAGTGATTATCATGCAGGATGCCCAATTTTAGTATTTAATATAATACTGTGTGTTTTAAAGGGGCACTATGTAGTTTTGGAGAAGAATACACACCAAGAATATTGATGTTATCGATAAGGGAATACAGAAAGTGTTCTCAGAGGAAAATAAGGTCCCAGAACTCTGTTTGAGGCTAGAAAGGTGGCAGGGTCCGCCACATATAAACAAAGTAAAGCTAATAATCAGTCGATGAAGATGTTTCTCTTCTGATTAACAGTTCTTAGTGTTTGTGGAACAACAGGCTGCTTTCTGTCTAACGGGACACTTATCAGACTATTGTGGCTTTGGAGTAACGAACCGTCCATGAACATGCATCACTTATATTTTAACGAGCAGTTAACTGGCGGAAGTCATTATTTTATCGAGTTAAAGCCACAGCCCTTTCTGAAATCGTCTGTGCACGTCCTCGAGGAATGCTGCTGAAAGAACAGTCCAAACAAAAGACACCTCTGTTCAGCGCCGCGCACCTTCGGCCGTCACAGCGGCTGCTACATGCTGCCACAGTGACTCAGCAGAGGAAACGTAGCGTCCTGCTCAGCACAGAGACTCCGGCGCTTGCTGGAGTTGGTCGAGGGTTGATGGTTGGATGCGTCTTTCTCTGCTGTGACTGAGTTTTCATGGGCCAGAACTTTAACAACATTTTCTCTCACTCTTTCACTCAAAGATCATTTCTTAGCTTGCATTGGTCCTGTGGTGCATTTTGTAAGAATTGCCCACCTTTCAAATGAATCCTCAACACAAATTAGCGGGCTGAATATCACCACAGTTACTGCTAACTGCTGCTATCTGTAGCCGCTGTTTGCTTATTAGCTGAATGAGTCGTGCAGTTAGTGGTGTGGACAGGGAGCACTGGGGAAGAGTGGGTGTTTACAGCGCGAGGACAGGAGTTTGGGCTAGCTGGTTAGCATGCTAACTATCTCTGCAGGGCGATACACAAACGGCATAATGTCCAAAAAAGTCCTCCTTCTTTTTCATTTTTGAGCCTAAATGTAAACATATTGCACCTCTAAATGTGCAAACACACGTTCTGCATCTGCTCATTAATCCGTCTTCATGAGCTCATCAGACGTTCCTTCACTTGCCAATAATTTTCTGCAGTTCGCTGCCTCATTTTCTTCAGTCATCCAGCGGGTTGTATTACACGCTGCGTTAGCCGTTCATTTACACTCGTGACAAGTGTCTTCGGCTTACATTACCATTATGAATGTTGATGGGATAACTGCGTCCGTAAATTCAGATTGTGAGCCCTGCGGTGTGTGTACCCGCAGCCAGAGCATTTAATAGAGGTGTCGCAGGAACATTCGGGCTGAATGATACTTCTGCTGTAACCAATCAGTTTTCTGACTCTCATGCATCAAACTAATGCTTGCTGAGAAGATTATCAAACATTCTGTGGCAGGCGTCGAGCGACCGGCCAAATTACCACTCAGGAAAAAAAGGTGATTTGAAGGTACAGATCCATTAAAGATCTGAGAGCGAAGCTGTACGTTGTACTCTGTCACATAAAATACAAAAGACGTTTGACCGTTGAAAGCACCGTAGGGGAGCTCTGCCTCTGTCCTGCAGTATGAAGATAGATCTGTATCTGAAGAAAACTGATCAATGTACATATCAACCATTATAAATCTACAAAAGGATTTTCAGCGTCTTTCTCTCACTGTGAGTCAGTCAGCTCTACAGCCGGACGCCGTTTAGAGAACACAGACCTCTGCCATTCCAACAAACGGAAGATGTGGACGCAGAGCATCAGGTGTTAAACACGAGAGGGATGCAGCAAGTTCAATCTTGCACATGAAAATCAACTGCGAGAAAATCTCAAAGATGCGGATGCACGGGAGGAAGAACCGTGACTGTGAATGAGGACTGAGTCATACGCTGACTCTGACGTGTTTTCACAGGTATATTCTTATTCAGGTAGAGACACTGGATCACTTCAGCGGAACGAAATGAGTCACAGTCATGTTGACAGAATGTGAATCAGTAGCAGTTTTGACATTATGAAATAAACGTATGTGTAACCATGAAGCTTTGCTTCCTTATATTATGTGGACATTTGATTTTTGACACTTGCTTTGGGGCGGGACCGTCCCTACGTACCATTCTTAAGCTTCAGTTTTTAAAAAAAAGGTCAGCTTTTCTTAGAAACAAGACCTTTTAAGAAAACAAAACCTTGTAACCAGAATAGCCCAGATATTTCTGCAGGTTAAAGGTTAACCTGTGCATCTGTGTGAGACGCAGAAGGGTGTGATGATTTATAAAACAGCAGCACTTAACGGCGGACAGGCAGAATTAGTAGCTGACTGGTACGAACTCGTTAAGAGACAGATATTTCCTTCAGGATTGGACTTGAATTGATCGGAAACATGACTCCACACGATTGCGAACGCTGCTCTGAATCAGTTAATGCGTAAAACATTATCTAGAAATGAAGCCACAGTATTTGCAGTATCAATATACGTCTTTAAAATGTGATTTTAAGGAGTCTGACTCTGAAACACGTTTTGACTCCTTTAGCCTCTTTTTTTCCCCCCAATTTTAGTAATTCGACTGCAGTTTCCTGTGATTATTGGGAAGGTCTCAAGAAGCCCAGCTGCCACTCCAGAGAATTCATTCCCATTCTGTGATAACAGCTCCATCGGCTCTCCACAGCTGCCAAGGACCTCATAGAGCTCAGGGCAGAGACCCAAAACCTCTTTCTCTCTCTCTCTCTGTCTCTCTCGGGTGTGTGATCGTGAACCAAAAGGCCTCTGGGACAGAACCAGAACCAGATCCAGCCGCTGTATCACCACTGGTTTGCTTGGATAAAAGCACTCACAGGTTTGGCTCTTACTGCCACGCCACTCTACCTGTAATAGTGATCAGTTAGCATCCGTTTGGTCTGAGATTGTTACGACCGTTGTCCCTACATTCATGCAAGAATAATAAATGAGATTTCCTCCAAAATTGTCTTACACAATTCCCCCTCATGTCCCCGTGAGTGCTGTTCCAGGCGGGTGCTGAGTGCTTCTTATGTGCAATTTTTGAGTGAATGGGGCCTGATTTTGATGACGGCCATGATGATCACTCCATTCAGGCCAAGTACGAAGGAAATAAAACGGGCATACCAAGAGCCCTGTTAATCAGTGTTGAGGAGGGAATAAAAAAAAAGGCATTCAGTTTGACTTTTCCAGGCCTTCGGGGCGACTCTGTGGGACTTCAAGGACAATAGAAGCAGATTTCAGCTCTAAAATATGAAGCTGTAGAAGAGAGTAAAATATACGATGTCCTATGCAGGAAAACGAGCGGAGATGTGCCCTGTTCCTTAATCTGAATTTGTTATACTGATGTACAACTCTGCAGAGAATAAATTGTAAAAAGGTAGAAAAGGTCACTGTGACAGAATTCAAGATGACTTCTTTTTTTTCAGAATAAGAGGGGGGTCATTTCTGATTCATAAAGTCAGCCGTCTATTCACCGCCAACAGAGCGGCTCCTCGCTGTATATCAGTGCGACATCACAGATTTCAGTCCCGACTCTTCAATTTGCTTCAGGGCAGAAACATTAATTCCACTTATTCTGCAGCATAATAACCCAAATGTCAGTTTCATTCGGGACTCCCAGCTGGGATCATATTTTCTACACTTTGTCAGGGAACACTGAGCAAAAAGATCTGATTCCTACCAGAAGTCTGCTGGTGTGTGCAGACGGGTGACACACACAAAAAACAACCTGAATCTGAGTGTAAATATTTGTAAATTATAAAAGACGGGAGGGAAAAAAGATGGAAGAAACCTCAGGATCAGCCACAGAGGAGGACGGACAGACAGGCAGTAGATGTCGTATGTACAGAAGAGAACAAGATCCCAGTTTATTCATTTCATTGACAGAATGTCTGATACAAGTAGATTAGCAGACCAAAGCATCGCCGACCTCCACTCAGCCATGGTGACCTGGAAGACGACAGGCCACTCAAGATTATTAGCAAAAATGTCAAAAGACTTCAATTCTAGTACAGATAAAATGGAGACGGTGAAACAGAAGCGAGCAATGATCCATGTTGGCCAAAAGGTACGACGATGGAGATCTGTCACTGGTGGATCCTGGGCAGCTGTAGCTCAGGTGGTCGACCCGTCCAACAATCCCACAGCGACAGTATTTAGACTCAAAAATCACATTGTTTTTCACAAATAAGATCTTTGACTGTGGTGAATACAGTACGCATCACCTGCTTGACATCAGCGTGTTCACATTGTCAACATTTACCTCAGAGAGCTGCGAGCATGGTTGTAAACTCTCTTTTTGAAGAAAAAGCATCCTGGACACTGGAGACTTCACACACTCTTCTAATTAAAGTCTGCGTCTCTGCAGAAAGCTCTGCAGGACTGTGAGGATTAGACAAAGTCTGTGCCGAGCCAGAATCCAAAAAGAAGAAAAGGAAATATAGCACATTAACTTAGATGTCCTCGAACAAAAGCCTGGAGCTGTCTGTGTCACAGTCGACTCTGCCCACTCCACTCGAGCATCCTCATCCCCAACACGTGCTGCTGGGGACGGACGCACCGAGGGGGGGGAGACTCGGAGAGGCATTTGAACACATCACTTCAAGGAGTCTCAGAGGATCTGAGAGACTTTGATAATATAAGGCAGGGACTTGCACCCACCGACAGCTCGGTTCTAGTCTGTTTGAGAGAACAGCGCTCGAGGACAGAGGCTCAGGTTTTGGAAGATGCATTGATGCACCCTCCCTCAGATGATTTCCTTGATACGATCCGATTCAGAGAATATAAGATTCAAAGAAAGATTCTAAGTATTATTTTCTTTTATATTTCCAAGAACTGTTGTATAACAGACAGACAACCTGCCAACCTGAGAGCCTGAAACTGAAATGTGGTCATAAACAAAACATGGCACTTGCAGGAAGTTCAAACTCTTTCGCAGTAAATTGTGGTTAGATCGCCAAAACATTTACGGGCATTGCTTCCCCCTCCCCACACACACACACTTCTGCAGAATGTATCATGACACATCTGAAATAAGAGTACCGGCCCCCAAAACCTGTGACAGTGGATGATGTGTGCATTGTTTTATTACGGGGAAGAAGTCAAACATGCAGCAGATTATCAGGAGTGATCTTGTTTGCATACCACGTACATTTGACATTTGTCTTAATATTGTTTTATTGTTGTTGTGCGCTACACTTTTTCAAAATGATTTTTCCCTAATCTGTGATATTTCCTTGTTTATACCTGCTAAATTGTTTAAAAACAATGCCTGCTAAAGTCTAAAGAGCAATCTTAACTATAGAACCACAAGAAAGCATTATTAGTGACAATCAAAATAATTCAGTCTGTACTGTTAAAGGTCATTTAAATTGTGATATGATCAGAATTAGTATATGTGCTGTGTTTTATTCATGCATATACAGTGTGTGCACCAACTGAGCAATGTGGGGAAACCACCCAAGAGCCTGAAGGCTTCAGGTTTGTGGGCAGTGCGTCTGTGGTTTTGTTACAAAGCGTGCACGATTGAAACTCTGTTGTAACTGAACTGATAAGAGCATCAATAACATTCCCCTGATTTACATGATTTTGAGGGCTCGAGGAGGGGGCAGACGTGAAAAGACACTTTTAAGGTCTTTATTTTTTCTCACGTGGTCCATTTTGCTGAATAATTTTGACCTCAGAGTGATTACAGAGGCAGAAACATGGAGGTTAACAGCCGCACGTGGTTTATTTTTTGTTGTTAATCTGAGGAGGTTAATCTGTCCCCGGCTGAGTTAGTCCAGTGGTCAAAATAAATAGGCTAAAATGCTGAAAGGTGATGTGTTCAAGTACTCCCATTATTACCTCCTTTGTCGGCAGGATTACACAAAAACTACTGAATGGAGTACTACTACAAAAACGTGGATGGAGGACGAGTCTCAGCCCAGAATAAACCGCTTTAACTTTTGGTGCGGATCAAAGTATCCAGGAATGTTTTCTGACTTTCTTTAACAATGTGAGGTTGATCAGCATCTGAGTGAGAACAGTTTGATGTGGATCCTAAAGCTGGTGAGCTCAAAACTATCTGAAGTTGTTTGATGAATACTGAGTGGCACTGCAATTTCAAAACCTCCATAATTGTATTTTTCTTCTGGTTTTAGTTTTTCTTGCATTGCGTTTGTAACAATGAGGCAATTTCTAAGACCCAAAACAATTCAGCATACAAGTTTATTATAGCTTGCGGCTGTTTAGGAGACAATGAAGCAGACTGCCACACAAAAGGGCGACTAAGATGCTGACTAACACCGCCTCCAGGTGGAGCTGAGACACAACAGATCCGCAGAGGTCAGCCGACATTCAGCCACACGGTGTCACAGTCATCCTCCGAGCCTGTGAGGCAAAGCAGTCGAGTCATGTCACCAGTTTTAGTAATTCATATGTTTATACAACACCAGACTTGTTTATTGGCCATATTGTTTATAACTTTATTGGTGAATTATTTAATTATTTCCCTTTGTTTTAATATTGCATGTGTGTGCTTTCTCCCCGCTGAGTCTCAGCGCTTCAAAGTGCTGCAAGTGCTGATCAATAAATTTAATCATCTTATTTAATAATGAGGCTGTCGGTTGAGAGCTGAAGAAAATAGCCTCGCAAGAACCGAGGACGATGCATTGTGTTACACAGTGCACAACTTGGGATTATTTGATTCAGTTGCAGAATTGTAGAAATCGTGATTCGAGAGCTGATTTGTACGACGTGGAGTGCTTACAAAGTAATTTAAACGCCTTTATTTAGAATATAAATGTGCAGATGATTAGTCACACGAGCTCAGAAAGCCAGAAAAAAAAGACAGACAGAATAGATTTTAGCTTTAGAGCATTTCTTATTTGTTACAAGTTTAAGAGACTCAAGGTAACAATTGATTTCAATTAAAAATATCCTAAAGCTGCGCTGTGGTTCTGGGGAAGACATTTTAATCAGAGGAGAAAGATCTTAAAGAGCTCCTTTAAAGATGTACCTTAAAGATCCATTTATTATTTGTATCATTTTTAATACACAATGAGCTTTAAATCAGTCTTTGATTAACATTTTCCTCCCCAAAAACTACAAAATGCACCTTTTTTATGAATAACGTGACTCAAAAGTACATTAATGTTCCTTTTATAGTCTTATGTGGAGAAAAGTTAATGTGAATAAACACCTTTATTGTTTTAAAGTAATATCCTTCCCCTCTCTTTATCTGGTGCTGCCAGGGAGAGTGCTGACAATTAAAACAACATTTCCCAGAAGGCTTTGCGCTGTCAACACGGAAATGGGTTAGGTAAGTGTCTCCTCCTGAATTGAAGGTGTTTAACCTGTAAAACAGGTTTTATTCTTGTCAGTTTTGTTGTCGTCAGTCATCTTTACAAATGTCTGTGTGTTTGTACGTGAGATACACAACTACACGGCTTTTTAAACGCGTGAAACTCTTTATCTAACGCTAAACTTTCGTTTGTGTACGCTAGCAGCGGCTAGCAGCTACGTAACTCCGGACGACAATTTACCGGCTTTTAACTTTGCCTTGCGTAGAAAGAGGAAGAAACGCACCTGCCGCCACATAAAAGGTTATTTAAGGAGTCTGTATATTTAACTCTTTAATTCGGCATATGTTACTTAAAGTGTTATCAATGTAGGAATTATTGCCGGGTAATAGTAAAATGTTAGCTAGCTAACTGCGTCATTTACGTGACCGTTGGGCTGAAGATGGACCCTGCCCACTGATGTCTGCAGTCACGGGACGCGTCAAAGCAGTTACCTGTCTCACCTGACCTTTTAATGACGTTTAACTAGGTCACTGTATCACATCTGAAAGTAAGCAAAAGTGTTTCCAGAAGTCTGATATTGTTCTCTTATTGTCACTGTTTGTGTTTGGCTTCTTTTGAACCTAATTACTCAACTCCAGAGCTGATGAATGTGTCCCCACTTCTCACTTCTCATCCTATTTATAGGCAGCAGATGCAGCGGTCGAGCCCTCCACCTCCCAGCTGTTCCTCCACCTCTCACTGCCTCCCCCTCAGCCACCTCCACACAGCTGCATGTGGAAGTGAGACTGCAGCTGAGCCACAGAAACACGAAGTGAGAGCAGGTAGCTCTGTGAGTACCAGTCAAAGATTGACCAGGGAAGTCATGAGATGAGGCAATAACTCCCACACGATGTGTGCTTAACGACAGTGTAGTAGAGTAGGAAGTGTTGTCAGTGTCCGAGCAGCTGAGGAGAAGGTAAGGCTTGATATTCGAGTAGGTTTGTATTAGGTTAAAGGAAATTATTTAACAATTATTCGACCACATGTGCAGTGTAGTCGTTCTTCAAAGGACAAGTTGGGATTTAGCTTTGATTTAATGCGCTTTTTACAAATTAATTGCATTATTCAAAGGTGGCAGGGTCCGCCAAAGTTAAACAAAGTGCAACAGTATGAAATTCTGTTGTCGTTTTAAGGTCAGTTTTTTTTTAGGGGGCTGGTTTGTTTAGGCATTAAGTCAAGATCAAGATGTATATTTCTTCCCTAAATCTACATAGTGCTCCTTTAAAACTGGGCTGAAGTGATGTCAGTGATTATATCCTCCATTTTTGGATGTTTTTTTGTTCTTTTGATTGGTTTAGCCTTCAGATCTCTCCAGGATGAGGTCCATCTTGTGCTTCTACATATGCTACGCTCTGTGCCTGTGCCTCGGCCTGGCCTGCGTGGTGTGTGTGTGCGTGTGGAACAGCCGGTGGCGCGGCGGTTTTGCCTGGGATGGGTCGGGTCTGCAGTTCAACTGGCACCCGGTCCTGATGGTAACGGGTCTGGTTGTGCTGTACGGCAACGGTGAGATCCTTTTTTTTCAAATTTGGATCATGCAGAGTTTCACTTCTGTTTTTCACTTCTGTTCCTCCGAATGACAGTCAGACTGCAATAAGGTAATTACACTGTACACGTACAGACCTAACGTATAATTTGATGCATCATCTCAGCAGCATTAACGTGAGTTTACGTCCACAGTGACTGTTTTGTTTTAAGTGCCACACCACAGTGATTGTAATCAGTCTGTTTCTGACGGAGGAGCCTTAAGGGGAAATAATATTACAGCTGAAGAAACAATTAGATCCGTATGATGAATGATATTTAAACTCGAAACAAGCTCAGCTGCTGACAAACTCAACATGAATGTGCATACTACGACTGACTTTGTGGGGTTTCATTCAACATGCTGTGAATGATGCGTCATGTTTCAGATACTGTAGATTTCCATCCTGTTCCTCGTCAGAATCAGCACCTGTCAGTACTTCCTCTCTACAGAGAACTGATTGTCCGAACAAGGTTACACAGTGGGTTCTAATTTTATTAAACCCAGCAGCACAACCAGATTGCAGTGAAATATACTCAGTCCAGTGCCAGTTCATACATTATAGAGTGGTGTGTTGGAGGCTGTGACAGTCGTGGCTAATCACCTTCATTGCTGTATAAACACAGGGCTCCCCCCGTCATAACGCACTGTTTGGGAATCATGTAAGAGTTTTTCTGATTGAAAACGTCTTGTGGTCCTTGCAGAGTTTCAAATATGAAAACATTACCTCAAATATTGTGCCAAGAACAGATAGACAGATATTTTCTCAGTTCCCTCCAAACCCGCAGAAGACATCACACACCTACTTTGCACACACTGATAAATTGATGAACTGTAAAATAAATGAAGCATATTTTCTGTTGTTGCCGCGCCCTGCAGGAGCTGTGCTGTACCGCATTCCTCTGACCTGGGGTCATAATAAACTCCCCTGGAAGCTGGCGCACGCTGCAGTGATGCTTCTGGCCTTCGTCCTGTCAGTCGTGGGGCTTTGTGCTGTGTTTGACTTTCACAACGCCAATCACATTCCCAACATGTACTCCTTGCACAGCTGGATTGGAATCGCTGCTACAGCTCTTTTCGGCACACAGGTACACAACTTTACACACAGAAACTTCGCAATCAATTGTTTCTTTTTTGTGAGACACAGTTGAGCGTTGATTATTGATTTTTTTTTTTTCCTCTTGTGTCTGTGAACGCCCATCCAGTGGGTGTTTGGAAT
>CAEMYA010000417.1:491625-537122 GCA_903131615.1 Diplodus sargus | reverse complement strand
TGGGAAATTCATTAGGAGTTTTGATCGTAGCTTTCGGCTTGGTCGTCCTAAAGATTTTGTCCAATCAGGATTGGATGCGCCCGGACTCCAGGCCTGAGGACGGGGTTTACGCGGTGAGAATTATCAAGTGCAGCTGATGTGGATTTGATCGGATTTATTTTAATCAAGTATTTCACACCATCCTTATCTCCTCTCTCCCACAGCCGTTGCTTCAAGAAGACGATGAGTGAAGGAAATTTGAAAAAAAAAAAAAATGCTCACTGCATCACATCCGTCCGTGCAAAATCAGCTCAATCATCACAGATTACAGGTGGCCTTTAAATTGAAACACACAATAAGTTAAAAGCTCTGTTTTTGAATGTACAGGCAGCTGTCTGAACAGCGTGAGATTATCTATGTCTGTTGTGGATGTAAATATTTATTTGAAATTATATTTAAGAAAGCTTTTTTTTGCCAAAGAATAATAAAAAATCATATGTTTGATCAAAGCTGTGACACTTTTCTCTTTAACACTATATAAGCTCTCCCATGATGCACTGTAGCTTTATGGGTAAAGGTATTAAAGTTTGTAGCAGTATATTGTCGGATTTACCGGCCAGGATGTTCCTAGAAGGACTTTTGAAAGAACAGTATGAAGATTGTTTTAATGCTGTTTTATCATCTCAGACCTTTAAGATAAAGTTTAATGTGGTTATATTACACCACAACATTACAATCTCGCTTTGAAGGAAGTTCACAAATGAATTCTAGTGTCATTACTGTAGTTTAGCAGGTGACTTTTACAGATTTATAAAGTGAAAGTAAAAGGGAAACAAGATTTGTTCTGATCTCCTGCAGTCCATGTGAACAACTGAGTAGGAGAATGACATAATGCGTTCATACACACTACATAATTACCTAAAACGTAAACATACCCTCCACACATGAGTTGTAAAAACTGGGTTCCCTCCCTTAGCTTAACAACCACTCACACCCCGGCTCACCTCGCCCTGAAAACCCACATGAAGTGGCCTTAACGACCCTGTAAGCACACTCCCACACAGTTTACAGTGAGGTAGGAGACATCTTGTGACCTCTCTCGAGTGTTGTCTTTCATTTTCTGGGGACTTTTTCTTCATCAGAAGTCAAACCACATAGATATGTCAGGTGTTAGTGTGTTTCACTGCTGCCGCGAGCCCCCAAAGCAAGATTCAGCCGCGACCCTTCCTTCTTTTTTTAGTTTTTTCCGTGGTCCGCCACACACATGCTGTCCAGTCTGCCGTCTGCAGTCACAGCTGACCTTGATAGCAAATCACTGGTGAAATACTTTGTTTATCAAAACCACAAAAAGACAGAAGTATGAAAAAAAAAAACCCAGAGAGGAAGTCTGTGATAAATGTGTTCACCACAGAGCTCAACGTTCGATTGTGTGAGTGAAACCACCGAAACACATCAGATGTCACACTGACACTGATCAACACATCTGAAATGTCAGATACGTAGATGTGACGTTGGACCAACTGACAATAGGGCAACGTGACAGACTGTTGCTGTGTCTCAATTCAGGGTCTGCATCCTTCGTAGGAGCATTTGAAGGACAAT
Organism: Diplodus sargus; assembly: GCA_903131615.1. Classification (NCBI taxonomy): domain Eukaryota; kingdom Metazoa; phylum Chordata; class Actinopteri; order Spariformes; family Sparidae; genus Diplodus; species Diplodus sargus. Next base: position 535,541 of record CAEMYA010000417.1, on the reverse strand, counting down.
TACGTCACTACGCCTTGCAAAGGCTGTCCCAGTCCGAAGGCTCCTCTAAATGCTCCTTCTTTTCCTCTTTTTGGAGGATGCACAGCTTCGAAGACCACAAAGGCCGAGTCTTTCGAAGGATCCAGACCCTGAATTGAGACACAGCTTTTTTTTTCCAAGCAGGCGCGGTGGCTTCCTGAAAAACATGTGATTGTTTGTGACTAAAAAATGTCATGACAGCCAGTTTAGATGACCAGCTTCCTCTGTAAAAACCACAACTTGTTGTCTGACTTATTTAAACTTTATTTCTGATTATAACGGCTGTGTATTGGGAAATTTGTGGCGAGGGTGTGATGCAGATTCATGCTACATGTTCCTGCTGATGGAAAATTATTGTGTTCTTTTTAGTCTCAAGACGAGAAGATGAATTCATGCAACACCGATTCATGATCAGTCACGACTTGATGCATCACCCTGTTAACACAATCACAACATCCTAGCAGAGCTTCATCACAGAGTCACTAAAGTTTCACTTTACACGTAATTATCACATTAAATAGAACATCAGCTGGAAATGTTGACACAAGGTGGCAGCAGAGTCGAGGTCAGTCCGGTGGAGAGTTCACTGTGAGGATACTTGTGCTGCGTTGTTACATCAGACTGTATGTCATGTACAACATATGCTACCAATGAAGAAGTAATTGGCATGTAGAAATACTCTTACCCATGATGACTGGTTAAAGTCGCCTGTATGTAATTTAAACAAATATAGCTGAGGACGAATATAGGAAAATGCTCACATGTGATGTAACCTGCAGATATGTGATGTAACAGACAAAGAGAGAATGGGAACAAGTTAAGGAGATTCGTAGTTGTTATTGAAGCTAATCATGTATTATACCATACTTAATATTTAGTAGCAATACATGTAAATTAGTACAGCAGAGCTCTTTACACTCCATTAGTTTAATTGTCATCTTTCAGTCCAAAGAGTTTTAAAACCCAACAAAGAATAATCAGAGTGTCTTATTGTTATTATACTGTGTTATCATGAGCTACATTCATACTGCATGTTTTCTGAACTGGACAGCATTTTGTTTTCTCTGGTTCTAACCAGCCACTCTCACACACACACACACACACACACTGGTGGCAGAAGATTACCATGCAAGCTGCCAGCTGCTCATCAGGCGTGATTGTGATCATATGCACAGTCACACAGCAGCGTGAACAGACACCGGGAGCATTTTGGGGTTCAGTATCTCGCCCAGGAACACTTCGACATGCAGACTGCAGGTGGTCGACCGCTCTACCTCGAGTCTGTGATTTAAATACTGTGATTTAGATGTAAAGTGTTGATATGTTAAGATGGATTAGTTTGCACGGTTTTAAAGGATCTGTGTGTTTTTGGTAAAAACAGGGAAAAGAAGGTTTCGTTTTTTCGAGAAAAAACTCAGATCTGGGAAAAAGCAGAGAAAACATCCTGCTTCTGTGATTTCTGTTGACATGCGATGATGACTAAATACCAATATCATACCTGAAAGAACAAAGATTTGATAATATTTCTGTAAAAGTAAACGGTGTCTAGTGCTTCTAATTTTAAGTTTTAACATTCTCTACCATCATTTCTAAGATTTAGCCGACAGTACACAGATTTATTTTCATGTTTTAAGCTGATATGGCAAACAACCGCTTGTTGAGACTGCCGACAGAAGGGAAACACCAGGGCAGCTGTCCCTGGTCCTCGGTCATTGGGGGGCCCAGAAAGGCCCTCTAACCCTAAAAATAATCAGCTGGGGGGCTTCAGGAGATCATCACGTCGTCTGGCACAAGCGAGACTATCAGCAGCTCTGCTAGCAATCAATTTGATTTCATTGTTAACAACATTTCTTCTGTGACTTTTTGGCTTCCAGCGTTAAAATCTTCACCATTAGTTCTCCTCCTTGTCACTAACTGTGTCTCCTGTTTGGTGCTGAGCAGGTAGTGAAGGTTATTCACAGGCTGCTGAGCCGGCAGCGATGCTAACACAACCCTCAGTGATCCAAAACAATGTGCTGAAACTAAACTACACTAAATTTAGGTTTTTGCAACTAGTTTTTGTAAAATGACAAATAAATGAACTCTGTAACCCTATAAAAGCTTACAGGTGACTGCAGACAGTAGGTTCACCATTATGAGCGACTCCTTAGTGTAAGAACGAGGGACATCTTTAAAGGGGCAATATGTAGTTTTTCCAGCACAGCTGCCGGCTTGACTCCACTCGGTTTGAGTCGATCCTCGCATTGTTATAGAAGATTCTCCTCTAACAAAGTGGCTTCAGTAATTCAGTTACAGATGCATTTTCTTTTCCTGTAACTTCTTCACAATAAAAACCCCCCTTATTTAGTCATTTAAAAGCTTTTATTATGAAGGAGCATCACAGGAAACGTTCCGTTTTCATCAGCAGTAACTGAACACGACTCTTGAAAAAGCAGTAAAACACAGCAGATGTTTGAAAGTGAAAGTAAAGAGATTCAGTTAGAAGCAACAGAAATACTGAGAGCAGAGGACAGTGACTTTTAAAAAAGTCCACCGTCAGGTTTCCTGCACAGACGTGAGACGAGTATCGATTTGCAACACAAAACTGTTGGAGGGAGCGACGCTTGTTGTCTCTAAACGTCACAGCGAGGTGTAACCCTAACCTTGTCGAATATTCACAATATTAATGAGGTAGCACTCAGAATAAACACACTGCTCTCAGAGGAAAACAAAGTCTGAGAACACTGTTTGAAGCTAGAAAGGTGGCAGGGTCCGCCACATATACAGACAGTTAAACAGCATAAACTGTGATGTCCTTTTAGGTCTGTTTGTTTATTCAGTCATGAAAACAAAGAGGGTTTGTTTTTTTAGTTTGATAAGATTTGATTAACGTTAACATGTCTCACCCCCAAAACTACGTAATGCTCCTTTAAGAGAATGATATTTACAAATGTTTTAAATAAAAGTGACTTGTTCCTCTTAGAAGCACAATCATTGTTCCTTATATAGTCGTATGTGGAGAGAAGTTAATGAGAATGAAACAGTTAGAGACAGTTTTAGTGGTTTAAAGTAGTGAGAGAGTTTCTTCTTCTGCAAAAATACGTAATGCTCCTTTAACTTTACCTACTTTTTTCTTGTATTTCCCAAACAAATCCATTCAATGACCCCAGAATGCAAAGTGTTATTCTCCTGAAGTTCCATCTCATTTATTTGAATGTATTTTTTACTGCATTGTCTGTTCAGAGGCAGTGTGGTCGCGCTGTGTTCGGGTTCAGGTCGGATCCGTTATTTCCACGTCCCGGGCCATCTCCGGTGAGGTCATCGTTAAAAAGGTGGGCGTCAGTGGGCGGGGCCAGCGCAGCTCCGGACCCGAGCCTGCTGTTAACATGAGAGGGAGTGAAAGTTTCCAGAGAACGAAGAAGAAGAAGAAGAAGAAGAAGAAGAAGCAGCAGCTGACTTTCACTCTCTGGTCCGTTCACACTGAGCCACAGTAAGTGTGTGTGAGAGTGTGTGTGTGTGTGAGAGTGTGTGTGTGCAGCCTCAGGACGGACAGATCTCAGCACAGCCACACGAAAAGTAAGTTTAACAAGAGCCTGAGAAATATGCGACAGTCAACAGTGTGTCTGTGTTGAGACTGACTGCAGATCAGTGGTGGTCAGGAGTGCTGAGTGTCTTTGTGTGTTTTAATTAGCAGTTGTTCTGGAAAACTTCTGTCCTCTGGTGTTTCATTATTTAATCACGTCTGTCAGTTAATTAATGTGTTATAGGTGTTTATTGTGCACGGTGGATGCATAATGAGTCAAAAGTCAGAAGATACACTTTGATTATGGACTTATTCCTTTGTTGAGCACAAATATCCCAAATTCTTAGTGAAGATTTGCTGCTTTTCTAACATCAAGGTGAAGTTAACCGGTCTGATTGTGTCTCCAGGATGTTGTAAAACGCTTTATTTCACACATTTCTGTCATTGTCTTGACTGAATTTAATTTGATCCACTGCAAAAATAGTCAGTTAGAGGACTTGATAATGCAAGTAATCATCAGACAGAAGTTGCATTGATTACAGGTAATTAATTGTGTCTACATGCATCTGTAGGATCTTCTCTCCTTCACATGAAGGAGGTTCTTTGTTCTGCTTGTGCTGGTCAGACTGTAGTGGAAGTACACAGTGAAACCTTCAGTCGGGTCTCGGTGAGGACTCTCCTCTGAGAAAAGGGCAGCTGACTTTACATTAAACTGATATTCTGACCTTTTCAAACCAAGCATTGATCCCCTGCAGCTGCAGCAGCAGCAGCAGCAGCAGCAGGGATCCATGTGTCTGACTTGCATGAAGGTGAAGGCAGGTGTGAGCTGCTTTACAGCGTGCTGGGTAAAAAGCAGAGTTCATCTACAGTTGTATGAAAATACAGAAAGATCTGTCAGTGTTCTGAAGCAGCAGAGGTTCCTTCACATTTTGCTTTGTGCTGAGAGTAAAGTGGAGACGCAGCTGCCTGAGCTGAAGCTCGGTCGCTGATGTTCACGCCAACGATGCTCTCTGATGACAACGCTGCTGCTGGGACACATTGCAGGCAGACCGAGAGGCCGAGGGCTTCATTCCATCTGCTCATTCTGTAATGTGTGTGTTGTTTCTAGCTTGTGTAACCGCTGCCACGTTACAGCGAGCAGAGCAGGAACCCTGCAGCTGAAGGATCATCCGTCTTCTGCCAGATGTTTCTTTTACACAACAGCACGAGATTTTAAAAGTTCTAACACTGAATAAGTTGTGGAAACAGTATGAACTCTTGTTTATATCCGTGTTTTGACTTGGAGTTACTTTTCCTTAAAGGCAGCAGTCGTGGCCTTCACGTGTCTCAGTGGGAGTCGGGCGTTACATCACCCTGCAGGTGTCGGTTCAGACCACCTTTCCCTCCACTCATTTTTTAAAGTAACTCAAAGAAATCTTCTCCTGATCACCTCCTGACACACAGTCATCTGTTTTAAAGATATATCAACATAAAGATTCGAGTGCTGGCCACTTAGAGAAATGTTTCCATTTCCATTTAAGTCCCTCTGCTGCATAGAAACCAATACCAGTTACACAACCTGCTATTTCTAGAGAAGCAACATGTATGAACATTGTTATTAACGTCCTTAAACAAAAGAAGCAAATCATTAGATTTTTACCCTGCCAGCAGACACAGAGCAACGTTAGCGTCTATAAGAAGCTGTCTAAGTCCAATAGTCTCCCTACTTTCAGCTTGATGTTCTTTCTGCCGACTCCTCTGGACAGTATTTGGTGTTTTTTAGCCTCTAACTGAGTTCCTCAGCTAAGTTGCTAACTTTGCCTGCTGGTTGGCGCTGAGCAGGAAGCGTTCAGCGGGTTTATCAGCGCTTTCTCATCAGAAACAGCTGCTTGTTGCTGCTGGTAGTGATGTTGACGCGGGTGTGAGTGAGGAATCCAGAACCAGAACATTTGTGGGCTCTGACACTGCGAGGTGTTAGAAAATGTAAGATTATACACATTACAAGTTACCTTCATTTTAAAGTAATACATTACGTCACAATATTACTGTCTGCGTAGAGTAATAGATCACTTATTGGACTTCTTTTTCGTTACTTTCAACAAAATGCCCAAATTGCCTGTACAGAACAGTTAAATAGGTGTTTTTATGTAAAGGATGAGCAGGCAGAGGATCAGTCTGATATATTATGAGACAGGAATACATATTTTTAATTGTAGGCTCAGTCGTATGAAACACAACAGACCTGTAGCTTCTAGAATATCCTCGATAATGACACGACGAGACAGACATCTCTTCTTCTCTGCCTTTTTATTCCAGCCTGCAGAACAAAGAACACACGGTGTGACTCAAGAATGTAAATTGAAGTTTTAAACACACGCTATTAAACACACACAACCTATATTAATGTGGTTGTGTTGGTGTGGATGGGTCCTTCAAAAAACAACAATAGACGCTTCACTTGGTCAATAACGCCTAACGTGTTACATCACTTTAGTAATATATTGCTGAAATATTACTAGTAACATGCTGTATTTCTCTGTTACCATTTGGACCGTTCTCCATATCCATGATTCAGTCTGACTTTTGACGAGTTTTGCAGAAGAAATTTAAACTTAAAATTTTGACTCATTCATTGTCTGATTTTTTTCTTTACACCTAAACAAACTAGATAAACAAACTCTCTTTGTTTTCACGGCTGAATAAACTGAATAAACAAACTGAGCTTAAAGGACAACACAGTTTATACTGATGTTACTTTGTTTACATGTGGCGGACCCTGCCACCTTTCTAGCTTCACACAGTCTTGGGACCTTATTTGTCCTCTGAGAGCAGCTTGTTTATTCAGTTATCGGAAAAGTGAGTTAATCATCATTACCTCATTGATATCATAGTTTAAATATCTTCTCTAAAACTCCACAATGCCCCTTTAATAAGTGAAATACTGGTGGCAATGAAGCCAGAAGGTCAAACTGAAAAGTATCCAGAGAGCCTCTTTAATGTTCCCTCCCATAATCGTTCTTCGGTCTGATTCCTCTCTAATAAACAATAAGTACCGTTGTGAAGAACCATCTGAGACGGCAGCCAAGAAATGTTAATGACCGCTCGTCTCTTTTCATCCTTTCATCAGTTCCCACCAAAATGCCGGCCGCCCAGCGTCTGCCCCGCTGCCCTGTCCTCCTGCTGGTTCTGTTAGAGCTGGCTCTCGCCCAGTACGAGCACCTCGGCTACCCGCCGGGCTACCCCAACCCTGAGGTGCCGGAGCAGTACACCGCCCCGGTGCTGGCGCCGGACACGCCGAGGATTCAGCTCCGACTGGCGGGAGACAAGAGGAAACACAACGAGGGCCGCGTGGAGGTTTTCTACAACGGCGAATGGGGCACCGTGTGCGATGACGACTTCAATCTGCACGCCGCTCAGGTGGTCTGCAGGGAGCTGGGCTACCTGGAGGCCGTCTCCTGGACACCATCAGCCAAATATGGGAAAGGAGATGGTAGGTGTCCTAACGCGCTGCTTCTCAGCATCTTCTTCCTCACAGTGAAATGTGTAACATCTCTCCTGGCTGAACATGTCACTCCTGCTCATTGTCTTTTAGTTTATGACTGTCACTGACAGGAAACTGGTTCATGGTAAAAACGCGTCTCAGCTTTCAGAGAAACTAGCTTAGCATTTATGAGAAATCTATTTTCCTTTTGTTGTTTCCACTACTAAAGGGGAAAAATTCCTCCCAAGGGAAGAACTGATGGATTTCTCTTTTGTCCGGTTCAGGACCCATCTGGTTTGACAATCTCCACTGCAGTGGCAAAGAGAGGACCTTGGCTCTGTGTCCTTCCAACGGGATCGGCGTGTCAGACTGCAAACACACTGAAGACGTCGGCGTTGTGTGCAGCGACAAGAGGATCCCCGGATTCAAATTCGTCAACACCCTGCCCAACCACGTCGAGGTAAACATGCACCGGGATCTGAAATCAAACCACACACACACAGTTTGTACTGGAGACTTTCTGCACACGTTTACAGGCTCCAAACTGAGAGTTTTCTCTCAGATTTGACGAGAGATTCACAGAGAACATTATACATTTGTTTTAGTAGACAGAGTGGTGCTCATAGTGCCTCTTCACATGATAAATCTTTCCTTTCTCTGGCCTGGAAACAAGTCAGTAACCCTTCTGCTTTAATGACAGTCCTGTCCGAACAGCCTGCGGTGAAAGAGTGTCAGTGAAAGTGCAGTTAAACTGGTAATTATTAGTGTGCTGCACTCGTAAGTGTCCGGGTTGTCTGGTCGGATCATCGCCGGGCTCTGCTGAGCCTCTTCTCTCTGGGCCGGGCCAATGAGCTCCCAGCTAATTGCCACCAAACAGCAGAATGTTATCTTTCTGCTCGCTGTGCCGGCCTCATGAATCCACATTCCGATGTTCTGAGCAAACTGCAGAGCTGAGCCGCCTCTCAGCGTCTGTGCCTCTTCCAGAGAGTCCCCAACATTATCACATCACTCTCTCTGACTCCAGAGTTTGTGGAAGTTTTTAACTGTCTGTGTTTTAGTTGAAAGTAATAAGCATATTCTGTTTTAATTTAATTCTTTACACAGCATCCCATCTTTTTTTTAGAATCAAGATTACCTGAATCTGCAGCTCTTCAGCTCTACAGAGAGTTTCAGCTCATTGTTAAGCTGTCGCGCTGCAACTAAACTGTTTTGATTCACTCTTGCTGCTCTCCTGGTTTTCAGCCACAGCGGGTGGCTGTTTTTTTTAGAGAAATATATCTAAAAACTCACTGTACACTACCTGACAGACACAGCTGGTGAACACAGAGGAGCTTTTAGCAGCTTCAGTCAGATATTAGCCTCGGTAGAGTTGGTAGAGACCAAAAACGGAGCTAAAAGAGACTTAAAGTCATTAAATTGATGGACATATGACTCCAAATGAAGGAAAATGTGTCTCTAAATCTACTGTGTGTGTGAAAAAACACTGCAAAGTCAACTGACACATTCGTTTTAAAGACAAAAGTCAAATGTTCGTGGGTGTTTTTCCAGTTGGAAAGAGGAATCAGTGGTGACATCTTTTATTATTCCACATGTTTTTATTCCATGTCAAGATCTGGAACTTTCTTTACCCACAATGCAGCTGAAATTCCTACACTTTTGTCGTGAGATCTGGGTGTGGAAAAGGCTTGAGGGCGCTCTTTTCTCAAGAAGACTCGCAGAGGCCGACTCACGTTACATCACCTGACGTTTGGCAGCTTTTTCTGTGGCACAGCACCGTCGTTCTCCTTGTAAACAGACTTGTGGACGCATCTCACTGACTTTAAGGACAAGCGGTACAGATTACGATTCTCCGAGGAGCGCGGCTGGAGAGGTCTAGACGTCTGGAGTCAAGCTGGGATCAACCCGAAAGAATCCGACTCAGCTTTTCCGCTCACTGAAAGGAGGCACGTGGGCGCAGAGTTTGTGTAAGACCGCTCCCCTCCTGCCACACAGCCGGGCCTTATCATCTGGAAGTGGTAATCTGGTGACTCACCCGGGGCAGTAATGGCAGCCATGACGGCATGTCGCTGGGGGTTTTGTGGTATAGGATGATTAGTGGGCTCTCAGAGCGCTCAGGAGCCAACATACAGAGGCGCCGCTGCCTTCTCAGGTGGCTGTGAGCTCAGAACAACGTGCAGCCAGTCCAGCACGGAGGAAATACCCCGAGAATGAGCTCAGAGGTGAAACACGAAGCCGGGCGCGCACGTGTGGCTGACCTTCGACCCCGTGCGCTCAGATTCCTCTCTCTGACTGCTTTGTCTTCCTGGAAGTGTTACATTTTTTAAGCATCGCCAGTTTTCTTTGAGCGACTTGTGAAGTGGCACGCCGTGTATATTTAACTCTGTGTCTCAGCCGGCTGCGCTGTAAACAACACAGATCGGCACCCAGCGTCTCCTCACGGTTTATTTACGTACCGCTGTCGTGCTTTGAGGAAGTGTTCTTGCCTCGCCGCGACATTTCAGCGGATGCAGGAGCGGCTGCGGAGGGCTCGTGAGGTCTGACCTGCGATCACGCGAATGCATCACATTCCACTTCAAAACCAATTTCAACATGAAGAAAAAAAATTCCAGGGTTTATGAAATGTGATGTTTGGCATCGCTGGTGCAACAAGGCTGCCTCAGTGATGCAGTCAGGATCCTCAGCCTGAGTTATTCAAGTCAACACGACCGTTAGAGACGTGTGAGACGCAGTGTGTGAAAGAGGAATATTGTTAGTCGTTTGACTTTATGGGGGGAAAATGTCATCTGATGTGGAGGCCGGCTACACAATGGAGCGTTATAGAAATGTCTGTCAGCTGTGAAGGAAAGTCATGGGGATGTAATTAAGGCTGAGTATTGTAATCGTTGCCCTTTTTGGTTCAAATGTCGGCAATTAAACGTCATCAAATGCTTTTAAAAAGGGGGAGAAATTGGGTTCTGATGTTGGACGGTGGCATTATGAGAACGGCTTATGAGAGCAGCTTCTTCCTCTTCCTCCACCTCTCCATGAAGGTTTTTCTCGTGTAGCGTAGATTCAATTAATTCACAATTCGTTCTGTCGTACAGAGACTATTAAACGGCCCAGTGGACCTTTGATAATGACCTGCGTTTTACATTTGGGTGAGCTGTTCCTTTAAGTTATAGCAAACTGAGCTGATTGGACAGAACAACCAGATGTCTGTATTTATGTTTTAGTGGGTGATTTTGTGATGTTTTTCAGAAACTAATACCAGATCTCATCTTCACTGAGAACCAGCACAACGTGTAATCGCAGCTCGTTTGGATCGTAGAAGAAGAAGTTGACACCTGCAGGCTTCTTCCTCCGTGCTGCTTTGCTCTGTTAGTTTCCTCTGACAAATCTTTTTTTTTAGCGGTTGTCGTGCTCGAACAGGTAGCGATGTAATCTGGCTGTGGGGATTAGCTGAACCAAAGCTCACCTCTCCACCTCCATTTCATCTCTTTTTCTTTTTTTCTTCTTCTTTGACTGCAGCTTTTCTCTCCTTCCTCTCCTCCTCCTCCTCTCTCTCTCATAAGCAGATTACAAACAGCCATGAATTCAACCCCAAGCAGAGTTTACAGCTCCCATTTTCCTCTCTGCAGTCATTTTTTCCCCCTCTGAGGGCCTTCAGGTCAAATCTTCCGCTCCCCTCCCTGTAAACCTCCCTGAATCGTGGCGCGGCGCTGTAAATTGCCTTGTCAGCCCTACAGCGCGTTTGCACTGTGATGTGGGATTAATACCCGGCCGCTCTTTGTGTCACCGTCTCAAAAATGCTTTTAACTATTTAATCTTTTTTTTTTTTCCTCTCCACCTAGCTGTTAGGTGTTTCTGCAGCTAGGTAAAGGTTTTGAACCCGAGGCATCACATTCCCACGGTGCAGCACGCAGGCGGATGTTTAGCCTCTGGAGACTGAAATTAAGCGCTCCATCTGACATGAGTGCAAGCTGAGGTTCTGACTCCGGGGGCCGAGCCTGCTTTCACAAGCACTGGGATTAAGTTACGCTGAAGTAGGAAACGTGGATTTGCAGGTCTTTTTGTCTGCGTTAAGGCAGTTAAGAGTACAGTCTGATCTTCACGGCTGACAAACAGGCGTCATGTCGAAGGAAGTAATCCCTTTGATTACTGCGACTGGTTTTATGTCCATGTGCAGAACAGATCTGTCGCCATTAATTGGCTGCGTTGTGAGAGAGGAATGCAGTGTTGTCATTTATCTGCTAGGGTTTTTTATTTTCTCCTCCACAGCTGCGCTCCTTTTGTTTTTCTGCCACAATGTGCAACATGTGTCACCTGAGTGCTGACAGGAAAACACACGGGATACCTGACCAATGTGTACAGTTTAAATTATGGACGTGGACGTGAAAGTTGTAACGTTATTACTTTACTTTCTTTATCTAATATTGGTTACTTGTGTTGGGAAGTAGCAGGGTCCCATTTACTTTCGATTGGTGCACGCTGTTTATCAATCAGTAACAAATCCAGCGTTTAAGGCGGTTTAGGGGGCATTTCAGATTCTGGTGTCAGTATCAGAGCAAAAACCTGTTCGAAAGATGTCAATCCAACGTCTTCGACTATGTTTCCACCGGAGAGCCAGGATGGAAGTTTTTTTTAGACGCCTGTTCAACGTTTGTGGCGAATGACGTCCTAACGTCGGGTTCAAAATTGTTATTTTAAGAAAAAAGAGTCCTGCAAACTGTCCAGTTCAATTGCAACTCAACTGCAAGTGAAGTAGAAAGTGTTTTTCCTGGTTTCGTCACCCTTCGGTCTTCTCCAATGCACCTGTCGACCTGAAGGTGTGCACAAGCTGCAGTCTGACAGTGTGATTTTAAGCATCTTTTCAACTTCCGTCACAGAAATCTGAAGAACTGATGAGATGAATGGTGGCGGGGTCCGCCAAACTGTTTATTCCGTCATGAAAACAAAGAGTTTGTTTATGCAGTTGCTTGAGGCATAAAAAGATCGTTCTCTTCTGATTTAAATTTCTCACACTCTGTCGCTCTGTAAGCGCTCTCAGCTGGAACAGGTTTGAGAACTTTTATTTTGAAAAACTAAAAACGAGATTGGCAGAACCACCCTCCTCATCCTCTGAAATCGCTCCCCGAGTGTGTTTTTTTAAATTTTCCCTGTGTGTTTTTCATGTGAATTCAGCTTTAATGCCATTTGTGAGCAGCTCATTTCCATTAACTCATTGTCTTTGGTGATTTACGCTCCAGCGTGGGTTTTTGTCACGACTTGTTGCAACATCTGCTTCCAGTTTGTTAACAAAAAGCCTCTTTTTAACGGGTCTGAAGGAGGAATCTCACACCGCCACACAGCTTTTGTCTGCGTTCTGTGAACACTGTCTCCGTAAAACACATAATCCTCAATTTGTATCGTAGCCGGTGTGATAATCAGCTCACAAGACTAAAAGACTGTGTGTTAATTAGACGTGTTTTCATACAAATACCTGAAAACAAAAAGCGACTGCAGGCTCGTTGAAGCCCACAGAATGAGGTCTCACACCACACTGCACATGAACCCAGTTTCTTGGTATTTTGCAGTGGACGTGAGGTGATTTCTGCTGGCAGAGAGCTGTTGAGGACCTCTATTGGAACCATATGTTCCTGAGCTCCTTCCACTCTTCCATTTTTCTGCTGGCACATGTGGTCTGTGCTGCGCTGCGGACCAGAGGAGTTACATACTGTGTAACTAAAACCTTTGGTATTATTCTGGGTTCATTCCTTTCTCTAGGAATCACACACGACTATGAGCGAGATGTGGTGACCAAAGCAACAGGTTGTTAGTATGTAGGGTGTTTATATTATATATTTGAGATGTTTGGACAAACTGACCAGGACTGTAAAGTGCTGCTGGGCCTTCTCTGGCTCTGGCCCGACCCCCCTTCATCCTGGTGTCGCTGGAGGGAACCGGGCCCTTCAGCGATGTTAACACTTAACAAACAGCATGAGACCAAAAGAAAAAAAAGGTTTCTGTTCATGCCGTTCCTGTTAAACTAAAATAAAAAAAGATATTTTCTTGCTTTGTTCTAATCTGACTTTAATTTTGGAAACACCCTCCTGGCTCAAACAGACTGGGTTGTGGATTCGGTCCCCACCTCTTAAAGGAACAGTTCACCTCAGAAATTATGAAATATTTAGTTTGCTGATGGAAAGTCTGATGAAGTTTCATAGTCCACCAAGCAAATCTGGAGCTTCACAGCAGAACAGCATCGCAGCGTTCAGGTGAAGTAATCAGGGATCTGTTTTAAAACAACAACAAAAAAATGGCTCCGTACAGCTCGACCACAGTAATCCAAGTTTGCAGATGCCCTGAGATCAAAAACTGAGTTGAGAAGCAGCAGACTGACACAGTTAGCAGCTAGCGACAGAGCGAAATACTTTTATTTCTTTATTTCTAGAGACCAGAAACAGACTGGACTCCAAATAAGTGCGAAAGCTGCTCCGTGTCTGCAACTATAAGCTAACATCCTTCACTCACTTGGTCATTATTAATTAATGCTGCTCTAACGTACAGATGTGTAACTTCAGATGCTGCTGCTGCTTTAGTCCCTGTTTTCTTTCCATTTCTAATTTAATGTTTCACGACAGCTTGTACCTTCGACTCAGAAGGTTGAGTGAAAGGGATCACGTTACCACGGCGTAGCGGCAACCCAAAGTGGAGGAACTAAAGCTCGAAGCAATAAGGAAGCTCATGTAGAAAAATGTGTATTACGAAACCTCTCCGTAGCCTCTGTGAATCAGAGCGGAGCTGCAGCAGGCTCCTCTAACCTCTCCCTGTACAACTCATCCCACTGATGGCTTTTCCATCTGTGCTACTTTTCATCCTCCAAGCAAAGACTCAGGAACGTCCCCCCTCCTCTTTTCCCCAGAGTGTGCTGGAAACAAGACACACATGTTAGAAATGTCTTCTTTTCTGCTCTCAAATACCCGTTTTTGTCTGATAAAGAGACACGTGAGGACAGTTTCAGCCCTGAATGCTGCTGCTGTTCTCTGGCTCTTATATAAGTTCTCTCGTATACGCACAGTTTAGAGTTTGGAGTGGTCGTTGTTTATCTGAACAAGATCTAGACTCGTGTTTTCTTTCTGTGTTTATCAGATGTTCAGTCTCGATCTATGAGCTCGACCCGGTCTGTAGTGGTGTTCTGTCCTGTTTGGTCCAGTGTTTAAACAATCTGGATCCCAACGTTTGGCTCGAACTTGTTTTTCTGCATGTCAGCCACCGAGTCCTGTACCGTTACATGCAGCAAACCCAGACACGCTCGCCGTCGTCTCATTATCATGTTCCGTGATTTCAGCCTGCGTTCAGTTCTACATCCTCTGCAGTCCAGACTGCCTCGCCGCCTCTGACCACAGTGATTAATGTGGTTTATCTCTGGGAGAAAATAGCAGAGAGGCTGATGATTGGTAGTTTTCACTCTGGTGGCATCGGCCCTTCTCCGGCAGCAAAATGCCAATTTGGGAAACCCTACTTTCTCATTATTTGATGTCTAGGTTCCTCTTGGCTGTATATGAGAGGAGTCTGTACCAGCCCATCTGTTGAGCGAGGCAGCGTATCCCCCCCCCACCACCACCACCACCACACACAGCCAGCCAGACTGAGCTCCCTCCCCTCCGCCTGCGCTGTCACGTAGCACAAGAATGTGGGTTTGGTCTCTGGGAGAGGAAAATGTTTATTTAATCCCTGCGAAAAAAGTCCAAGAGGAAAAAAATCCCTGAGCGGAGTTTTGACAGCCTTCACGCTGCCGGCGAGCTGAAAAGGCCACAGAAGAAGTTCTGTTCAGACACCCGGAGGAGGTTTTTCTACACAAAGTCTCCATCGGTTTAAAGCACAAACTAAGATTTTAAACACACTATAAAATCCTCCATGCTTCACTAGTGGACTGATATTCATTTCATACAGTTCAGTGAAAGTGCTGTTTGGGTGTATTAAGATTAAAATACAGCGATACATCAGTGATAAATGTTACTACGCACCAATAAATACAAATAATTAATGCTCCGTTTGTGGTTACAGTTAGCGCGAAGGCGTCCATCAGACACTCGCTGGCTGTCGCTTTGTCTTTCTGTCCCCCTGACTGTCCCTTCACCGCCCCTGTCGACTCCTGTTCCCCCGTTTGTTAACTGTGACAGTCGACGGGATTATTATTTGATCACATGTCATACGATGTAGAACACAGTGAACCTGGTATTCTGCGTCTCACCCACCCTGAGGGAGCAGCAGGCGTCCGTACTCGCCCGGAGACCGACTCCAGTGCGTCTGGTCAAGAAGCACTGATCTACTCATGTCATCATATCACAGCACAAACAGCCACTTACTTGTGGGGTTTACAGTCATCATTTGCCAAATATAGACACTAAAAAGCATAAAACCGCACACCGGTTTAAGTTGCGTTACGTGCACAAAGCTCCCAGCTTTAATTACGCTTCTGGCGTCACTGTGCGACATGACCGCTCCCTTCTTCTCTTCTTAGAATCTGATTTTTGAGAAACTTTGGTGGGAAATAAAAGAAGGACAGGAGAGATAACAATTAATACGCCTATTACACAAATTGTATTTACAGATTTTCAGCGACTAAAGGACGTGCCGGGCCCAATCTCAAACCTCCTGGATCCTGTTTTGCACATTTCGGGCTCTGACATCCCCCCAATGTTGGCAACCAAGACGACAAAGACACTTAACAAGCATATGCACTCCAACATAATTTGAAAGAAGCTAAAATCATATGAACCCACTATAGTAACATGAGGAAGAAGGTTGAGCAGCAAGTCTCATGAACGTCAACACAAACTGACTTGTTGTGTTCTGTTTGGGTCTGTGTGCCGTCTGCGGTCCATGACGAGGAAAGAAAAGTCACCTTCTTTAATTGCTGCTCGCTCCACGTGCGCTCACAATGCTGCGTCTGTGCATTTTTTCCCTTTACTGACACGCTGACATGTGTTTCACGTGTCACCATGGAAACGCTTTGATACCCTTTTTAAAAGGACAGAAATCTGCAGCGCGGCAGCCTGTCAGGGTGTTCGGCATTAACAAGGTGATTAACTGTAAAAATGAATGTTTGAGCAGCCTGGAGAACGTTTACGAGCGGCGCACGCAGAGCTGAGCCGCTGTGGTTGCAGCCTTGAGGCTCTTTGACTGCATGTTATGTAAGACCGGTTAATGTATATGTTGCTCCCGTTCACATTACGCTAGATGGCAGAAGTCACTCTGTGCAAAACTAATATATTCCTAAAACGTGCATGCAGTTTTTCAACAACAGAAATTGGTTTAATATGTTTTTACTTCTCTGATTAAAAGTGCAATATGTAAAAAAATTGGCATATCCCAGTGTCACCTCTAACTGCTGCTAACTGTAGCTGCCATTAGCTATGTAGCTCAGTTAGCAGTGCAGCTAGTTGTTCGGATTGTGAGTTCAGGATATCAGGGGCGTGTTGGTGTTCTTAGGACCGGGGCTGTTTGGAGCTAGCTGGTTAGCATGCTAACATCAGCAGACATCTCTGTAAGGCGTCGTAGCGTCAAAAATGTTATTTATTTAAATTCTGTTGGTAATTTTTGAATGTTTCCAAGTCAAATTCTTAGATAAGCAATTTTCTTAACGTGTCCATTTTTTTTCGTCTACAGAATCTTGATATTCAAGTTGAGGACGTCCGCATACGTGCCATCCTGTCATCGTACCGGAAGCGGATCCCTGTGACGGAGGGCTACATCGAGGTCAAGGATGGCGGCAAATGGAAGCAGATCTGTAACAGCGAGTGGAACCAGCTGAACAGCAGAGTCATCTGTGGCATGTTCGGCTTCCCCGGGGAGAGGAAGTACAACGCCAGAGTCTACAAGTGAGTGATAGAACACTGATCAGAGTAATGGATGTGAAAGCTGAAGATGAAGTCCGATATAAGTCACCTCCTCAGACAAATATCTGGCTTTTCAGCTGTTAAATGCTCCGGTATGTTCACCAGCTGTTTTTGGGCGGAGCTGCCAGCACACACTGGGTTTATCGGACCTTCTTTACCTACCAGCTTGTAAATCTCTGGGGGTTTTCATCATTAAGCAGCAAGCAACCTCACACATTACTTAACGTCCTTTGACCCAACAGGAGTGTAAAAATATTAATTAAGTGCAACTTCAAAGGTGAGCAGATCGTAGTGTGTGTTTTCTTTGATTATAACGCAGGTCGAGACGTTCTGTAAGTACTGTGAAGGTTTCAAAATGTTTAATCCACAGTCTGTATGTAGAAAAACGAGGCGTCAGGGCTTAAAAAGACTGTTATGTCATAACTATACAGCTACCCCCGGGCAGGACCAATCAGAGCAGACTGGGGTCCTTAAAGAGACAGACACGTAAACGGAGCGTTAGGACGGAGGGTGAACAAAGATGCTGCAGAAATGGACAGTGTGAGAAAAACAACTTGTGTTTGAACAGTAAAGCATGTTGACGTTGACTTGCGGGAGCCTAAAATAAGAATATGAACCTGAGCAATGAGAGTAGTATGGGAACTTTAAGAATGTATTGTTCACACAATACCACAGTGTGGTCTCCTCCTATAGGACACTGGGGCTTTTGGGTGCCATGCGGTCGGAAATCTGGGATCGTCTTGTCTGCTCTACACTTTAAGTAACGCGGCCTCGGTTTGCAGCCTGTCCTCCTCGTGACTCGTCTTTGTGGTTCGGTTTGGTCAAAACAGACGTTTCGTAACAATAATCCTGCTTCAATTCACAGCAGATATATAACTAAACCCATGTGCTGTAACTCAGGAAGAGCACCACCGTGAGGGGAAATGAGCATTAAACTCGTTGGACTAACCGCAGATCCTTCTGTGTGTGGATTGCACGCTTGACATCACGGATCCGTATACCTTAAAAAACCTTAAAACTCCTGTATATTCAGCATCAGTGCATTCCACTCAGCTGTCGTAATGCGTTAGCGTCTGCCGAGGGATCTAAATCTTGATTACATGATGGCGCTTGTATCCCGAGCGGCCCACAGGTTAATCGCGGTGCACCATATAAACTTCCAGCACTCGAGTTAGCCTTGGATTTACTGTCTGCGTCTGGACTGGAAGTTTCCGGTGCTTTAGGTAACCACAGGCGAGCGCGACGGCTCCCTTAACTTTCCATCTACGTGTCAGCCGACTCCCGCTTCAGCCCCATGAAACGTGCAGTGTGTTTTTTTTCTTTACAGGCTGTCTTTTGTAACAGCGATGACTCGGAGCCAAGAGCTGCTGCAGTTTCATAATCCTGAGCTCGCCTCATTCCTGATGCTCCCATGCAGCCCCCAGTGTAGCTTCAGGGCATAAAATGTTGATAAAGTAACAAAAAAGCTTGGTCAAGTGCATAAAAAGGCCTTATAATCCAACAATAAGCTTGTTTACGATGCTATTATTACATTTTATTGGCTTATTTATGTTAATCATGATCTTATAGGAACTTGTGAAGGCCGATTTACCTACTAAGTTATTATTTTTGAAAAGAATCTTGATACAAAGCGTTTCCAAGAAGACGGTGTGGTTAAAAAATATGGTTTTAAGGGATTTACTGACATCAACACGCAGCATAAACTGTTTGCATGAACGCCTTTCAAAAGTGAAGCAACAACAACACCAGGTCTCCTCCTCCTCTCTCGCCGGAGGCCAGCTGCTCTCACAACACTTCCAGCTCTGGTGAAAAGCGACCGTGACAATGACGGAGACAGACGTGATATCGAGCCTCCAACCTGGTTAGACAGCCAGCTCCCAAACTGATGAGATAACGGATGCACATGGGAATTTATATTAGGTCTGTTACACTGTCATCCCCTTGTACTTAAGTAATCACGGCTTTAAACTGGGCATAGTTCAGGTTTCAAAACACTGCTGCAGTTTCTTTCTGTTGTAAGTCTGCAGTCTCCAAGCGCAAACCAAGAGGACTCAAGGGACTCTGACTCAAAGCTCCGTCAGAGCCGCAGAAGATGTTACACAACTGTTTTCTGAGGCTGAGTAGTAATCGTGACAAATAATCTGACATTGGCAGGTCAAATCAGTGGAATTCCCCTTTATTCAAAGACACTAGACGAAGACATAATTCGTTAAATCAACAAGTAGTTGTGAAGTCAAATTCAAGTTTATTAAAAGTGCTGGAAAACACAACCTGAGTAGAAACTAAACCACATTTAGATTCGGAGCCTCAGGACCAGTTTGTGCAATCATAACTCCATACAGATCTGCATCAAGCCGAGTTTTTCAATTGCATTTGAGGAGATAAGCAGAGCCGGTCCTCTGGCTGCGGCTCAGGATCACCGGTGTTGGATGGCTTCCAGTCCGGAGCTTCCCACTCAGCGGAATGAAAAACAAATGCTGCCCGTCCTCCTCGAACCTGTTTTCTTCAGGTACACCTCAGACGTGAGACACAAGGATAGGATGTCGTTCAGCAAATGAGGCTCATTAAATCCATAATAAGGGCGAGTAATAAATGCAGAGGAAGAGATTAGCGGCCCAGCAGGCCTGAAAGAGCGTCATTAACCTCGGTTTGTTCAAGATCACATGGAAGACCGTGAACTCTCCAGCTGTTCGCCAACCTTTCGCTTTAAGTATTAATTATGCAGCAGGCTGATGCCGCTGCCCTTGTCTAGTTTTGCGCCATCAAGATGAAGCAGTCTGATAAGTTTAATAACTTTGCTTGATGAATTAATTAATTATAAGGTGATTAAACAGTGTTTCATGTGTTTCTAGAGCAGCCGATTGAGAAATTCACCTGCAGGTTTTCAGTCCGGTGATGAAACGCCCTTCAGCGAGTTAATGAAATCACTTTCACTTTCTCATCCGCTCACAAACTTCAGCCTGAAGTGAGAAACTGTAGAGATAAGAAGAGATTACAGGCATAATTATACTTGAACCATTGCTTAATTGCACTTTCTTTTTTCTTTTTTTTTCTTGTTCTGCTAATAAAACAGTTGCCTGTTTTCACATTCAGCAGACATGTAGCAACATTAGCTCTGATTTGGTATTTGACCTCCATATCACTACGTTTTGCTCTCTCTGGGTCTCAACTAAATCCTTTAGCAACTAGATGGTCAACTTTATTAGCAAGCTAGCAGCTAACTTTGTCGATCAGCTGTACAGTTGCAGAGATATACCGGCTTTAAGGTATGAACACTGATAGTTATTATCCCGCGTACATTTGCTGATATTGGTTAAAAGGTGCAAAATGTAAGAATTTAAGCATATTTAAATTATTATTTTGGTTGCACTTACTGCAGTTCTTCTGCTGCTAGCTTGCTATTAGCTTTAGCAATTCATCTGCTTAGCCTTGTGTAGAGTGTGCGCAGGCAGCCTGAACAACCAGAATAATCGCTAACTGCTGCTAACTGTAGCTACTGCTAGACAGTTAGCTTACTTAGTTTAAACCACCGGAGCTGTGTGGGAGGTTTCACCGCTAACACAGGAGCTTCGGACCAGCAGCCTGTGAACCAGGCCTAGTTGGTTAGCATGCTAACTTCAGTGGATGTCTCTGCAACACAATACATCTAAAATTCCTACATACTGCACCTTTAATGAGACTTATTAGACACCACAGTTACTGGATTTGTGTCTCTTCTGTCAGAGCATTTTATTTGTTTTATTGCTGTCAGAATGTCACAAAATGTTCTGACAATATAACAAAATATGCTTCTAGACTAACTGACTTACTAAACAACCGTTTCTCTAAAGGTTCTGTAGAACTGCAGTCTGGTGATGACATCACACCTGGTCATTTCACCTATTGTTCATATTGATTTGTGTGGGTTTAACTTGCAGCTCTTCTCGTTAGAGTCTAGAGACGAATAACCTCTCGAAGACTTCATTAATCTCTCTCCTCCATCTGTGCAGGATGTTTGCTCGCAGGAGAAAGCCCACATACTGGGACTACTCCGTCAACTGCACAGGCAACGAAGCCCATTTGTCCAGCTGTAAACTGGGCCAGGCTACAGCGGTGAAGTCCAACGAGACTTGTTCTGGAGGGCTGCCCGTGGTCGTGAGCTGCGTGCCCGGCAGAGCCTTCGCCCCGACGTCCATGACGGGATTCAGGAAAGCCTTCCGACAAGAGGTAAAGACCGCAGGGGGAAACCGCTCCGGTTCAGTTAATTACTGGGTAAAATCATGATGTTTAGACGAGCTGACAGGCATGATCTTTAAAAAAAGCTTTGGTGAATTAAAATAATGCATGTCATCATCACGTGTCCAGGGTGTAACCCGCCTCTCACCCAGTGTCAGCTGGACCGGCTCCAGCACCCTGTGACCCCGTGATGAAATGGAATGATCATCTAGACTATTCTGGATCTTAAACACACAAACAACATACTTTTAGTTTTCCACAAATGATGAATGCTTTATAAAAATCTAAAATAAAGGCCACAGCAACAGGAAGGCGGTCTGTGGACGGTGTCGATGAACTGAGATGGTAAACAAAGCTGATCAGGAAATAACTGCGCTGGTTCATCTCAGTTCACTGGCTCTGATGAGGAGGGAGGGACGTCGCGTGTTTTGGTTGGACATCGTGCCAACGCTGCGCTCGATACAGACCGTCACCCTGTGAAGTGCAGCTGCGTCTGCTTTGGACGTTTGTCATCCAAATAAATCATCGTCACATCGGGGTTTAAAAGATGACACAATGTCGTTAAATATTTGGGACGGGGAAGAGGAAAAACATGGATGTTCAGAGAGCGTCGCCAACATCAGCTAACTTTATTCTCCTCAAACGTTTCTTGAGCAGGAATCTACAGCGCAGTGACAGCAAGAGAGCTTCAGAGTCTTTGTTGAACACATTAAGAAGCTGAGGAATGTCAAAGAAATGGTGCAAACAAGCCGTTTTGTCCCAGTCTGTAACCGCACCGACCTCCGAGTCAAGCGAGGAAATGTCACGGTGATTTACGGCACCACGAGGCCGATCTGAATGTCTGTCTGTGTGACTTCATGCACGTTGAAGCTCGCCTGCTCTCTGTCACGTACCACAGCTGAGTGCAGGGTTGGGAGTGTTGTGGCGAACATCACATCACAAATCTTCCAACACGCTTGGAAAGTCTGACTAGAAGAGATCTGATCCTTAAAACAGACATCTACCTTTCGGAAGAAAAAGCTAAACTGAATATAATACCGATACAGACAAACACAAGGGTTCAGATCATCCCGATCATGTTGGGTTATTATATTCTCTCACTTGTTATATTGATATCCTTCATATTTATCATGTTGTTGGTGTAGTCACCATCTTTTTTTAATTGTTCCCAACGAGCATCTGCAGCGTCCAGCATCTTTTTTGTGCGACTGCTCCGACTACTTTGTGTTGAAACTTTCTCAACTTTTCAGAAAGACGCTGGTGCTCCTTTTCTTTTTCCAGATATTCACCATAGTTTTCATCTCCTATGAATCATGTCATGCAGCAACACCCTCCTCGCTGTGATGTCCCAATGTATATCATCATTCAGCTGATATATCAAGATATTGTCTTCATAGAGACAAAACACACATGCAGCAATAACTTCACCTAAACGCGACTTGGACATGTCATTCCTGTGGAATCTGCATCCAGCAGCATCTCAGACGATGTGTCACATTTTTAGATATTTGAGGATTTTAACGTTAATGCCTCTACGTTGCGGATGTCCCGAATCAGCGTCCGAGTCCACGCATCAGGACATCTGGGCTTCACCTTATAAACCCACGCAGCAGATAGTCGTTACCTCACACTTCCTCGCTTGTCTAAAACCGCTAATAGGAGAACCGCATTAACAGCAGGTTCTGTAAACATGAAGCCACCCAGTCTGCTGCCTCAGCTTTCTCCTCGCAGTCCAGGTTCCAAACTTTCAGCTGAGTCTGTAATTTTCTGAAAAATGTGGTTTTACAATGCCTCCGTTTTTTTCCCCCCCTTCGTCTTCAGCAACCGTTGGTCCGTCTCCGCGGTGGGGCCATCGTAGGCGAGGGCAGAGTGGAGGTGCTGAAAAACGGAGAGTGGGGCACCATATGTGACGACCACTGGAGCCTGCTGTCTGCCACCGTAGTGTGTCGAGAGCTGGGCTTCGGCACGGCCAAAGAAGCTCTGTCTGGAGGTCGCCTGGGACAAGGTATGTGGTTTTTTTTTTTACATTTTCACTGTTATTTGTGCACGAGCTGACTCTTTTTCCAGACGCTCCCCTCCTGCACATTCAGTACTCAGAAGGGGATATTGTAAGGATTTTTCAGGGCCTTTTGGATAAATTTAAAGAAGCCTGATCTAAGCGAGAGTGTAATGCAACTGATGAGAGAGAAGAGCATGAAGAAAATGACTGTGAGCGGCACACTCGTGTACAGAAAGCCCTTAAATCTCAGCCTGGACCGAGAGCGCAGCAGATCTGACGCAGTCCCGTGCCAGCGAGCTCAGAATGACAGTCTTTAGAGCTGGAACGACTGTCCGTGTATATTGCCTACATGCCCCGGGATAGAAGGTTATTACTGTGCAGCAAAACCACATAACCCAAATACTTCAGGCAGTAATTCTATCCTTTAAGTCTGCGCTTCATACCGGCCACTATCTGCCTCTGAGCAGAGTATCATGAACTCACAGACCTGATGGGAGAAAGTGCTTCTGCTCAGCGGAACTGAGTGAGTGACATTGTGTAGGTGAGCGAGGACGGGAATCTGCTCCTGAGCCGGCAAAGGATGAAGTCAGGTATCTTTATGCGGGGAGATAGTCGATGATGATTCCTTCAATTTTGGAAGTTAACTCTTGACGAGCCGAGGGACATCTCACAAGGACGGTTGACGTCACTGTGACCTCACAAAAGACATTTTCAACCTCGCCTCGACGATGTCTAGCAGGATGAGACGGTGAGGAGGTGACATGAGGTTAGCGTGATCACCTCTCTCTCCTCTTCACCCTGAGCCGTCTCACTTTCTGCTCTCCGATGACGAGTTTCCTCCCAGACTGCAGGATCAGGCTCATATCACTGACTGCATGGAGAGATTTACAGCAGGTTAAAGCTGGACCCCTCCACCCAATTAAATATTCCACTGACCCACTTCTAAATGACACACTACTGTTTGTATCTACTCTGTGTTGGACTGAGTTTTAAAGCCCGGCTCACCTGTTAACAGGAAAAACTATAAAAGTTACTTTGGTATATACAGCGCGGTGCTCCCGAACAAACAGGGACATGCTGGACATGTTGCACATTCCAGGAACATTAGACATGGAAAGAAGTTGAACTGGAGGGATTGTTGCTGTTCTAAAATCAGTTTTCCATCGTGATTCCTCATCAGTGGCACCCGATCCTGCATGGAAAATAAAAAAAAAACAACTCAGCTTGTAGCATGCTAGCTGTTTCCCCCTGCTTTAAGTCTTTATGCTAAGCTAAGCTAATCTGCTGCTGGCTGTAGCGGTTTTGACCCTCTTACTGAACTCTCAGCAAGAAAGCATTTCAGCGTTTGTCTCCTCTCAGTGTCAGCAGGCAGAGGAAAGTCAAACGTTGTCTGTGCTGTCTGTGTTCCAGGTATGGGCCCGGTGCACATGAACGAGGTGCAGTGCTCCGGGTTTGAGAAGTCCATCACAGAGTGCTTCTTCAACAAGGAGGCTCTCGGTTGCAGCCACGAGGAGGACGCAGCCGTGAGGTGTAACGTTCCCGCCATGGGCTTCCAGGAGTCGGTGAGGCTCGAACAAACACTGCAGCAAACGTGGAACATTATTCTGTAGATATCTATCAGACGTGTGTTCGCCTTCAAGCTGCTGCCTTCATGTGCAGGATGCTGCATCCTTTGTATAAATGAGCCTTTTTGTTGTGTTTCTCCCGCCTGTAGCTGCGTCTGAGTGGAGGTCGTAACCCCTACGAGGGCCGCGTGGAGGTGCTGATGGAGAGGAACGGCTCTCTGGTGTGGGGCACCGTGTGCAGCGACGGCTGGGGGACCATGGAGGCCATGGTGGTCTGTAGACAGCTGGGACTCGGCTTCGCTAGCAACGCTTTCCAGGTACGAGTCACAGCAGCCGGAGGGTGGAAATCTGTTGGTTTTATCTGTTAACCTGTTACCAGTTTTAGTCCTCTGAGGCTCAAGGACTCTGAGGTGACACACAACCAAACTGTAGATGTTAGGATGCTGTTTTGCAGCCGGTGACTGTGAGGGATAACAACGACAAAATACAGAGAACCAAAAGAAAGAAAGAAACGGTCTTTCTGCTCTGACTGGAGTCCATCTGTTTCTGTGGAGAAGACGCTGCTGTGACAGCTGATCTCTGAATACATGGAGGTTCGCTGCTATCTGACATCTCCGCTAAAAGAACGAGCCAAAGAGAAACTCCTCCAAGTGTCTGGTACAGCGATGATGTCTGATTCATGTCTGAGACTCTTTGAATGGATCCTCCTTTTCTCTCCTCCTCTGGTCGAGCTCTGCTTCCTCTCTTCTGTCTCCTATCAGGTTAATGACTGCTGACATCAATTAATAGCCTGTTTTAATTAGCAGCCAGGCAGCTGGGATCTCTGGTGTGGATTAAAGTCTTCTTTAACAGCTTTTAATCGTCACACGATGAAGCATCCCCTCCCGGCACTGAGTTTCAGATGTTCTCTGGCCTTTTTTTGTTTAGTTTCCAATCAGCCGGACACGGCGAGGTGTTTGTGTTCAGCTTCCTGTGTGGTTTAAGATTCTCATCCAGAAGTTTGTGAGAAATTTCCATCAAGGCTCATTTAAGTTTGGAGGCATCTGTAAATGTATTCACTGCGTAGAGATTAATGAGACTGCGACAGATGTTTGACCGTTTCGATCGTCGCTGTTAAAAACAAATGAGTTCCTGCCTGTTCGTCACTGCTTCCAGTTTTAAATGAATGATTTCCTTTTAATGTTATCAGCCAGATACTTCCGTAGCCTCCCACTGACGACCGCCGTCACACTGACACAAAGGGATGGATCGAGTGTTTTTTCCGGTGTGTCATGATAACAGTAACAGGAGTGGGAGGCGACCGAGGAGCTTTATGAGTGGAAATTGTAAAATAATGGTTTGTGTGTGATCACAGGCTGTCAGGTTGAGCAGGAGGCAGGAATGTGAAGGAGTGTGTGTTGTTAGAACGGTTACACTCACGTCTCCACCGTGAAGCTCCATTACCAGTAATAGATTCAAGACATGGGAACATTAGTGCACCACATGATCAGCAGTCCATCCAGGCTGCTGTGAGCTGATAGGCTGCGCCCTCTGCTGGTCAGAGAGGAGAATCACCTTCCCACTGCTGCCTCTGAAAAACATTTAGTGGGAAGGCGGTGAGGTAACTTAAAAATCCATTTTGCAGGTAAATTAGTGGAGGATAGAAGCTGTGCTGCACGCTGATGGAAACCTTTTCCAGGTGTTGATAAGCTTGAATATGTTGAATGAAATCCTTCTGTATTCACAATAAAACACAGGTGTAATAGTTGCATCTCCCTAAAGTTTTGTTTCTTGTCAGTTCTACAGATTATGATATGTAATCAATCAGATGTCAGCTGTGAACCTCGGGTTGTGTTCTCTAACAGGAGACGTGGTATTGGCCGGGAGAGGTGAGCGCAGACGCTGTGGTGATGAGCGGCGTCCGCTGTTCTGGTACCGAGATGTCTCTGTCCCACTGCCTGCACCACGGAGAACACCTCACCTGCCCCAAAGGAGGCGGACGCAACGCTGCCGGGGTCTCCTGCTCTGAGAGTAAGACACCTGTCGTTGGTAACAATGTGTCTGCTGCCTCTTTAAGATCCTGGTGCGGTCATTAATGAACCATGAAAGTTGCTGTTGTTTTGATTTTAATTACACTTTAACTCGAGCTTTTGTTATTGAATTATTTCTGTGGAAGGATCACCAGAGAGACGTTTAGATTGTCTCCGTGGTTTTCATTCTCCTCTGGTCCTCCTCCTCGTCCACAGCGGCTCCAGACCTGGTGCTGAACCCTCAGGTGGTGGAGCAGACCACCTACATGGAGGACCGGCCCATGTTCATGCTGCAGTGCGCCTACGAGGAGAACTGCCTGTCCTCCACCTCCAACCAGGCGCCTGCCAACTCCTACCGCCGCCTGCTGCGCTTCTCCTCCCAGATCCACAACAACGGCCAGTCGGACTTCCGGCCCAAAGCTGGCAGACACTCCTGGGTGTGGCACGACTGTCACAGGTAGACACTTAAAAATGCAGCACGAAACAACATCCATAATGAGCTTGTTGATGCCGGATGTGGGAGACAATGACAGGCAGAGTTATTGCAGATTAATATCTTTAGAACTGATGTCATTTATCACACAATAGCTCCATTAATCACAGACGGAGAGTTTGTGTGTATTCTCAGAAACATAAATCACATTTTAATCAGGAAGAATAAAGTCATTAACAAGTTTTTTAATACACAGATGTATAAATACGTCTGCAGGAGAGCTTGTTGTTTGATCATTTCACCTACTAATCACTGATGTAGTCCGTTTTGTTTTGGCACGCTCGCTGTAACATTACGGCTTGTTTTAAAGGTCCAGAAACCACCGAGACAAGCTGACATATCTTAGTGAGTTACAACTGACCACATAATGAAATGTTTGCTGGCTTCTCTTGCACAACAGATGCTTCAGTGATGATCGGATCTTATTATGTGTGTGGTTTTCCAGTGCAGCGCTACACCTCCGCTCCTAATTGAAGAACATGTAGGAATGATTGTGAAATCGCCAACATCGATGACTCGGCCCTCTCGTGGATCGGTTCTGGAGCGCGTCCCGCTGCCCTGTAATTGTCCTGCGAGAGCTGCATTTACAGCAGAAAGTCCCACATTTCTGTGGTCCCTGTGTTGGCCCGCAGGAACAGAGCGCTGTTGGCAGCTTCACTCCAGCTACCAGCTTTTCAACATGTCAAACCTTTCGGTACCTTCGACGAGCGTGTCGGGCCAAAACAAGCTATTTAAAAAGAAGTTGTGGATCACAGGAACCAGTTTGCGGTTTGAGAACAAGAAGAGCGCTTCTTGTACTTTCTGTGCTGCATTTGTTTTAGCCAGGCTGGTTTTGTAAAAGTGCGTCTGTGTCTCTGTGTGTTAGACATTATCACAGCATGGAGGTGTTCACCATCTACGACCTGTTCAGCCTCAATGGAACCAAAGTGGCCGAAGGACACAAAGCAAGTTTCTGCCTGGAGGACTCAGAGTGTGACGAGGGTGAGGACCAACTTTCACTTCCAGAAATACACTTTTTTAATATAATCAATACCAGGCTTGGAATGATCAACGTTAAGTGTAGCTGCTCAGAATTGTCTCATCAGAAATAAATCTTAGGGTCGCTGATTTCTGACCTGTAAATCTGCCTGTAGGAGAAAATAAGGAGCAAAGGAAATCCAAGACAAATCATCCTGTCCAGTTTTTCTCGTGTTCTGGCGCCACCAGCAGGCCGAGCGAGCCATTAAACACACGTTAGAGCAACAGACAGAGACACATTCACACTATTAACACACTCCGTACCATCAGAATGACTTTGAAGATGTTAAAGAAGAATCTGAATTACAAACGGACGTAATGTTGAGGAGGATTCTACCGTCTTTCAGCTCTTTGTTTTGGTTCTATGTCTCTCAGCTTTCCTGCAAAATTAGAAACTAGTCAGTCAGAGAGTGTGTGAGTGAATGTTGGACTCACTGTGTGATGTTTTATTGCAGGCATTGAGAAGAGGTACGAATGTGCGAACTTCGGGGAGCAGGGCATCACTGTGGGCTGCTGGGATACTTACAGACACGACATCGACTGCCAGTGGATCGACATCACTGAGCTCAAACCTGGAGATTATATTTTCCAGGTAAAGTTTCACATGTTTTCACAGGAACTGTTTGTTTTTCACGTGTTGAGACAAGTGATTTTTTTCTTTTTTTACTTGCCGCGACACATCAAAAAAATAATAATAATAATTTTCCGTGTGTGTCAAGATGCATCTGTTATGTATGGAAGCTCTGAGGGGCCAGTGAGACATAACAAACAAAACTTTTTGACACATGGAAAAAAAATGTTACTTGTGAACATGTTTATTTAACAGAAACAGTGAAAAAAAGTGTTGAAAAAAAGTTTTTCACAAGAACATAAATTATTTTCCAACATAACATTTTTTTTATTTTAACGTGTCGAGCCAAGTGATTTTTTCTCATGAGAATTTTTTTTTCAGGTGTGGACAATAAAAAAAAAAGTTTCACTTGCCTCGTCACAATTTTTTTTTTGACTTTTCAAAAAAAGATTAACAGTAACTGTATGAAAAAAAAATCATGATTTTTGTCATGTTTTGAAACGAGCAAAAAAATTATAAAATTTACACGTTTTTGTTCATGTGTTGGACAAGTGATTTTTTTCTCTCCATGAAACAGCGAAAGAAAAGAAATCCTGATTTTTTTCATGTGTGAATCGAGTGGAAAAAGACGTTTTTCACAAGAACATAGAATATAGATTATTATATAAATACATTATGAATGAATTTTCTTTTTTTCTTTTTTGTCAGGAGAAGAATCTTTTGAGTCGAGCTGAGTGAAAAAAAACAAACTTTTTCAATTTATATTTCTTTTCTGTGTGTTGAATCAATATTTCCTCCATCAGCGCTGCGTCATCATCACATTTCCTCCCTCGACGTCCAACCAAAAACACAGGAGGACGTAGAAAATGTAAACGTCTGGCACAGAAATTAGTTGTATGTGTCTGAGATGGAGGTTTGAAAGCATTTGTTAATAATTCTCACTTGTTGATAATTCATCATTTTTTTTCATGTACAAGTGTTTTCCAACCTCCATCTCACACATACAACTCCTTTTTCTGTGAAAAAAAAAAGATTCACTCGGCCCGACACACGAAAATAAATAATTTAAATACATTTTGTATTTTTTTATTTCAGGAACCTAGCTAGAATCCGAAGGTGCAAACAAATGATTCCTTTAGTTTTCGCCCACAGCTCATCCCTGCAGCACTCTGTCAGTGCTGATCATCCCTGACGTGCTCATGTTCTTCTCTCTCTCAGATAATAATCAATCCAAACTATGAAGTACCCGAGTCAGACTACTCCAATAACATCATGAAATGCAGATGTCGATACGACGGCCATCGTGTGTGGATGTACAGCTGCCACAACGGTAAGAACCTGCAGACATTTAGTCCTCCGTGCTCCATGATGTACTGTGTGCTGTATATTCTAATATTCATGGAGACAATAACAAACACTGACTCAGCATGTAGCGCTGCTGTCAGGGCAGAGCGCTCCTCCATGTATCAGTGAACCTGCAGTGACAGTGTGTGTGGGTGGTAACTCTGCCTGTCTCTGCCAGGTGGCTCGTTAAGCACTGAAACAGAGCAGACGTTCCCCGGCCTCCTCAACAACCAGGTGACCCACAGGTAAAGACCGAGCCGAGGAGAGGAGTCAACTGGCCGTCACCCCTCCGGCAGGGAGGCCGTCTGAAGCCCCCCCCCGACCCGCTTCACATCCCCGATCTCATGGTGGACTCCTCCAGCCAGCCCGGCACAGCCCTGGTCCAAACCATCTTTTCATTTTCTCCCTCGGCCACGAGGCAGCAGCGTCCTCTGACCCTCCACCCTCCTTTTCCCCCCCGTCAGCAGAAAAGAATATTTGATTCCCCCCTCAGGTCCAAACAGACGCAGCTACAGCCTCAACAACACCTCCGACCTCCACCGGTTCAGATCAAGAGGACGGTGACGCTCTCCGCGTCTTTCTTTTCTGTCTTCTTTCTTCTTTGGAATGAGTGATGAAATAAACTCGCCGGGAAGAGGCAGCGTTTGGAGAATGTCATCCAGAGTGGGTTCTCTTTGAAACGCGGCACTTTGCTGCAGCACTGTTTGTTGAAACGCTCGCCCTGCTGGAGAGTCAGTGTCGGGTCGCCCGAGGGGCTGCGAGGAACCATCAGTAACACCAGCAGCAGCGAGAGTTTCATCAAGTGTCTTCTGCACACTCAAGTCCACATATACTGAGGTTATGTCGTGTTAGCGGGGCAAACTGAGCTTCTTCTGCATGTCTGAAGGCGCAACCGTCACATCTTCACTGAGGAGTTCAAGCTGTGGCACAAGAAAGGCCTCGAAACACAGAGAGCGCTTCAATCACCTGCGACAGGCGCTCAGCGCCTGATTCTCTCTAAGGCCACAGATGCATTCTGGGTGATCCGATCACAAGCAGACAGCTCTAAGTACAGTTGACTACCTAGATGACAGACCAGATTCTATTAGCGGTGGGCACGCACGTGTCTTCGTTAACTGAAGCCACCGTGAAACGAGACGAAGGAAAAGCCACAGCGACGAGCGGAGCGGATTACACGCTGTCTGATTTCCTTTCGCTTCACTGTAATGAAAATTGTCTGGGCTCCTTCGTGTTAGCAGCAGATGCTTGTTTCTACTGCTCACCGCTGGATGAGTAACATCACCAGACTCCCTCTGAAAAACACACAAATCTGAGAGTCGCTGAGTAACGAGAATAGAATAAACATTTGGAAAATGGCGACAGCAGATTCTCAATCATTCCTGTCTTTCTGGAAATTTGGCTTTAAATTCAACACATTAAGTTATTTTCGCTGTAGCGGCCTGTCTGCCTCCACGTCTAAAGTATTATTAAATCTAAACATGTAAATTTAACTTAAAATAGGCTCCTTCTCCAGACTCCCTTAAAAAATTGCATAATTTTGTGAGTCGTTATGTTAGAAGAAACTTTACAAACGTGACATTTTCTTCTGACACATTCTTAACTATTTGGCCGTTCTTCTTGTGAATTCTGCTAATGTTTTACAGTAAGTTTGTTCTTTCGTTGTGTGAAAAACATCCCAGTGATCCACACAGAAGTGAAATCCAATCACAGGCCGACACACTCAGAGCTGTCTGTCTCTCAGATCACCCAGGACGCATGTTAACAGCCGCGCTACTAATCCGCCAAGTGCCTCAAAGTTATCTAAAGCTTTTTGTTTTTTTTAATGACTGGAGCACAACACTAGTTGTACTACAATCCTTTTGTGGGCATTTGTGTTGCAAAGTGTGTTGGAAGCGATCTCAGTCAGTCCGTTAGTAACGTACTCATCATCTTCATTTATCTAACAGGATTCTGTCTTGTCTTTGTGAAGTTAGTGTCTTCAGACTGACTGAGATCGACTTCAGCTCGCTGACGTTGTCTCGTTGTTCTGATATATTCATGATGTAGCAATATTTTTTTTGCTTTCCAAGCTTTTACGTGACCTCACTTTTCTCCTCCTCTTAGTTCAGTCGGCTGAGTTAGTAAGTCGTCCTGTTAATGAACCCGCTGCCGGATCATTTCCCCAGTAACGATGCTCCAGCGTGAGCACGTTGCAGATGTTCGACAGCTTCCTCTGCAGAAAGAATCAACACTCGAGACGTTTTCTGGCTCGAAGACGACGCCCGTCTTTCCTTTTTGAAGGCTAACAAGCGGCCTCTCTCTGTCACAGTTGCAGATATATTGTTTTTCTACTCTTTCCAAAAAGACAACACATGAATAACTGAGTCTTATTGAAGTTTATTGTTACAGTTTTATTCCTCATTTAAAAACAAAAAAATTACATTATGTACGATAACTTGTGTGAATCTTATTTTATAATGGTGCTATCAAGCTGGTCCTCTGTTTTCTGAGGGTACAGTACATGTTGAACAGCTACATTATGTATACTAACAGTATACTTGAACTGAGCGTTAAGAAACAATGTGCTTTGTGTGTTAAGCTATAATAAAGGTCTGAGTTACGGAGCAGCCACGTCTCTCTGTCTGTCTGATGTCTTTCCTCTCACACAGTCGCGGGACTCTTCCACAGCCACAGAGCTGCAACACATTCAGATTCACCGTGTGGCTTCAGCTCACCACACCGCCGTCAGCTCTGTGCGTCTGTCTGCTGAAACATTCTCTTTCTTGTCGCAGCGAATTTCATCCAAAAGCCTTTTGCCTTTCTCTCCCCCCACGTCTCTTGTCCTGAGGCGTGCGAAACAGTGTGCTGCATTCAGCCTGCAACATGTGTGGTGTTAAAAGCCCGTCAGGTGTCGGATTCTCTGCACGTTCCTTAAATCTTAAAGATTGAAAAGATTGTCCTGCAGAATTAGTAGAGGACCTGAAAAATGGACGATTTTTTACTGAATTTGTACAATTTATTTCTCTCAAAGCCACACAATTGTTTGTTCTCATCCAGGGATGCACAATATGATTTATTTCACAGACAGTTCCCTGCCTCTTACAGCTGATACTGATCACATAATTTTGCGTTTTTTGTATTTTCAAAAGAAGTTTGTACTCTGTAGTTTTTGCACAGCTAAGTTTAAGAAATTTGTATCGAGCAAAGATAAATGATTCCATATTCCATAACTCGTGCAAGTTGTCAAATTTAAAATACATTTAGTCCAAAACGATGCTGAATTTCTCATTTTACAAACCTAAATATGTGTCATTTCAAATCATCACAATGCAAACTACACTTCAAGTCCAACAAACAAACGCGGTGTTTCAATTCAGGGTCTGCATCCTTCGGAGGAGCATTTGAAGGCCAATTACGTCACAAAACCGCTCAAAGACTCCTCCAGATGTTCCTTCTTTTCCCTGTTTTTGGAGGATGCAGCGCTACGATCCTTCTTGGCCTCACATATCCCAAGATTCTTTGCGCACCTGAAAAAGAAGAAAGAAAGATGCTGTGTCTCAATTCAGGGTCTGCATCCTTTGAAGGACCCGGACTTTGCGGTCTTCGAAGGTGAGTTGTTGGGCCCGTGAAAGTGACGATCTACGCCACAGGATGTCGCCATTTTCTCTCTTTCTTTCTTCTTTTCGGGCGCGCAAAGGATCTTGGGATATGTGAGGCCGCGAAGGATTGTAGTGGTGCATCATCCAAAAACAGGGAAAAGAGGGAGCATTTGTGGGCTGCATCTGGAGGAGCCTTCAGACTGGGACAGCCTTAGCACGGAGTTGTGACGTAATTGACCTTAAAATGCTCCTCTGAAGGATGCAGACCCTGAATTGAGACACAGCAAGAGAGAAAATGGCAAATCGCTTGGCGTAGATCGTCACTTTCGTGGGCCTGGGCGACAGAAATCGTGACATAAAGGTAAAACATCTGGTGACGCAACCAGGAAATGCTCCAAAGGCGAGACCGTCCCATTTAACAACGGCTGACGAGGTTAACAAGGTCTCTCTGAAGGACTCGCCTTCGAAGACCACAAAGGCCGAGTCCTTTGAAGGATGCAGACCCTGAACTGAGACACAGCAGCAGCCACCCTCATCCTTCTCTGCAGCAGTCAGCAGGCGCCTACAGCAGTGCAGCACTGACCTCCTGTGGCTCGAAACAGACATTACATCACTTCTCTGTTGCAGCTGCAGCAGAACCATTAACTGCTATTTGTAAAAGCACTTGTTATGGGGTTACTGAAACCTATCCCAGCATGCACTGGGGGCAAAGAGGAGCACACCCTGGCCAGCGTCAGACTTAAAGACAAAGGTACGTTCACGATCACACCTGCAGGTAGATGCTGATCCAGCTATGCTGCAGGTTTTCTGCTCTGTGGGAGGAAACGCACACAGAGGGAGCGTACAGCTGTTAGGCCTCCGCAAAACAAGAGGAGTGGTACATCTGCATACCAAACAATCTTTTGTTTCCCCATCTGCTGCAGTCAGATCTCATTTCAAAGCTGGCTGGCAGAGGGGAGGGATGTTTACAGTAAAGTCCAATTATGCTTTTTGTGCCAGAGTACATCCAATAAACCATAAAGCCGGTGAATTACAGATGTCATAAGTACAGTCATTTAGAACCGAGGCTCTAAGCTGCCCCTGATCGTTATGTGCTCCTTAAATCACGGCTGCTTTCTCTGAAGGAGAACACGAGCTGTGGATGTTGGACTGAAGCCAGGCGTTTCTCTGTTTGGGCAATCTGTTGTGCTGCAGAGTTTAAACTGCTCTGAGTCACACAGTGGGAGGACCAGTGAACACCGCCGAGACTCAAGAGCCGGCAGGTTAAAGGACAGGAGACACAAGAGGGAAGCATCCGATCTGTTGTGGTCCAGTTCTGTGTTTTATCACCACTCTTAGAGAGAAAGAACCTCGTGTGCACAATCAGTGTGTAGATCTCACTATGCTGAGCTATCAGAGGGCTGAAATGATCCTACTGTGGTCCAATAGATCGCTGAGGATCTGGAGAAGCCTAAAAATAACAGAACAGCCTCCAGCGATGTCGCTTAGTGTTTCATATGTGAAATGTCTTTTTTCGTCCTGAAATTTTGTTTCACATTTTCACAAATGGAAGGAAAAAATCACAGAAGTTACAAAGATTATAACGGTTTAACTTGTTTCTCCATCAGTCATAAACACAAAGACTGATGTGTGGAAAAAAATTAATTCAGATTTTATTTTTAAAAAATGAGTAGGTTGGTGTTTCTGAGTGAAATGTTTCTTTTGTGAAGAGGAATATTCTTATTGTAAGGCTCATCACACAGAATAAGATCAGACATTTAAACGGATGATAAGAAAAAGAAATTCGAGACCATTTTATTCTATGGAACCAGTAAAAACATGTTTCCAGGAGGATTTAATTCATTTTAATCTCCTGAAAACATTTTTGAACTCAGTTACATGAGTTTATGGTGATGGTGATAAACAAAAATCTCTCAAAATCTCTTTTTTTCACACATAGGGAGGACTTTTTTTTTTTTTTTCAAAGTGGTTCCACACATGAAAAATACAATTCTCATGAAAAAGAAATTCAATCGGTTTCACACATTACTATTGTTTTTTCACATTATCAATTATGTAAAATATATATTCATATACACACATTACACAAATAGAATCTTAAACACAGCAGAGAAATAAGTTTAGACTAAGAAAGAAAAAATACATCTCTCTGGCTCCTCAGAGCTTCTGTAGATTATATCAGGGGTTTTGCTGTGATTGGGCGATTATTCTGATTAATAGTGGAATATTATCAGTCCATGTTAACACAGCTATTGTTAGTTGCAGCCATAAATGTCTCGCTGTCACCTCCGTTACATTTATAACACTTCTTGACATGAAACTATAAACTAATGTTTTTATGAACAGAACACTGTGAGATTACAAACTGAGGAAGAACTGCATCATACGCCTTCATATTCAGAGGATTCCTCCTCAGGTGTTTCCTCCTTCCAACAACAGAGCTCTAACAAATGTCACATCTCTTTTCTACGCAGCTGTGATGGTGTTTTATGTGTGTGTGGTTGGCAGGAAGCAGAGGACAGGAGGTCCCACTGTGCCACAAAGTTGGTGTGCTTCCATATCCTAAAAGTGCTGATCTCTCCTCGCTCGGTGTTTCACCTCAGAACAGTAACAATGCATGTGAATACCAGTGAAATACAGCACATATCTTGGGTTTTAAACCATTTCCAGGATGATTTATCAAATTACCAGTTTCTCTGTCAGGGTGCCATGACATTCCTGAAAAACACTGATGAAGGCAGGAAGTTCTGGTCAGGAAATATGAGCAGCATTATTTCTGTCTCCCTAGTTTGGCAACATTTACACATTTCCAGTGCGTTTGATATTCACACTGTCACAAAACGAACGGTCTCAACCAAAGATTCAACAATCAGCGATCACAGTTCCACAGGAGGAGAGAAAACAGAACACAGTGTGTTCCAAGTTCAGGTTGCAAACAGGGTTTTATGGGTTTGTTCGTCAAATAAAAAGTAAAGGCAGTAATGAGGTGAAACACACACACAAACCGATATGTGAGAAGTAAAACAGAAAGCAGTGAGGAATGTATTTAACGGCAGAGATGTTGCCAGCAACACTTTAACAAAGAGAAGATGAATCCTGGTCACATACAGAGCACAACACAGTGTGGTGTTCTTAAAAAACAATCCTGATATTCTGCAGTGTCGCTACACTGGTAACAACTGTGCTTTCTCACCACATGCCAAGGACAGGTACAGGTGACCATGGTCCTCACAGGGCTGCACCTGCTGCACAGTGACCAGGTGACAGGAGGACCAGGGACCAGCACGCTGCCACAAATTCAGGCTACCACACAAAACCAACCACGGCCTCCGTAGAGTTCTCTGATAATCCTGTCATACTGAGTCCCTCAGTATGGACGGTTCAAATCTTAAGGCGCAGCAGCTCAGCGAGGCAGCCTGCAGAGCACCAGCATCGAGTGTGGGCTCGCCTGCTAGCCTCACTGTGGTCTTTAGCCCCGAGCTTAAAACACACAGTAATGATCTGCCTGGCATCCTGGTTGTTTACTGTTATTTTTGCTGTGGACCAAAAAGTCACCAGTAGAATAACAACACAGCAGCATCGCCTGTCATCAAACTCATCTGGGGGGGGGTTCCCAACACGTCACACACACGGACCACAAACCTGCAGCGTTTCACCACATGAACTGAATTTGGGGCTGAATGCAGCCAGGATTTGAACCTCGGGCTTTCTTGCTGCGAGGCAAACGCAGATTAAATTACAGTAACATCTTCTCCTCACAGACACTCGAGTGCAGCTGCAGTTCCCCGTGTCTGTTTGGTAATTCAGCCTTGTACGCAGTCGATATCCTGAAAGTGCGCTGTGGTGATCTCGATATAACAGAGGAGCTGTTTGTTTGTCTCAGCAAGAAGACGCCTTTTGTTCCTTTCTACAGAAATTAATAAGGTTTCTTGGAAACCTCAAAGAACACCACTAGAAGCACTCAAGGGCACGGGCAAAATTCTTTTCTTCTACATCACTGAAACACTTATCAAAGGCGCTGAGGGCAATTTGTTATAATACGTTATCATTAAATCATCTTTTTTTGGCATCTTACTGGTATGTTTCCCTCTTCAAACACTTGCATGTGGTTTTGATCTCTTTGGGATAAGATCTTCAGTCCAAATGTATATCATATCTTTGTTTGAGAACTACACTAAAGAATGTGTACATGTTATACATTAAAACTTCTCACAATTCTGCTCCTTGTTATCTTACTCTCTCTTCGAAGATCACGGGTCATAAAACCAAAGACAAGTCGACCGAAGATTGGTGGAAACATGACGTCTGACTCAAGCAAGCACCTTCTGCAGATCCACCAGCTGAACTCGGGTTCACGCAGCTGAAGGATGGCGCGGCTCCTCAATGCATCACTCTGCCGATCCTGCGAGAATAATAACTTCATCTGGTCAGGGTTCACCTCCGCTGTGAGAAACAGTGCAGCTCTGGTGGAATCAGGAGAGCTTTCCTGCTGTATAACTCTTACAGTCAACACAAAAAATTACCGCCCTTGAAAGCCAACCAAGTTGAAATGGAGCCCTGGAGTTCGTTCAGCACTCGCTTCTAAACTTTTTTGTCTCTAAATCATAACGAGCACCAAGACTTTGTGCGGCTTCTCGCTCTTTTCTCTAGTGTGTTTGTAAAAATCTGATATGTGCATTAACGCTCGACACCAACACAACACCAGAAGAGAAGCGTGGTGTAAAATATGTACATTTCATTTATTAGCATACCGGTATTAGATTCATAAAACATCGGATTTAAACTGAAAAAAAACATATAAAAGTTCAGTTAACTGAACAGCAGATCGATAACATACGAGCAAAATCAAAATGATTAATGAAACATTATTTACATCATTAGAAATCAAGATGATTGTTGGCATTCAATAATCTGTACTCGTATATGCAGTTGTTTCATAATTAAACATTCTTAGCCATAAACACTACAGTATGTTCAACCTGTGTTGAGGTTTCAATAAACAGTATATGATAATCTTCGGTTTTAGATTCCTGTTTGCAAGAAGTGAACAAAGTCCGAGATGTGACTTCACAGTGAAGGCCCGGTCACAACAGGAAGTGTCTCAATTAATCTGTGCTTCTTTATGATAAATCTTTTAAGTGTCTGCGTTGTCTCTTTTGTGGAGCAGCCAATTCTTGGACAGAGGAGGTTAAACAAAAGTTAATATAGAAACACAGCTGATGAGATATGGGAGCTTCCTCCATTTTGGACTCTGTACCCTCAAAGCTCAGCACTGACAGGTAAACTATCTGTCGGACAACAATGTGAATTTGAGGGAGAAGTTCACCCGATGTGATTGCTGCAAAGTTTGGCCGTCTTAGATCCTGATGTGACCGGGCCTTCAGACTTTAACAAAGGCAACATTCAAAGCCATTACAGGCACGGTCAACTAACAAGAGCACTTTTAATACTTCGGTCAAAGGCAATTTCACAATATATGAATAAATGCTTATTAGACATGAGTCAGAAATCAACAGTAGTCACCGAACACCCTGCATGGCACAGTTCACAGAAAACAACCCCAAAAAGCTTGACATGAGAACTAGCATTAACAATATTACATGCTAAATACAGAGCGAGCACAACGTTTGGTTTTTCAGAGAGAATCTGTTAAATCAAAGATGGATCGGACTCTTGACAGTCTGACTGGAATGTTTGGATCCTGACGAGGTTCAGCTTTAAAAGGTCAGACGCTACAAAGCAAACATGCAGGAAAGGCGATAAACTAGCAAGCACCTTCGCAAGAATACATAAATAAGAATAAAGCAAACAAACTGAGGTGTGGCACATGCAGCAAATCACACTAATAACCAGGGTTATCTGTTTTATTTTAATAAGTTATACCCTCAGTTCGGCCAAGACGAGTTCTACAGTCCTTCATAAAAATAAGTTACCCTGTCCGCAGACTTCATTATTCAAAAAGGAGTGTCGGAAAAAGAAAAAATATATATATACAAAAGTTCATCATTCCAAAAAAGGCCATTTTCGTCCAACAGTAACGATCATTAGAGTGTCAATCAAATCATGTGTCAGTCGCTCAACTTCCACAACAAACTACAAGCCAGAAAACAGACTTGAACCCAAATTTGATTAAAGGGGAAAAAGACAAATTATAAGACAACTACAGCTGGATAAGTGTTGTGTGCGTATGAAATCATAAAGTAAACTCTACATGGGACATGCACATAATAGTAAGTGGACGGGGATCGATTGTAGAGACGCAGTATTAAGGGGTGCAGGTCTGGGTGGTCCCCTGCAGGGAGGTGCTGGGTACTGGTGCTGGGCTGCTGCACGCCCCTTTGTAGCTCCGTTCAACCGAACAGCTGCTGCAGACACAGAAAGATTCGTTAATGACACGACACCAAGTGAACGGGAAGTAAAAACAGGAAAATCACAAATAAAACTGATGGCTCATCCACTGAGGTGCATCAGTGAAGCACGGTGGACTTCGGATTTCATACCCGAAGTCATTTCAACGCTCAACATCAACAAACATATCGACAATAATCCACGAACACTTAACTGAAGCATTTAAGTCTTTGCTATGCTCCGTTCAGCTGAGGCTTAACTAGACTTTCACCCAATTTTATGACGACATTTTGCATTTCCTTTCTTAACTTTTGTATTTTTTCTTATTTCAAGGACTTTGATACATATAAAATATCTTCTCTGGCAAGACAAAAGCATTCACAGTCGAATCAAGGAGACGGACTTACACTTAAACTGACAGTTGAACTGCGGTCAGTGCAGACGACAACGTTGGATATAAACCTGCCTTTATCTGAAATCTTCAGGAGACCGTTCGTCTGCTTTCTGGGATCAAACTTCAGCTAATCCTTCAACTGTTTTTGCCCTCAGCTGACTCTAAAACTTGGCCACTCTGCTGCTTTCACTGCAAAGACTCAAACTCTGTTCCAATGCTGCTACTGATGCTTCAGACATTTCAGTGCTTCTGCTGTTTTATTCTTAAATGTCGTAACATAATGTTACAGAAGCTGTATTGAAGGACAGTTACGTTCTGCCTCTGATACGCCTACGAAACTATGCAGAGAAATGTCTTGATTCTCCTACTCAAGCATCAATAGCAAGTATAGTTCTTTCAGGTATAAAGAAAGTGTGAATACGGACCAGAATACATGAGACATTTAAGCAAAAAAGTCTTTGCCTGTGAAAAATATTCTTGGCAGGTGAGTGAAAACTAATTTCAGACAATGAAAAGAACAGCAAAGTAATGATGAATACCATTTATGCGTGAACATTTTCCAACATTCCCTGCTGACACTAAATATTCTCATGTGTGCAGCCTAATTTACAGGATTGCTGGCGTGCTGCGGCCAGGCGGCAAGTTTCTACGTGGAGCGAGAACACGCCTCGTCAGGAGCTGAATGTCTTCTGTGCAACATGCCAGGACAATGACTTGGTGCCATCTGCCCCTGAATAAATGCTCAGCAGTCAGGAGCTGCTCGGGCCAAGTCTGGCTTTTCTACAGTGCAGCCATCCCCACTGGAGGTTGATCCATCATGCTGCACAGGCCTTCACCTGGGAGGCTCCCAGCCAAACAAAAATCCTGCTTTAATCCTGCCAGGCCTTCAGCCATAATGTGGAAGGAGAGAGAACGTTAGACGACAGATTGATAGATACGTGATGAAAGTCGACACCAGCGTTTTTTTATTATTGTGGGTGCAGCCAGAGGCAGATCATAAGTCAGTGTTTCGTCCTTCTTCTTTAAATTTCTAGCCAAAAAAATGCAATTAAAACAAAATAAATTACGAGTTGGAAAAAAAACAACTTTTTTTATGAGACAATCTTTTAATAAGAGTCGAAAAAAATCCTTCCAGAACTCTTCAGATCGTGAGACACGCAAATATTTTATACAGAATGGATGACTGTAGAAGTTAGAAAAGACTTCCCGTCAGCTCTGCACAGTTTATCAGCTGATGGGTTTTTGGTTTTCTGGCCTGAAACTTTACAGATTAAAAGTTCAGCCTTCACTGCTTGAATCAACCTCATTTGCAGTTTTCAACAGAGACAGTGAGATGCATCATGGGAAACACAGAGGGTCATCGAGCTAACTCACCAGACACCAACACTAGTCCAAAAACAAGCGACTGTTTCTCCTTAAGAACTTTATAAAAAAGGTGACAATATGTTGGTCGTGTTTTTGGCTGAAAACAGACAAAATAAACCAAAGAAACAGATTTAAACCTACTTTCACTTTCGGCCCAAACAATCAGAAGCAAACACGAATGCAGCAGCACTCATCTGATCTCATGTTTCTGGCCCCCTAATAAAAGGTAAGTCCTCTTTAGTAGCTTCATTCTCCTTCATGTCCTCCATCTGGTTGTTAACTGTGGTTTAGTGCCTGGTAGGTGTAGGTAACGTCTGCTGGCTCTTTACTAACGCTGCACAAACTTACCATCTACTTACCTCATGTGATTTAGAAATAGCCCCCGACATTTTCACAGGACAAGTCAAGTCTTTGTTTTACTCGTATTTACTGACATTAACCTCAGGATACTGTGTCAAGGATTTCAGAAGCATCTGTTCCCCAGCAGCTTCACTCCTAATATGGTTATTCTGCCCACTTCCTGCATGTGTTTGAAGCATAAATACATATTTGTAGGTCATCTTGATTGAGTGAAAGATGCTTTGTGGCTTCACTTGACAACCTTTTTCCTAACCTTCTCTGTCATCACTTTTTAATACAGCCGTTTATTTTAGCTGAATGAGCTGAGATCAAGTTTCTTACTTCAGCTGTGTGACAACAGAAGAACAGATGTTTGAAAAGAAATACAACCCCAAATCTCCGACATGGGATCGCCCTGTTTACACAGGACTAATATTATCACATGACCTCTGTGTTTAGCAAAACATGGTCAGAAATATTCTGCTGAATTTCTACTTTACAAATGACACACTTGACAGAGTCAAGAGTCAAGATTTAAGGCGACCTCTGCAATTATTCCAACCTACTCGAGGTTCCCACGTCATTCCAGTCTCGTGCAAATATGGTTTTAATCATTATATCTGCATAGAATTCAAAATATCAAGGTATAAAGCGATATCACAACATTGTTCTAAGGCCAAGTCGAGAGTGTAAAACTGAAACAATGACTATAGAATGACAAGACGCTCCGTCGAGATGAGAGAAAACAGGGAGGTCTCTTTGCAGATTGCTTCTCCTGAAGATGGTCAACAAGAGGAAGCTTTATCACGATCACATTGTAGCGGAGCTTAATGACGACTCAGCGAGTAGCATGAGTCTGATACAGTGATAT
Source organism: Diplodus sargus (assembly GCA_903131615.1). Taxonomy (NCBI): domain Eukaryota; kingdom Metazoa; phylum Chordata; class Actinopteri; order Spariformes; family Sparidae; genus Diplodus; species Diplodus sargus. The sequence goes on along the minus strand of CAEMYA010000417.1, from coordinate 492,593 downwards.
ATCAGTCTGATCCCGGAGGAGACAGAGGAGAAGAGACCGTGGCAGGATAAAGAGGCTCAGACACGGAGGAGAACTGATACACTGTATGTGCTCTCTGTCTGCTCGCTGGCTGTGGTTTACCCTGTCTTTGACCATGGCAAAGCTCCAACGCTCTCTTCTCTCAACAGCTACTTATAAAAGTCCGGGGTTTACATTCCTCTACAGGACATGTATATGTATCGAGGAGCTCGGCAGGAATTTCAAACGAGGAGATTAATCCCTGTATGCGTCTGTACGGTAGTAAGGCAATGGTTTATCCATCCAGAGGGGTCTGTGGTCTAAAACATATTGCCAAACACAACATTTCCCATTGGTGAAATATTTATGGGGTATATCTTGTCTGCCCCTTATGGTGGTGTCTGTACTACAGTGCAGACTGGGCTCCCGCCAGCATCGACGCAAAGTACTTTTCAGTATGATTAGGGCCCAGCACATCCTCGGATGACACCGTGAAAAGGATCTCCGTAGTCTTATTCTGCACACAAGAGGAAAAGTGGGGATTTACTGTCGCAGAGACTGGAACAGTTTATGGGATGAGATGTGCTCCTGAGGAAAAAACCATGAGGCGTCTGCCAGGGTAAAGAGCTGCAGATATATGAAAGCAATCTGCGGTTAACGATCGCTCTCTGCTGTGTCAGAACGTCGAAGCAGTCATGTGTAACAAACTGCGGGTACAAAAGGAATGAGAAGTATTGAGGAATGCTTTAATAAACAAAAAATATAATTGCTACAATTACATAAAAAATATATAAACGAGGAAGAGGATATTTTCTGAGGGAGGAAACATTTCCCAGAAAATGTCTTCTTTGAAATCAATGACATGTGATCATATTCTAGTAATGCTTGGTGACTTTTGGTCTTAATAAGCTCCTTTTTTTTTTTTACCAGTGTAGTAAAATCAAAGTTCACGAAGGAAGACTGGAAAGAGA
>CAEMYA010000417.1:452723-491608 GCA_903131615.1 Diplodus sargus | reverse complement strand
ACCAGTGTAGTAAAATCAAAGCTCACGAAGGGCGACTGAAAAGAGAATGTAGCCAACGTAAATCAGACCCCCTGATAAAAGTCCATCAACGCCGTTCACTTGAATGTGAAATATTCTTCCTGCCCTCTCAGAACTTCCCTCAGACACACTGAGCTGCCTAATAAATGAAACGCAGAATGGCAAATAGACACATCTATGGAATCACACACATGTAGCCTCACTCCTACACACTTAAACAGGAGCCTCAGGCACTCAAAATGTCTCTTGTTCAGATGCTGATTTGGGACTGTAGAAGAATATTGGCATGTGAGTGTGTTCAGGCCTCACAAAGGGGCAGATTTGACCACAAACAGTGAAGTTCTAGAAATGTCTTGCTTCACAGTAAATTAAAAAACCAAGAAACATATTTGTACGTCTCTATGCGATACAAATGTGTCGTGAATTTCATACATGTATGTGTAAGAAGTCTCGCTGACAGCCATTTTGACTGACCCATGTCCGAAGTTTGACTTCTGTGCAACGTTTCAAGGGTTTTTCAGCCAACAAAAATAAAAACATCTCACTGCAGGATGAGCTGCCGAAGCCATGAAATCCGACTATGCCAATTCCTCCGGTGTGAGATGGATGTGGTAGAAGCCCGGCGGCCAGCAGAGTAAACAAGGAAATGGGCTATTAGAACTAAAATGTGATAATTGTTTGATTACAGCTACTTAAGGACATGTAACTGCAGTGAGTCTGCTATTGTGCTGAAAGGACACTTAATCGCAGCAGGGTTTGGCTGGTTGGTGCGTTCTGGACGGTGCCGCCCCGTCAGGCCTTCATGTCCAAACTGTACAGCCTTCAGTGAAATGAGTGACAGGAGAGTGAGCGCTCTGCAACCTGAAGTCATAAAGTCTTTTAAAAGCTTTATGAAACAGGCCTCCTGACTGTACAGCAGTTAACTAATATTACTCACAGATGAAGAGGCTTTTAACTTTGATGTGGGATTTTTTCTTTGAATGCAGAGGAGGCCTGAGAGCACACATAAAGACTGAACTTCTTTTATTACCGCTCTTTGAGCCCCTCTTTCTTTACTTCCCAAAAGGAAAATGTCTGTTACATAACTGAAATAATTATTTGTATGTTTTCAAAATGTTTGTGTGTGTACATCAGCTTGGCGTCTAATCTGTAATCACCTAATCTAATCTGTGCTACATCCTCTTTATGTTTAGAATATAAAAACACGAGACTCACCGCGGCAGCTTTTATCTCGTCAGGCTTCTGTCTTCAAAGATGGTGACTTCAATCTTTAGATGCTGCAGTCAAGGAAAGGCACTCGGAGCAAGTTTGTGTTCATTTCACATTCAATTAAAATCAAATAAAATATGGATTCACTTCACTTGTAATGGTCTTGCAGCTGTAGCAGCACCAGCCTCTTCCAGCCTCTGGGTGGGTGCTTCTCACTGCAGTGGCTGACTGACTTTTGAGGGCTGGATTAGATAAATTACAGCCTTTTGAAGGGTACGGATGTTGATACAAGACACACACTAGCAAACTAGAGCGACCACTAACCTTCACTTCTGAGCCATAGCAAGTGACGCAACTGTCAAATACACGGGGACACTTCGTCCTTTAACCTCAGCGCTCTGCGCTACACTCTGATTCCAATAACGAACTCGTCTAACTCGACGCTATGGGATAGCGGTCGACCCCAAACCGTTAGTAAATATTGTCTTTGTACGGTTTTGAATTTAACTTTATGTTTGTCGTAAAAGGATTAACACAGTTTTTTACACAGCATCCAGACTTTTTTCGGGGGGATTGGGGCTGTAAAGCGCTGTAATGGTCTTAAAAAGTCAAAAACCTGATGGCTCATGGCATAAAAAAATATTTTTATATTAGTTTTGCTTTAAAGAAAATCACCATCCATTAAAAAGAAGGAGGAGGGACTAGCACATGATGAAAAATAAATAATTCAAGCCTCAGACTTGGAGGCGAATGAGAATACTCAGGCGGTGGTATTAAGCAGTCACATCATCAGACAGTTACAAATGCAGTCATCATGTTTCCTTGGTTCGAATGTTAAAACAACAGTTCAGGTGAGACATTCCTGTCAATCTCCCAGCGCTCCTGTGCCAAAGTCAGCACAGCAGCTCGACAGTGTCGGAGAAATAATCCAGATCACTGTCAGCCCAGTAAAACCACAGACAAGAGGGGGAACAAAGCTCAGCTGTGAACAATTTCAGTCATATTTTGTTATCCCTAATCTCCCATTGCTGCCCAGTTACAATTAATTGGCATGTTGAGTCACTCCCCCCTCCCACACACACACACACACACACACACACAGATGCTGGTACAGTCAGGATGTCGGCGCACACACTGATTTTATGCAGATGCTATGGATTACATACTAACTTTTATCTGGTGTTTTTACAGGGTATCCCTACATGGCGCTGGATTTCCTGTAAGCTGCCCCGACTGCTGCTTTCCATTTTCATCCAGCAGTTAGAGGCAAAGACGTGGTGGAGGCAGAAGGCCTGTAAATCACTGAGTCTATTAGGTCATTGTAAACGCTCCTTGTTTTACTTAAAGCTGTGGTGTGATTGCATTCGCATGTGCTCATCTCAGCGTATGTCTAACAAGTTAAAGGAACCTGAATTATCCAACGTACTGTTCCTCTTTCCCACACAGGCTCATTCTTGTGTAACAGGATTGTTTTTATTATATAAAAAAAAACCGACTGTGCTTCTAATTTGTTTGCAAGGCGGGCAATCTGAGTTTAAGTTTACTCTTACTATTGTTTTCATTGTGTTTCCCATGAAATATGGAGTCAGACAAATGCCTGAAATTAATCTATTTAGGGGATCATTGTTCACAGTTTATTTACAGTAGAACAAGGCTCGGCAGCTCGGCTGTGTGAAAAGAACAAACAGCGTTCTTTGGCTTCGACAGACTCTGAAAAGAAGGATACGACTCGCAGGCCTCTCTCGATGGGGTCGGTGAGTAGAAGACCTCGCGGTGCGTAGATCTTGTCATTCTGCTCCTGAATGTACTTTGCAATCTTCTTCAAAACCTGAATGAACACAGCAGACACAGACTCAGATACATTTCACTGGTGTGATTGTTACAGAAAATGTAGACGTGTGTGAATTCTCAAATATTTACCATAGTATTTACACAAGACAAGCGTTTTCATTTTCTATTGATTGAATTCTCAATTAATCATCTTTTCTGCTCTACACAGTGTTCTGTTTGTATGTACTGCTGTAATATAATGTACTAAACAAGACTGGATATGAAAACAAAGTTGAAACTGACTGATCTTTGTTCAGATTGTAAGAGACAGAATCACCTGACAGTCGACTGTCATTAGTCTGTGTCTTTTTTGTTACCGTCTACCACTCAGAACACTTTGTTTCAGTTTATCTGCTGGTACAACTGGCAAAATTAATAAAAAACATGAAAGTTTGCACTTTGAGAAAGTTATCCTCTAGTTAAAATACTAAAACTCTACTCAGCTGGTGATGGTAGTAACTTAAACACACACAGTGGACATTTTAGTTATAACTGCAGTATTTATGTCTAGATTATTGACTGACCACGTGGACTTTCCTGTCTTTAGACTCCAGGACCGAATGTTCAACCTCAACATGTTTTTCTGGTTTCAGGAAAACTGTCTCCATGCCAGTTTTGTCAGCTTGCTAGTGGCTTGAGGCACAGGTATGGCTAGTTACATCCTCAAAGAGGATTCTAAAGAGGAAGAGGATTATAAAGGAGTTTATATTCTTAAAAGTATCAGTATTTGGTGTCTTAATGGTAGCAAAACTCAGACCCTGATGTCTTCAAATGTCTAGTTTTGAGCAACCAACTAAGAAAAACCCAAATATATTCGAATTGTAATAATATAAAAACAGAGAAAAGTGGCAAAACTTCAAGACCCAGACAGTGTTTGACTTAAAAGGAATAATAATTAACAATATTGCTGCAAATTCATTTCTGTCCACCAGCTAATTGAGTAATTATCTGATCACATCAGCTCCACAAGGTCCGGTTAAGTGTTATTACTCTTTCTGTAGTAGGTTCTGTTGCTACCTGGACTCAATCTAGCTGATCTTTGTTTGGCTAAGTGAGCAACCAGGGGATCCATCTAGCCAATCCAACGCATTCTTGAACCGAAAAGTTGAACAACAGACCCCGTTTTTTACTTTGGTAATGACCAGTCCTTTCAAACTGCATGACTTTACGAGTTCTCATAAAACCCAAACTAAGCCAAATGTTGTTTTTTTTTTTAATCGCAGTTCTCTCCTGTCCACTGAAAGACAAATTCACAGAGTAGAGAAAGACCGCTGACATACGGATCCATTTATAGTCTGCATGAAAGGGCCAAAAGGGATTTTACATGTACACAAATCATAGTTATTTGCTCGCTCTCCAAAAAGTTATTGATTTACAGCCAAACTGTGAGCCTCCACACAGCAGCAACATAGATTCTGACAGTACTCGTCAACTTTAACCACCTCCAATGTCATCTATACACCGTGTCACTGATATGTTGCATTCAAAGCCTGATCCAGGACCTCTACAACACGGATGGTGATGTTTAGAGCTGGGTATAGCATCCACACGATAAACGCCTCAATGAGTTCTGAGTATGGAACCAAAACCAGTTATTTACATAACATTTTTTAAACGGAACAAAAGAGGTCAAAACTCTCAAATGTTAAATCTTGTCTCCACACAGGCACTTGATGAAGAACTGTAAATACATTTAAAAAACCTAAAATTGAAAACACTACGTGATAGAAATCAGGAACTAGCTAATCAAAAAGTAAGCAGGATTATAAATCTGACGAGGCATTTGGTTTAAACAGTTTAAATACTCTATGACAGTGTTTTTCAGTGCTGGTCTTGGGGCGTTCCCTTCTCTGCATGTTTTAAAAGATTCCCAACAAATCTGATTCGACTGTTCAGCTGGTCAACCATCACTGATAGAGACCAACGCCAAAGGCTGATAATGATCCATTTATTTGAAATCATGCATATTGGGGCAGGAGCAGGATTGAAAAGCACTGCTATATGCTTAGTGCTAATTTTATCATGAAGAACTATGACAAAACATTTAAATTTAACAATAATAAAAATGGTGCTGAGGAGGATTTTAGATCTCCAAATAATAAAAGCGCAGATACAATCACAGAGACTTTTCTGACTGGGTTATCTCCCCAGTAGCAGCACTCACAGTGCCAACAGTGCCAAGAACTGGACCTTGAATGTAACCCCACCCTGAAGTGAGCAGGTGACAAACAGCTATGACAGCAGCAGCAGGGCTTCGCAGAAAAACACAGGATATTTGGACAAAGCTTTGCTGTTGAAAGAGTGAGCGTGCAGCGGCGCTGAGAGACACGCTGAGCCGATTGTTTGTTAGGATTTCAGATGTTTTAGTCAGGGAACAAACGGGTTTCAAACAAATGCTTTGAGGAAATAAGAATGTTTTCAACAATAAGCTTCTTTTTTGGATGTTACTGTCTTTCGATCTTGTCATTGTGTATCGTTTCATTCATCTCACGACTGTTTTCAGTGACAAAAGTTAGCGCGTGTGGGAGAAAAAGTTGCAGACCTCCCAACTATGCCAGAGTGTAACAGTCCCTCAGTGTCAGAGATTCACAAACAATGAGACTCACTAAACATATTAACTATGAGGGATCCTCAGACCTGCCGCACTGAACACCTCTGAACATTAAACCATGATTAATATACTGTAAATACAATTAATTACAGAACCACGTACTGATTCCACAAGCAAACAGATGGTATAACAATCTGAGGCATATGGGCAAATATAAAGCAGTTTATAACCACTATAGATGGAAACAAACAAACAACATAATAAACAGACGTATATGTGGCACACTACGATGTAAACATCCATGGGTGAGGGTTGCTAAGACAGCCTGTCTTCATACATTTCTACTAAAACAGAAAACACACATTTGACACTGTGACATTGAGATGTTTCTCTACTGGGAGTGACAGAAAATATAGCCGACATCAAGTCGAGATGTTGTTCCCCTACCCGAAACTTTCAGCTCCCTGGCAATCTCCCACCAGCCAGCTGGCACGTTATATCGCTTTTTTTTTCTTTTGTAATGAAAGGAGACAAATTTGGATAGATAACTCATTATTTTAATATGACTTCAGCTTCAACCTGTCCTTGTTAATGTCACGCTCTCAATTCAAGCAACAGAAATCTAAATTAGAAACAGGGCATCAGGCTCAGAGCACAATGCCTGGTCACGCTGCACAGTGTTAGGACACAGTACGATGAGGGCATAGCTGGAAAGTCTTCACAGCGCTAAAATGTGACACTGAAAATCCAAATCACGTCCAAGATGAGAAAAAACTTTTTTAGAATTTGGTTGCAGAGTCTCTGGTTCTTGTCTCTGGTCGAGTGTGATGTTCTTGGCTAAAATGCTCAGACTTGGTTTTGATTGGAACTTGGCAAAGATGTTCACAAAGTTTTTGACAAACGCTTGTCAAAAACGTATGACGTGTTTTTATTAATGTCAGAGTAACTTCAGTCCCTCAGAGGGCTGAAGTTGAATCCGACTAAAACTCACATGGATTTGAGATTTGACAGCTGACAAAATTAAATCTACATGATGTGACCTCATTTTATATATTACTTCCAGGCTGTTTAATAACCAGCCACAGTCATTCTAACTGTGTGCATCTAAGCAGGTGAAATATCTCTCACCTTCTCATAGTGAGTCTCCATACACAGGAAGACGGTGTACGCTGTGAGGCAGGCCAGACAACCTTCAATATACGACTGGCTTCCCAGCTTCTCCGCTTCAGCATACAGGTTATTTAGTGTCCGCACCGTCTCCTCAAACTGCTGTTTGTCAATCTGAAACACAAGAAGACCCGAGGGTTAAAATCATTAGACAGGGAACACAGCCAGGCGTGTATTTGGACGGTAGTGTGTGAGTGCTTTCTGCCTCTGTTGGGATATTCAAGTGGAAACTGGTCTTATTAGCAGCAGATCGTTTTTCTCCACTTCTTTCCATCTCTAGATAAATGAGGGGCTGACTTTTCTTGGAGTGGTCATACATCAGGGGAGTGCTGGGCCTCTTTCCCCACATTGGAAACACCTCCTGGAATTATTAGGATGCTTTGGCCCAACGCTCTGGGAATGTTTTCACTCAATAGCTGACTGGACATTCGTGCTGAAAGCAGGACACACACAGTGACAGCAGGAAGGAATCCGCTCCAGTGGCACATCTCACCTTGAGTGAGATAAAGACGTCCTGTAGTTTTGCTGTTCTGCAAACCGCACACAGCTTTCGGCAGACAAACTGTCTGATCATCAAACCAGAGGTTCTCAACAGTTCCTCAAATGAAGGCCTGCTGCAGGGAAGACGGGTGGAGGTAGAGACCTGCTACACTCAGAGGCTGTTTAGACTGGGTGATGGTGTCCATAGTGGAACAGATGATCTTTCTGAGGCTGTTTACATTTGTTATCAACATCTGTCCTGAGTGATCCGATCACAAGTGCACAGCTTTACGCCGTCAGTTCATGGTGTTAACATGCGTCTTGAGTGACCAATTGTTATCAGATCCTACATCAAACTCTACATGCATAGAAACATGTACATCAATGGAACAAACTAATACAGTGTTTTCTTCACAGATCTCCATGTATGTTGTTGCCCACACCATTCGGTCTGGAGATTTTCTCCATGAGCTTCAAAGACATAGCCTATCTTATTTTATTAGTTACTGTTTACCATCAATAAAATGTTGTCTTCTTAGTTTCAAAAAGTTTGTTCCTCCTGACTAAAAACTCAAAACAACATGATTTGTGAAGGAGCGTGGGAACGCTGCGATCGCTGGTTCATGGTTAGTTGAAACAGACGCGTGTTCACAAACATCTGCTGCCAACATTGGCAGGTTAAGACGGCCCAAACACTTAATTTACATTAATGACATGAAAATCAGACAGCGTGTAATCCATTCTGCCTGGTGATGTGTTTTCTTCCTCTAGTTTCACAGAAGATGCCAGCTGAGTGGACAGTTGTTCAGTGTGGCTCAGACCACCTCCGAATGTGTGTCTGAGCGATACGATCCCAAACTCGTCCTCAGAGTTCACACCTGTACTTCGAGGTGTCCATCCACTCGTGATCGGATCACACAGGACACATGAGGATACCAGGTCTGAACAGCCTCTCTGTGATACTGAGGGGGAAAAGACGGAGCCTCCAGACTAGACGAGGAGCCAGCCAGGGACCTCCTGAGCCTCTGTAAACCCTCCAATGTTCTGCTCCCTTGTGCCTGAGGAATGCAGCAACAAGCTCCAGCACATCAGTGGTCTTAGGCGTGTTTGGTACCAGCCATGGAGAGCCTTTGTTCTCCTAATTTTCCAATTCAGAGGCCGCCGTTCAAACCACATCTCTCTGCCTGAGCATCTTTCCATGACATCTGACGCAGCCATATTTGCATTCCAAAAATGTTAGATGAGCGTGCAAGGTTACAAATTCATGCGAGGAAGAGGATATTGTCTTAATTGTTTCTGTCACTAAATATGACTTGAACAGAGGAAATAAGTATTAGACACAGGTCAGTGAAAATTACCAGCTCTCAATTAACGAAATGCTCTTGAATGATTTGTCAATCTGGCTGCCAAATACATTCAGAACACTGCGTGCTCTCCCTGTTCTTTGGCACATTCCTCCGACAGCATTACAACAGGAAAGAGTAACCAAAAATAATAAATCCCGCAGCCTGAGATAATTGCCTGCAAGAATGTGATGTTACTGCATGCAAAGTGCTGCAAAACAGAATCTGGACTATATGGCAAAATCAAACGCTGGTGTCAAAAACTGTCAGCTGCAAACATCCTAAACATGGAAGCCACTGAACAGCTTGTCATTATTCTGCATATTTCACAAGCAGGGACTCCAGCAGAAGATTAAGGAACATATGTGGAAGGATCTTTTGATGATGAGGGGACCTTTGCATTAAAGCATTCTCCATTTGTCCAGCACTTCAGTGCGTTTGTGTGTGAGCGCTGAATCCGACCAGAAAACACGGGAGACCACCCAATCAAGAGGGAAGTGCCAATAAACCACCAGTGAGCGGATGAAGTGTTGTGAAGCTGCTCGTTTCATGTGGTGCGTGCATTTCAAAACTTAAGCTTCCTGTCCTGCGAACTATGAACTGTTTGGCTGGCGGCGCCTTTAATGTGGCGAGCAGACTGTTCGGTCTCAGCGACCCGTTCTTCCTCCTCAACATCATTACCGATGCCAGCTCTCAACCCACTTCCACTGCGGTTCACACAAAGGCAAAGTCCAGCCGGGTTTCTCTGGAGATGCTGCTGACAGTATTCTTCACATTTGGCTTTATTTCCACTCTTGATTACAGACACCCGTCTGTTTCCTGTGCCAAAGCAGTGACTGCACTGCACATCCACTCAGATGAAGGATTATTTTTCAATGGTGAACGCAACATCAAGTGACATTATAATAAATAATCAATTTTCTAGTTTCCTTTTCGTCTTTTCTTTAGAATAGTTATGCTCCTCAGTAAACTGATCAGACCGGGTGGATCTGTGGCTCAGAGGTTTACACTGCGGACTCACAGCAAAGAGGTTCCGGGTTTGAATGTGGAAGTTAACATGAATTTGCAGTAATGGACATGGATTACATTATATCTGGTCCTTAAAAAGGAAAAATGCATCTACAGCACCCACACTTGCGCAGAGGAGGTCTCAGAATGTGCCTATTTAGAGTGACACACTTGGTATAACATTGTGCAAAGTGTAACATAAAACTTTAACACAATAAAAAGAGCAAGAGCAATGAGATACATTATAGAAATGCATAAATAAGGAAGGAAATATCAAAGAAACACCACCAAAAAATTAAATAGAGCTACAGCGATTAGTTGATTTTAATCGATTGGTCGGTCCAAGAGAAAATAACCAAGACAACTAACTCAATATCTTACAGACTCAGAGATCATGGGAAGATTTATCGATAGTGAAAATAATCGTTAGTTGTAGACATAAACTTGTTGAGAAATTATCTGAAGAGGTGAAGATAAAACAGTGTGTAGATTTTTTCCAGCTGCCTGCTGGGTAGCTAACACTGATGTCAGGTCGGCTGTCAGCATAAAGGATGATGGGAAAAAACACAAAGATCAGAAGCAAATAAATCTGTGTGCAGACTTTTCTGCTCTATCAATATGAATATCTGAATATGTATAACAACGACAGCCTTGCAGGTGGTGTGTGTCGTTCTACCCTTTCTAACTTTCTGGCATTAAAAAAGGTGTATAAATGATGTAATATTCTCACATTGGTCATGTCGCCCAACCCTACTGCTTAAACCGGTCTGAACACCAGTGAGTCAACAACAGGACAGATGTGTTAGTGTAGCTGAACCTACCCTGGTCTCCATCTCAGACGGGAACTTGGTTTGGAACTGGCACACGGTGCCGTTGGTATAATCTCTCTGAATGAAGACTTTGGCAGCGACGGCTGCCTGTTGCCTCATGTCCTGCAAGCTGTGAGTCTGAGGAGAAAAAAGGACAGGAGATAACAATTCATACAACATCATATCAACATATGATACAATCTGGACTCTGGAGTCTATTGATAAGTAAATACACTGAGCTTGATTTATTTATAATGGCATAACTTTATGCATATAGAAGTATAGACAGGGTGAGAAAACTAGTTCAAAGTGCTGATGGAAGGCTTTCACAGAGTATCTCATTTATGTCTGTAGACCACAAACATTTTATAGGGATAGAGCTGAGACTCACAGGGTCTATTTGTCATGTGTATATGTAGTTTTTGAGCAGAAGTTCTGATCAGAGGAGAAAAGAAAGTTTTCTAGTGGCGGACCCTGCCATCTTTCTTAACATCAAACATTGTTCTGGGACCTTATTTTCCACTGAGAACAGCGTGTTTATTCAGTTATGGAAAAGATAAATATGTCTGAGTTTAAATGCTTACTAGGGGTGTAAATCTCAAGTTTCATCACAATATGATATTATGTCGATTCCTTGGACGCTGATATCACAGAGTCTGCCACGATACGATCTCAATCTCAAGGAAATAAAATATGATTTGACAATTTTATAACTGAACTCTTCAGTGGAAATATTGTTCCAGTTATTTAAATGGAAAACAATCTGTTTTTGTTAATAAAACAAAAGCACTGTTTGGACAGAAATGGAGACACAGATGTGCCATGGGAATTTCAAAATAAAGGCGCATCTTAAGGATGGTGGCGATATAAATCGATGTTATTGGATCGTTGATTACTGAATTGATTTATTGATCCAGATCGATGTATCGTTACACCCTTAGTTATCACCAATTCATCAATTAATTCATCAATTAATATTCTGAGTTTGAATTTCTTCTTCAAAACTACATAGTGCCCCTTTAATATGTGTACTCAAATTACTTGTATGATTTTATGAGTGTCAGGCATAGATACATTAACGTTTGGGCTAAGCACTGAACCACACCTGATGTACTTGTCCACAGTTACTTTCTCTCTACAGGAGTTGCACTTACACACTGGTTTTATTTGCTCTTATTGATCAGCTGTGAGCTTGTGTTTTCACTCTCGGGGGATCAAGACAGCTCATCAACAATGTCAACAACTTTCCTCACTATTACACCATCTTAAAACATGTTACATACTGTCAGGAGGTCGAGTTTTTACAAAAAAAACAACAGCCTCCTTCTTTTCCTTCTTCCCCTCCTTAAAGCCAATGTGTCCCCTATGGTGTCATCGTGTAAAAAAAAAAGGGGGGTATCTCATTAGCACACTGCTAATAACTCATCAAACCCATCTGGCTCATTACTATCTTGATAAACAACACTTTTCTGGCAGCCCTGCTTACATGAGTCGTGTCAGAAAGCTCGTTAGCAAGAAAGCGACTGCTACAAGTGAACATGACCGGCCAAGTTACCGACCGACCGTTGGGCTAACCGCCGGGCTAACGTTCGACAACTTCCCGCCGGTGTTTCTCTCCGAAAAACTCCCAGACAACTAAACAGAATGTGACACCGGGGCTGAATAACTCTCACAGCGCTGACGTGTGAGAAATAATGGTGAAAATCATCGCTGGCTTACCTCTGCCATGGTCAACTCGATTTCTGTTTATCTTCCGCTAGCAGCTTTTAGCACGTACGGAGGAATAACACTTCCGGGCGGAACGTTTGTGTTCGGCATAAAGGTTCCGGTTAGCGGGGACTGATAATCGTGGACAAAAGTAACGAATTATGCACTCTATAAATTCAAGGTAATCCTGAGGTACTTAATTTAATTATTTTAACATTGGGGTTTTTCATACATCTGCTCCGATACATTAAAATGGGAAATATTGCACTAATTACTCAGCAATTTGACTTAAACTGTGCTTTTATATGTCTCTCCAGGATAAAGCATCAGTTGTAATAATCTAATATCATGATAGGCTAGATAATAAAATAATTCAGGGCCTTTTTCATGCATAATGATATATTTCACATTGATATTTAAAGATGCACTATGTGAAAGATCTTCGGCTTAAATGAGCTAAATAATCAAACTCTCTTTGTTTTCATGACTGAATAAATTGAATGAACAAACTGACCTTAAAGGACAACACAGTTTCATAATGTTTTACTGTTTATATGTGGTGGACCCTGCCACCTTTTCTACCTACCTTGAGTTTGAATTTCTTCTCCAAAACTACATAGTGCACCTTCGCCGCCGTCCTGCGTACATTAAAAAAAAACAACAACCTTGGTTTCATTTTGGTGAGAGTTTCGCTTTAAGCAAAGGATCAGATTCTTCCTCTACAAGCCGGACTAAACATCAATTCAGTGTGACTTTAATACAGTTTTGGATCAGACATGATTACTTCAGTAACGGCTGCAGCGAGTCTCACAGTTTTACATGATGAGTGAAAAACATAAAACAGGACGGAGTCATTTTAAATTTTGAGAAAAGGTATTTCTACTAAAAGACACTCACACACTGATATTGTCCTTCTAATATTACATGACCTTTCTGTGTTTTTAGATTGTTTTTTGTTTGAAATTTAAGCGTGGATCAGGTTTCCACAACAGCAGTTATGTGAAAGATCTTCAGCTTAAATGAACTAAATAATCAAACTCTCTTTGTTTTCATGACTGGATAAACTGAACAAACAAACTGACCTTAAAGGACAAAACAGTTTCATACTGTTTTACTTTGTTTATATGTGGCGGACCCTGCCACCTTTTCTACCTACCTTGAGTTTGAATTTCTTCTCCAAAACTACATAGTGCACCTTTTAAATTGTGCTCATAATACTTCTGTACTTTTTATATGAGTATAATTTTACATGCAGGACTTTGACTTATAATCAAGTATTTTGACAGTGTGGTGTAACTCTCGCCAAAATGCAACCCAGGCTTTTTTTGTGAATGCACCCGAGTCAAACCTTTGTGTAAAAGCACAATAACTACGAAAGAGCCACTTTTAAGATTTACCGAATCCTTGTTTAAAACAATATTGACCTTGAAGTTGAAAAAGGAGCCTCATATAAGAAACAATATGAAAATCAAAAGCTGGAAAAGTCACATGAGATATCACGTGGATAGTTGTGACAGTAGTTCCACCTTAACTGTCCTCCATGTTACGTCGTAATTATGCTTTTACACAAAGGTTTGACTCGGGTAAATTCACAAAAAAAAGCCTTGGTTTCATTTTGGTGAGAGCTTCGCTTTAAGCAAAGGATCAGATTCTTCCTCTACAAGCCGGACTAAACATCAATTCAGTGTGACTTTAATACAGTTTTGGATCAGACATGACTACTTCAGTAACGGCTGCAGCGAGTCTCACAGTTTTACATGATGAGTGAAAAACATAAAACAGGACGGAGTCATTTTAAATTTTGAGAAAACGTATTTCTACTAAAAGACACTCACACACTGGTATTGTCCTTCTAATATTACATGACCTTTCTGTGTTTTTAGATTGTTTTTTGTTTGAAATTTAAGCGCGGATCAGATTTCCACAACAGCATTAAGCGGAAATACCCAAGAGACACAGATGTTCCTGGCCTCAGACCATCACAGACCTCAAAAGCCGCAGTTGTGCAAGCAGATACATTCGCAAATATGAATACAAATTTGTCTTTTTAAAAAGAGCTCTGGGCCTTGAGACAAATAGGCTCCCCGACGTTTGAGAAAGTACAGACAAAAACCAAAATATTCTTTCACTCTAATATTGTGTAAAATGTAAAACATATTGCGACCGTGAAGAGCCGGTTGTTATTTGAGAGTCAATTTGCTACATCGCCCCTCCATGTACAGTTCAAATCTACAGATAGCAGCAGAAAAACACGCCTGTAAGAGTTATAGAGCATCAGAAGAACAACTTTGGCAAAGTCAGGATGGATTTTCGCAGCCTGTCAGGAGCTGGTGTTAAGTTTGGAGGGCTTGCCCTCGAGGAATGCAGCCATCCCATGCATCACGAGGACTGAGCCTGGCTTTTAGAGGATAATTAGTGGATCTGTATAAATGTAAAAATCCAACTATTGCTCCCGCACTCGGCTTGTTTGTCCCCTGACAGGAGTTGTGGGCCTTTAAGCCCCTCAGCTCTGCGATGGCCGGTGTGGGAGAGCCCACTAATCAGCACCATTTGGGCCCTTTGGTTTACAACACATGCTGCTTAACAGCCCACGACAATGGTTTTTACTGCTGCTCAGGCTGCTCATGCTGAAATGGCTCTCTAATGGAAACACTATACATCCTTTTTAGATGATCACTTCTGGGCCAGTGTGCTATTTATAGAGAGAAAGCAGCACCGGGACCTTCCAGCTCAGAAAACGTCACTCTCAGAGGGATCATATAGAACATATACATGAATATAATGTCAATTAATCAGCGCAGGTATTTGATGCAAACAAAAAGGGAGAGAATGGTACAAATTACTTTCACCGGGTCAGTGCCGCAAAACCTGGTACTGTGAAGTGGACCAGAACCAGCGCTGTGTGAACATTAGGTGGGGGAGGTTAACCTCAGCCTGTGAGGGAAAATCTGCTCAATTACATTTTTTATGTTTTTCTGGTCATTTCTAAGTTTTGATGACTTTCCCTGGAGCGCCTGTGTTTAACCATAATTACCCACATCTTGACTCAACCGTTGAGCATTAAACGCCAGAGAGAGCGGAGGGCAAATTAAAGGGAACACCTCGCACCAAAGATGAAAACCAAACAGGGGGATTTTTCTCTTCACCTTTTAAAAGTGGAGCAGACAGCAGGCCTCACAGATATCAAGTCACTTCTTGACATAATTACTTTCTACTAAAAGAAACGTACTTATGTGCAATTCGAAGGTTCTTATTAAGTATTTTTTTAGTTTTCTACTCCTTTATCCTCCACGTTTAGCTGACAGCATCATTACTTTCAGATTAGATAGACAATGAATCACAATATAATAAAACCAAAGAGATCATGATTTAAAATTAGTGTTGATGTTTTAATAGGGAATTTGTATTTTCTCCATCTGTTGCTATGCAAATCTTATCTCTCAAATATATTTGGTGTCACAGTGACATCAAGCTTTGTTTTTATGTTTCATCCAATATAATCAAACTGCTGTTTTTTTTTAAAAGTCTACATATTTGCTGTATTATTTCTTTCTCTTGCCATGTGTGAAGAAGATGTTTCCGTCGCTGCTCTCTGGATGAAAAAGAACGGCGCATTTTTGTACAGCAGGAGGATTTTAAATAACATTTTGAATGCAGAACTTCTGCTGGAGAGTGATGATCTCCATACTTCTCACACTGGCCCCCTTCTTCTGCTTCTACATTTTCAAGCTGAAGCGATCCACGTCTCCCTGAGGCCTTTCATGCCTTGGCCGGACATCCAGACATAAGCTGGTTCCTTTCATACTGAGATTTAACAGCTGAGGATCTATGAGCAGAGAGCGCTGCCATGTCCACGTCCTCGACAGGAAGTTAAAGCTGCTTCTTGTGCTCCTATGTTGGAATCTTTACTTCCTTTAATGTTCTCGAGCGCCGAGGCTTTAAAAACTGCTTCTCTGTGAGCGACACACCGACGGCCAAGAAGACACAACAGCAGCACAAAATAGTGCTGAGCTGTTTCTGACAGCAGCCAGAGTTCATTTGTTCCAAGTATTTTATTTTTTTCTACTATATTAACATTATACTGGAAATACTTATGAAGACATCTGTGCCTGTCAGTGACCTCAGTTGGCGGCTTGTGGGAACTGCAGCAATTTAAACTGAATAAACACAGGGATCATTTATCACTTCAGATTTGAGAAGGAAGCTTTTTAATTTTTAACTGGGTCACTGCGTCAGTTAGAGAGGAAAAAATAATATAATTTAATATCTAAGAAAGAGTAGAAACATCGAAACACATGAATAAATAAAACAGAAATGATGAGACACAAAAATAATTAAAGAAATAAACGATTACAAACTGAAGTTGATATTTAAATAAACCAAAAAAGAAATGGAATTGTTTTTAATGCATTTACATGTATTCATTGCTGAACTTTTACAATCCTATTTCTTATTTATTCATCTTTTTATTGATTTATTTCCACTGCTTTAGATTGAGGTTAACACCACCTGCTTCAACACACATTAACAGACGGACAAACGAATAATTTCATTAATTAATCAATATAAATAGTTGTATCAAAATGTTTAAGAGAAACAGAAAAGATTATATTTTTGTCACAATTACTTGTTTCTTGCATTTAATTCTATTTATCTCTGAGTTCACTTCAGTAATCATAGTTTTATTTATTATTTATTTCTTTATTTTATATTAGTATTCATTTTTCCTCCTCTGCTGCCGAGCGGTGGAACATGTCAGCGTGTGGAGGAGTGTGTTGAAATTCCAGCGAGTGTGGATCTTTTTTTTTTTTTGTCGGGCTGCTAAATGAAAGCCAGACATCGCAGCACCTGCCCACATAATTATTCATTCATTGCCATTCATCAGCACCCACATTAACCACCACAGATAACAGGCAAATTAATCACATAATCTTATAATTTAGTTTTTTCTTTATTTTTTTTAACAGTGAGCACAAAGAGCTGGGACATTTCTTCAAGGCTTCGTATACATTCAAGCGTTGAATTTGCTGTATTTTCATGCATGAACACCTCAGTCACACATGGTTTACGTGCAGCACTCAGAAGTCCCCAAAGTAGCGGCGTAATGACACAACGTTATTACCTTACCTCCATATGACTCACTGCATCAGATGTGGTCGACTGCATGCATTCAACAGCCCGTGGAAATTCAAACAATCACTTTCCTCAAGATGCCTGGGAAGGATTTAAAGGGAAACATACATGCCTCTAAATGTTTATTAGCTGTTTAATATCCTGTTTAGGGTGTCTTTTATCAGGTTGGTGTTGTTAAGTCCCTCGGTTAAGTCACCGTTTCCTGCAGGGGACCACTGCTTCTCCTCCTCCTGCAAAGCTTTGCACCTTAAATCTGTATCAACCACTTTATTTCTGTGGACCAAAAAAAAAAAAAATCTTATTTTCTGGTTAGACACAGAACTGCAAAAGCTCCCTGTTCATTGTGGCAACATGTGCGTTGCCCTCATGTTGGGCATGTTTTGACTGGGACCGGGGGAGTCGGATTACCTCATATTTCATTCAGCAGTCTAAGAGGCATTAATCATCCCGTTAAATCGAGACAGTTTTATAGTGTTGTGTGTGAGAGTGCTTATAACCCACATAACTCTACTGCTCACTAAAGACCTATGTACCCGAATGTCCAACTTAACAAGCAGAAATCTTTACAGCTGGGCATTCCTGCACAGCTCCTATGACCAAAATGTTCCTTCACAAAAAGCAGCGGCCAAAACCTTCTCGCTAATAAAGTCATTTCACTTCTGTTCACTCGCTTTCCCTTTTTTGATGCCTGACTGGTTTTGGTGAATATGAAGACAATAGTGGTTTGAGTGGTTTAAGCTATAGAACGAAGCAGCTCCTCACTTCTTACTCAGGAGACGTATACTGCAAAACAAATATTCAACAGTATGAACATCAACCCACATCAATCCAGGACTGCGGTCCGGAAAATTGTATACGTACAAAATGTCTTCCTTATGGATTCTAGCAGGGCGTCAGTCTGACCTTCTTGAAACAAAACAAGCCATGTATTTTTTATTACATGCACAGACCACAAAGACTCCATGCTTGCAAATAATTTGAATTAATTAATTGAAAATCAATCGGATATTTCATCCATTTTGCCCCTTTTTACTGCCAAATAACAACGTTCTCTCCAGACAACTAATCAGGATACTGTAAAAAACTTCAAGTCACAGTTTTTCTGGACTAATGAATCAATATTTGGATTATTTGAATGTTTTCCCCATTTTTCCTTTAAACTTTTGCTAATTTTACACAGTTTATTTTCAAAAAAATGTATCTTAGAAAGTGATTATAAACCCTTAAACTGAGGAACTTGGGTTATACTGTTGATCTGATGCTGTTGAACTGAAATCAGTTCCTTAATTGAACACTGTCTTTATTGTGTTTGCTATTAAAACAAAAAAAAAAGGCGAAGGTCTTCTGAGGAAATGTAGAAGAAAACATCCAGGAATTGATTTAGAAATGACAAAAAAGACTTCTCGGGAGTACTGAATGAATAACTGTTCTTCTAGATGTTCTCATGTTCTCCGTGACGCTGATAAATCACATTAGTCTTTAACGAAACAACAGACCCATGAAACAAAGCTTTCCCAGAATAACGTCTAAATGAAAACTTGCATTCAAATGAAGTTTGTTTTGTTTAAAAACATCTTAATGTTCTTGTAGTAGTTCCAAAATATATAATTCTTTCGAGCAGATGTGTTATTGAGTGTAAAGTAATATTTTACATGTCATGTTTTTGAGATCTAGGCAGTGATTTTATAGCAAAATCAGCTGAACCGCCGTATCAATGTCCTTGAAGTGCAAGAACGTTCAAGATGTTAGAAACTCAAACTCAAGGACGACCTTCTGCCTTTAACCTGAAGCCCACAGTCCTAATCTGCTGAGGAAGCCCACTAAACATGGTCGAAAGCCAGTCAACACAGTGTGCTTTATGTTTCATGTTTTAGTAACTTTAAATTCTTGTATTTTATCATGTTCGGGCTTCTCTTTGTAGAGTTTTGATCTGTTAATTTTTCAGTGCGTTGGCTTTAAGTTGTGCCGCCGTTTTATATATGTGAAGAGAGATTTTGGTCACACCCTTGACAACATAAATATTGAATTTTACAGTGTTTCACAAATGTGCTGCGTGACAGAACTCATCTTACAGACAGAGCACGACTGCAATTATTGGAAGAAGACGAGGGGCAGGACTGAGCGAGCTCTGTATCTGAAGGGCCGAACGATCACGTGGGGCTTGATTGGTTAGATACACACAGATGTTGTTAATAAAAGTTCTCGTCAATAGCAACGGGCTCGCCCTCCCTTTAAACAAAACAGACGCCGCGCTCCAACTGATTGTACAATGAAAGCGTAATCAAAAGCCGTAATTTCCCAATTAAATGTGTGATCACAAACACACGTGTCTTGTTCGCATCGTGTCTTTCGCTCGGATTTAAAAGGTGCAGCCGCTCCCTGCAGCAGGTAACGTGACTGCAGACGTGACCGTCAGTGGAAGAAGCGTGGGAGTGTTGTTTTGTTTGCAGCCACAGTCGCAATTGACACATCCTCATACTCTAACGACGGAAGGGGCCGATTGCTGTGACTTTACCACTGTTCTCAAAACAACATGATGTTGCAACACACCAGCACAGGCGTACCGGACCTTTGTGTTATGGCTGCAGCTGGTTGGGTTTTATGCACTAACACGGCTTGGTTAAGCTGAGAAAAACATTGTGGGCTGAGTAAAAAAAAAATGTGATTAAGTTACTTTATGAATGTAACGACGTTACGTACATACGTTTATCCGCTAAGCTCTGATCAGCTCTGACGTGATGATGAACATGACACAGACCAGAAAGACAAACTTAACTCCTGGCAGTTGGAAATGAGTCAATCCCTTGTTTTAGCATGTTTATCACGTGTTAAAAAACCCATTTGTACAGACTAGTTTTGGTATAAAAGTGTAATAATGAACTTACCCACAGACATCAGGTGTCAGAGTCTGCAGTCGGCACTTTGTTTTCACGGACTTTCATTTCAAGGTTGCTTCCATTTTAGTTCGATCAGTTTGGTGAAGTTTCTCCCGATGTTTCCTTTTCTTTTTCCACTGCTCTGTTTCTATTCTGAGCGTGTTTAATCAGATTCACAGTGGCATGAAAACAGTTTGTTTTTTTTGCTGCTCCACAATACTTTTTGGGTTACGAATGACTGGCCTGTTATTTTATCTCAGCCAGCCACAGAATGTGGGCTACATGCACGTTGTCCACAAGCTGGCCATCGCTGTAGACTTTGTGGTGGGTTCAAGTAAACACAGGATGTGATTGAAAGTGTTTGATCAGCCAGTCTTTGTCTGCGCTCGTTCTTTCTGGTCAGGTTGCTGTAAACGGGGCCTCTACTGATCGTGGACATGTTTGACAGGGATGAAACAGGCACAGCTGAAGCTCTCAGCGAGATCTGTGCAGAGATCTGCGCAGCATCTTCACTGACGAAGGTGTGCGAACTGTCCTATTGATAACTGACTATTAATGTGCACATATGTGAGCCACGCACTCGTCTGTGTGGGAGTTGCCATTGCGTGCCGACACTGTAGTGTACGCTGCTGATAGTTTATTGTTTATTGCCTCCATAATATTTAGAAATATATCTGTTTGGTTGGTGTGTGTTGGGGCCCTGCAGACTAAGCCATATATACAACAAGGAGCCACGTGCAGATTACTACAATGTTTCACATTTTGTAAGAGTTACGCAATTGTGGCAGTATGCGGGTGCTCACGCATGTTTGCAGAGTCCAGCGTAAGAACCATGGAATGGGCTTCGGAGTCCAGTTTAGCAACTTAGAATGCTAACATGCTTACAGCAACAAAGCTACGTGAATGTATCCTGGATGCGACTGACTGCTGCTTAGCCTAGCTTGCGTTTCTGCCCAGTGGCCACTTGTGGTATTGCAGCCTGAATGATGAAAAACATTCTCCTCCCAGCAGGACTTTGCTTCATAACCAGGAAGTAAACCCAGACGCCAGAAGACTTGTTTTGGTGTATTCTCTTTGGACCGAATGGACACCATCTACTGACTAACCAGCCAATCATCATGCAGTAAACCACAATGTTCCAAATCTAAAGAGGTGCGCGGCCGCTGGATGCAATTACATAACTGTGAAGGTGCGACTGCCTGCTGTTTGCTGTGGCCGATGCACGAACCACGTCATGGTCTACCATGCTGCTACCACAGCGTCGATGCCAACAAGCTGATGTTTTACCCTTTACCCCGTTAACCACGTTAGTTTGGCATGTCAGCTGTCTCACATTTGATATAGAACCCTGCAGACAAAAAACAAGCATGTCAAATAAAATAAATGATCGTACAGAGAAGCATTTTCAGGGGGTCTTGTTTTTGTTTTGTCTATAGTTGTCTGTTACTGTGATTTAAATCAATTCATGTAATTACTTTGCCGACCATTGTCAGCGTAAACCGTAAATGTATACCTGTTGCACAATTTGAAATACCGCAGGGGATTAATTGCATGGTGTCTTTAGGACTTAAGGACAGATCTGTTTCTACTCGTACCAACGGCAACCACTCGGGCAAATTCTCACCCCGCTTCTCAGAGAGAGCAAATTAGACTGATCAAAGCAAACCGCAGTCTTTGTACAGATCTCCCTCCCAACACTGTTGTAATTATGAGCCTCATAAGAAACATGGTAGACAATCAGAATGAGTGACTTGCGCAAACCAAGCTGTCTAGAAGACCGATTGTGTTTACCCCTCACAAACCGCATGACATCACATGGTCCACGATTGAATCGTCTTCTCGCTCCTCTGGCTCTAATTACCTCGCCTCTGCACTCTTATGTGGGGAAATAGTACGTTCCTTGTAATTTCATGCAGCGATTGCCAAACAATAAGGTGCTGGAGAGCCTGTTGTCACAGCGGGCTCCTATAGGGCTATTGTTATAAATGACCACCCTTCAAGAGGCCCCTCTGTATCTTGAGATAATTTGTTTTTTATTCTTATTCAACGGTGATGTTAAGAGTTCCCTGAGGGAAGAACTCCAAGGGAATCTTTTGCTCTAAGTGCTCTGTTGGATCTAATAAACTGAAACTGGTAATTTTGAGGTGTAGCCATGTTTCCAATATATTTACTGCTCCAAGATGAAACCAAAAGTGATAAAATTTTATGACCAAATCTTAAATAAAAACCAATGGTGCAGCTATAATTTCGCCCTGAGAAACTGTTGAAAACACACTGAAAGAAATGATTCCATTTAATTTGCTCGAAGAGATTAAAGTCGAAGGGGTTTGAAGGATCTTTTCTGATTTTCTCAAGCACTCGCATGCCAACACCTGAAGAGTTATTAGCTGCTGTGATCATTTATTTTGTCCGTGCTGGTTGTAAAGCGATCCCGTCCAACCTCCAACACTGTAGGAACTATCACGCACTCCTTGTTCCACTAAGAAATCTGTGTCTGAATAAAAACTACTAAATCAAGTGGGCTATTGTCTGAAACTCTGTTTTAGCTCCTGTCTCTTTAAGCACCCCCCTTTCCAAATACCAGAAGTCTCCTGTGATTGGTCGGTTGACACACGCCTGACACAGCATTGCTAACAACAACAGAGCAGCTGTGAGCCACTTTAGCCAATCTCATATCATCACTAAAACAAAGAAAACAACCCAAAAAAGACGTGACATCAACATTTAAGGTGCGCTGATTGATTCATGACGTCAACTCATTCTTCATGTAACGTGCAAGAAAACATTCCGCCTTAAAAAACGCTGACCTGAGTTATTACCCCCCCCCCCCCAATTGTTCCCAGCAGCTAAAAAATGTATGAATAATATGTAATGTAATCACTTAAAAACAGATGTTTTGGCTGGTTGCCGCTTTTAGATTCTCAACGCGATGAAGTCAGTCTAACCTTTAACAGACTGATGTATGTAAACTTGTCAGCAGGACCACACTTGACCTTTGAAACGAGCCATGATGTCGCCATGTGTAGCTTAGTGACACAGTGTGATGTCAAGAAGTCACAGCAGAAGTGCTGACGAGCCGTGTTCATGGTAGAGAGGAGCTTCTGTAGCTGTTGGCCTTTTTAACTTTCAAAATCTTTTACATGCACAAGAACCTACAGCAAATGAAACTCAGTGCGTTTACATGGCACTCAAGAAAACCGAATTACTGGGTTAGTCCGACTATGATCGGATTTTTAAGATGCATGTAAACACCTTAGTCTGACTAAAATCAGACCGGATCGGATTTCTCATAGTCGGATTAAAACACCTAGATTATTTGATTGATAGTCGTATTACTCCTGCATGTATACGTTCCATCAGATCGGATCGGATTTTGCGTTCTGCGCAGGCTCGAGATTTTTTTTCCAGGGGCCGTGAGCCGGAAGTAGAAGGACGGCAGCAGCGGCGTCTTTCCTCCGAAATAACGGCAAGCAAGAGCGCCATTGTGCATCTAGTTTGTGTAATTATGTACAAAGATGTAGCTTCGTCTCGCTCTTCGTACGCCATCTTTCTGGAATGCCGAGGCAGAGTTTGTTGTTGCTGGTGACGTAAAGAGGTCAGCCGGAGGTGTTTCTGTTACCACTGGTTGAAATGGGTACAGCACCACCTATCGTACCAGGTATGACACGCTTCGGCCAATAATTCAATTTTCTCACCGGCATGTACACTCGGACAGTTGCAGTTGTCTGATTGAGTAGCATAGTCGAACTATGGCTGTAATCTGACTAAGCTGTGCATGTAAACGTACTGACTGAAGCAAAGGGAAAAAACTTAATTGCATAAAAGGTCTCCTTTGAAAATGAATGAATCATCTTTCAGTTGTGTTTGTGTCGACCAAAACAGGAAATTTAAGCCAAAACATGATTCTTTCCGACCCCAAATGAGTGTTTTCTGTGCCTAAACCTAACCAGAGAATAAGCAAAGGTGACTGTAACATCAAGACACTTTGTTGGCAAGTTGTAGCTTCTTACTTTGCCAACGTTTATTCTGCAATTGGGTTGCTGAGGGTCAAGGGCACTGCAGCAGGACGGGTGCTTTCCTTCCTCCTGTCGCAGGGTTTCAAACACAGAACCTCTCAGGTGATTGGTGACCTCTCTGTTCACTGTTTCAATTCGGCTTTTAAAATAAAACATACAGTATGCTCCACCCTCGGAGTTCATTAACAATCTTTGGAAAAGTTCTGTGTCAGAATCATCCGGACGAGGTTTCACTCCGAGGTGTTCATCAGATGTCGAGGAGACGGCTGTGTTGTCCGAGTGTTTACTTCCAGGACAAACGGGCGATCTGCATCCAGAGACAACGACGGTAAGATGCAGCTAAAACACTGAGTGCACCTTGAGTTCATTATTTGATCAAAACGCAGCATTTTCCTGAGATGACTGTGTGGTGACTCACGAGGCACCAAACACACCGACAACACTTCTCCCCAGCTGATCAGAGCCAGAGCTCAGAGAAGTAGGTCATACCTGTTTCTACGGAACACAAAACACTGTCTGTGACCGTGATACAAAGCAAATATTTTGAATTAATTTGTCATTTTTAAAGAAACACATTTCCCGGCTGCTGCTTGCAGGTAAAGTCTGAAACAAACTTGGCCTCGTAGCTGACAGTAAATACCTTATAGGGAGCAGTTAAGAAGCACCTCAGTGTTCTGGGGGTAAGAGAAAAGTCTCATTGATTGGTCAATGGTTATGGAAATGCCATGTACAATGACCCTGAGATCAGCCACCCTCGAGCTCCCAAACAAATCCATGGGGTCTGACTATGGGGAGCTGGATAGCAGGCAGGGGGAGCAGAGGAGGAGGAGGAGGAGGTGGGGGGGTTATATCCATGTGAAACCAGCCCAAACAAAGACTCCCTGTTTCTGGGGCCAGACAACCCCCCAACCTCTCCAAGCAAGATAAATAAATAAATACAAATGGAAAAAGAAACCATATACGCCCACTGAAAAGGCCTGTAAGAGAGTGACTGACAGACAATTGAAAAGACAAATTGTTACATTGTCTTTGGGAGGGGGTGGCCGAGGGGTTGATGCGCAAAGGTAATTACGAGGAGACGTGAACCGGGGGGTCAGGGGTCGGAGTATGTGTCTGACCCCGAGTTTTAGGCCATCACCGGGGAAGAAAGAGGCTCTGAATTGGGCCAATGTCTCTCTTAACCCTTCAGCTAACTCCTGCATTGGTCACCGGGTGACACAAAATGTGTCTTAGCTCTCTTTTGGAGGCTTTTTTTTTCTTTTTCTTTTTCACTTTCAATACTGCTTCTTTCAATACCCCCTCTCGAGAAAAAAAAAGGAGTAGCTTTCCTCTGGCAGAGCTGAGAAACGCTGACGAGGCATTTGTCCTGTAGCTACTCACCCATGTTTGATTTAATTGCTTTTCCACCCCTCTGTGCCACAGCGCTCAGCAGCCCCGGCTCTGACGGACAGTGCTGGAAGCCGGAGGGGAAGGTACTGTTATTTTGACAGTCAGGCGAGGAGACAAGGTTGACCTGACCCACGCTCACTTGGCTGGCTTTCCCATGGTGCTGCAGGGGCTGGGAACTGGAGGGCTGGGAATTGCTTAAGTCATCCCCATGTCTCTGCCTCTGGTACTTGGATTTAAAGGGCCTCTGTAGGTTAAAGGGAAGCTTGAGTCCAGTCTAGAGGACATTAACATGAAGCTGTCTTCATTCACATCCTCAACTCTCTCTTTCAGCACCGAGCCAACGTTTGTCTCAACATATCTGAGCTTTTTCAGACCTTTAAAAATCAGCAACCAACACGTAAACCTGCACATTCACAGCAGGAGGGAAACTGTTGTTGCCTCCACTCCCTCTACATGTCAGTATAGCGGATCACGGAGCACAGCTGTTTCCTGCAAACCACTGATAAGTTCAAATTTGTACAGTATTGACATTTCTACAGAATGTGGGGGATGGTGATTGAGTTATAGACGAGAAGGCTGCCAAGCCAGCGACCAAAGTTCCAGTCAGCAATTTCAACATTTGCCAAAGAGTGATGTTTTCCAAACCCTGACCAAATAGTTTTGAGCCCAAATCCAACCAGAACATCAGCACAACGTTGTGACAAGAGAGAAATATAACGTAAAGAAACATAAACTTTGCAGAAACGTACTTTGGGTTGCTCATTTATTTGCTTGTCAACATTAAAAAAAGAAGTCTGTAAATGAAAGGAACTGAAATGTGATGTAACTTGGACTGGATGGAGGTTTAACCAGCAGCAGAGCAGTCGTGCTACGAGCCACTCTCGCTCAGATGTTTGGCTGTGAGGCGCAGTGATGGTGATGGTACACTGAAGAGTTCTTCCTGCTGGAGACCGGCCGGTCAGTTTGACTAACATTTTCAAAATTTTAAAATGTCGCCAAAGGCATCTGAGAAATTAGCAACAATAGTTAAAATCTCATCCAAAGCACGGAAACGAGTTTGTTTCTGGTTAAACTTGCATGAATGTATTTATTAGCCACAGAACCAGTTTCAGTGAAACGTAACTCCAATATTATTCGGGTCTCCTCCAACTTCTGAGGGAACCGCCCGGCTCATTAGCAGCTAAACGCTCCAGCAGCTCGATGATAACTTCGCCTTCCGCTGACTCTCGAGGGACGAATCTGCCTCTTATTCTCTATGTCTAAGAGCGAGTCTATAACTGGGTCTGTCTGCCATTTAGTGCGGTGCTGAAAAAACATGGAGCAGAGAGACTGAAGAAGAAGATGTGGGCAGAGGGGTACGGAAGCCCTGAGGGACAAATGTGAATATTTTCTATCTGATCCATATTATTTCCACATCTCTAAGTTTTGCCAGCTTAAGTTTATTTATTTTTTCCATCTGTAAAAACACGTAAAAAAAACAATTCAGGAGAGAAAAAACTTTATTTTTCTTTCAGGAGGAAAACATTTATTTTTCTTTGTGAGGCTTTTTCAAAATGTTTTTGTAATACTCATTCTGACCACAGATGTTCTCCAACTGCTGCAGCTGACAGTGACCATATGAGCGTAAACTAATATTTAACATACATCAGAATTTGCAAATGTAAATCCTTGATCTGAGTTGCAGTAGCAGCAGAGTAGTACGACACATTCCTCAGCGAAACAGAGACGTGACAGTCGTGTTACATAACCTGCCAACATTCACAGATGCATCTTGTGTTTAGAGTGCAGAGAGAAAATTAAAACTGACTTGGAGGAACATGGATGCTCTTTGTTGAAAGTATAATTTTTTCTTCACACGGGGGAAAAAAAAAAGTTCTACTCACTTTGACACATGAAGGGCTTCTGTCGAGGGGAACGAGAGTGTCGGGTCGTAAATCTCTGCGGGTTCATCGCTGCCAGTCAGATAATGATTCACAGTCATTTCTTCCACTGGTGACTTAAGAATATTGATTAAAGCAGCTTTAATGCAGCGGATGCAAAATAAACTTGACTGACGATGAAAGGGGACGAAGTCGTACTCTTAATTGTCGTGCACAAGCATCGCTAACACGCCACAGATGTTAGATCCATCAATCACTCGGCGCTGTGAGCTAAGCCCTGGACTGCGCAAGCTTCTCTCAACATTCAAAGCACGTTGTTGCCCAAAACACAGAGAACAAATCCAGTACGTTTGTTTGTGTTGTATGACATGCTACAAAAAACGCTGGAGTTTAGAGTTGAGGGGACGGTACGCCTGGAAGAGGGAGAGGAGGAGGAGAAGTGAGTTATGAATTTGATGCATTCCCATCAACAGTGAATGTCATAAATGAAAAGGGTGGAGTGGTGCAGAGTATCTCCAGTTGTGGAGGATGGCTGAACTCAGGGCAACATGCTTTCCTGATTAACGGCAGTGGGTTCCTGTTGAACCCACACTGGGGTCGGTTTGAGGAGGGGGGGGGGAGGAAAACAACTGGAAGGATTCCCGTTTGGTTGTTCTAAGACGAGAATGATGCATTTGGCTTGCATCACCCGCGCTATGGGCAGCAGCTCATGATACAACAGTTAAAACACGCTGACGTCAAGCCGCTGTAGCTGCTCTTACCCCGACTTTTTAATGACGCTGTTCTTCTAATGCTGTAACAACCTGTTGGATCGTCTGAGTTGGATTTAATCAAATGCAACACGCAGGCTCAGCTAATTGCAGTTTGTGGCTTTACCGACATGTGATTGTCTTGCATGCTGCCAGCATGTGAGCTGGAGCACCGGCAGTAATGACGCAGGGCTGATCTTTTGCATTTGAAAAGCTATCGGCTCTTCTCAGTGACCACAGCGCAGGCACTTTCCATTTCTTCAGTGGGAGTGAGAACAAGTAAAAAGGCCCCACACAGTCTCTATTTGGGTAGGAAGCGGAGCCGTGGTGGTGTGTGTGACAGTGTGTGTGTGTGTGTGTGAGGGAGGGAGGAGGGGGAGGGCAGCTGGGTTTGTTTATCGTGGCGCGTTGCAGTTCCAGCGTTACTCTACATAATCGATCGTGTGAAAAATGTCTCTATATTTGTAATGGAGAGGGCGGTGTGGTGGTGGTGGTGGTGGTGGTGGGGGGAGCATTTAGCTCGCGCTGTCACAAAGGCTCATTAATTGTAATGTTTATGCATGTTAATGTTAGCCAGAACACCCCTGTGAGCTCTGCTTTGTGTCAAAACGGACAGCATGCATCATGGGAGAGCCTGGAGGGCCGCTGTGTGTATGTATACGGGGGGAGCCGGGTGCCACAGAGCTCCACTCACAGCGGCATCGACTGCTTTCACTCAAGTGCTTCACCTACTTTCGAGAGACTGCGCTGCTGCAAAGATGGAAAAGTTGCTGAAAGGCCACTGTAAAGCACCTCCGGAGTGCCATCCATCTCAGCTGTAAATACTTTTCCTGAGTCACAATGTTTGGATGTGAAGTCAAAGTGGGAACACGTTGTTAGAGCGTGTGAAATGGAAAATCGAGTGTTTAAGCTTTATGTGACAGGTAAAAATAAACCTCGTCCTGTAAGCTGACATCACAGCCGCGGAAATCACGTCACTGCATTCTGTCGTTGAAAAGCAATAAACTCACCTCGTGCGCCGCAGCGGCCACGTTTCTTAAGAAGGGAGGAAGGAGCTGTTGTATGAAAGGCTTTACGTGGATCAATAAATACACCTGCAGTGCAAGTCGTCAAGTCTGCTTACAGTTTTTCAAGTGTGGATTTTTCTTTTTGACATATGTAAGTAAATGGTTTGAGGACAAAAGTGACATATCACTCTCACAAACTCCGCCAAGGAACACTGAATTGTTGTCAACAAAAGTAAAATCAAACTTAATATTTTCATTTCTGGGAAGTTTAATTTCTTTTGAAAGTGGGCCTTCATTAACACAAACATCACTGGACTCATTTACGATTTTTTCTTTATTTTAATTAATTAAACTGGCAGTTCTAGCAACTTATGCTGGCAAACAGGCAGACTCCAGGTAGCCTTAATAACCATCTTTTTTTTGCAATCTCATAATCGACGTCAATCTGTTTTTACATGTTTCGTACTCGTCCTCCTCCTTTTGTTCGATGCTTAATTTCCTTTATAGTCTTTTCACAAGCTTCTTCCAAACATCTCTGTTGACCTAATCTTCCCCTCTTGTTAGGATTTTGTCCAATTTCATAAAGCATCAAGAATGTATATAACAATGCATCATATTTGTTGGTGTCCTGTACATAAACTTCATGCACATCATGATTCATAAGTTTGGCGTGTTTGCTTCTGGTGATTATAAGCTAGTTTTTATTTGCAAAACGGAAAAAAAAAAGAATGATCGCTTCCATCAGTCATTAACAGTCCACTATTTATCTTCCCATCAGTTATATTTACAAAAATATTGTTAATCAATGTTCATCACATCACCCTTAGTTATTCTGCAAGGTTTTACAATGAATGTATGAAAAGTTGAAGTTTAAAAATCACTGTATCAACTCTTTTAAAAGATCTTCTCATGAAATGCAACTAATTAATATGTTTTTGGATCGTTCAAGCTTCATTTCAATGGCTGCAAACTCCATCACACAGTTGCCATATCACTGATAAGTTTGCATTTAAGAGCAGACACCACAAACAAGTCAACACCGCCCTCCAATTTTGTCAGCCCTGTTTTGCCAAAGTGTTTCATTGCCCTCTAATCCAACCTGCTCTTCTTTCCCATCACTCAGCCAAGTCTCTGACATTGCTATTACGCTGAATCTTTTGCTGAAACCGTTGGAGGTAATCTTTAATTTAACAGAAGTTACTGTACAGACTCCTGCTGTTAAAGATGATCACTTAAAAACCCTTCATTTTAAACTGAACCTGTCTTCAGAAAAACATTCTCACATCATGTTAATGTTCTGGTAGAAGTCACTCTTTGGATCAGTGTCATTTTCTAAGTCATAAAGTTTGTGATCTTGAAACACAACAAAAATTCAGGATTCTTCACTGTTAAGACGAGACAAACTCAACTGTTACTGTTAAAGAAGTTAATGACTTGTTGTTCAACGGAGTCCAGTTCACCTCTTGGTGCATCATCACTTCCTCGTCACCTCCTGTGATCCGTGCACAGGTGCTGTGGGTCGTCTCCGGTCCAGATATCACTGGGTCGGCCATTCTTGTGTTCTGTTCCAGACCTTCTTCTTTGATCACAGCCCTCAGTTGTTGCAACTCATCAGTTAAATCCAGCAAGTCCACATGTTGTTTAAATCCTCTGACGTGAAGTTCAGAGAGTTTTTAACTTCTTACATTTCTTCTGCTAATTTCTTAATTGCAATCTCTGCGGTCGATTAACTGCCAGCTGAGTCAAGCACATGTCATCAAAAGTGCCCAAAACTTAATAATCCTGCAAGTTGAGGCTTAATGTTGTTGTCAAGCTAAAAACATCACAGACAGCTTAGATGTCAAATGACTGACATGATATTTGGTGGATTGAGCAGAGCAACACAATGCAGCCAACCAGCAGCCATCTTGGATCTTTCTTAAAAAAAGAAACCAGCATTTATAAACACTAATTCTGATTTAAAAATGGTATAGAAATGGAGACTTTCATGCGTGCGAAGTCAGTGGGAGTAGACGTCATGCCGCGGTGCTAATTGACGCTAACACACAGGAGTTACGTTGAGATTAAATTCAACAATAACTACCGCGGTGTTCAGTTACTCCCTCAAAGCTCAGTACTGTCACTGTGATTTGCAGTTGATTAACAAAGCAATTGTGCATGTCAAATTGCTCAATATTATAAAATCAAAGCACCTCTGATTTGTACGTCTCCGTGAGTGAATCCAGATTCCATTTAATTTTGGTTTTACACGAGAACAGACGCTAATAGCTGAAAAACACGACTATTTCCAGGGAAAGTTGGACCAAAATCACCAAAATTCCAAGTTTCTCCTTGATGTGCAGAGTCATACAACGACTCACAGACCGGGGCTGGTTGATCTACCAGACTGTGATGCTAGAAGACGTCTGATGTCACCTCACCACATTTCCTGATACCGGAGATCACTTTTTCCAAGCAGTTTCTCTCTCAAATGCCATCCAAAGTGCAAAAGTCACCATGTAACTACGTTTTGATTAATTGGAACTCACACTGGATGACTGGAAGATAATTGCCCAATTGTGAATTAAAACCATGAATTATGATGATGAATGGAGTTTTGATGCAGCTGAAATCAAGTCCATGTAATTATAAACACATGGATGACTTTCAGCTACAGTCCCAACCACACACACACACACACACACACACACACACACACACACACACAGAGCACTTCCCTCGCTGTGATGTCTCATTTCTAAGCACTCAATGTCTTTCAAGATGATCATCCATGATGGTTTTCTCATTGACTTTTGGCTCACAGCTCAGAGACGGAGACGATTTCATGGATGCAGCTACATAACTGCTGTGGACACAGCCAGCATCTGAAGAGGAAGGTTGGCTCACAACATGGAAATCTGCGAGCTGCAGAAGGGATGCACATATTGAAAGTGGCTTGGCCCTGGTCGGCGCTCTGAGTGGTGTGGTTTTTGTAAGACTGCAGAAAAGCATATCTCGCATATCGAACCAGCATATATGGTTGTACGTGTGGGAGAGAAATGTAAAGCAGTGTAAGTTTGGCTGTTTCATCGTATTTGACACAAATAAATCTGTCATTTCTGGCTTGCAGACATAAAATAACACGAGGGTGAATATGTGAAAAAGAGCTTGAGAAGCAACACGTATCACAGTGCAGCGTTTTATCAAATAGCTCTGGGTGCTCTCATCCAAGGTTCAAGGTTCATTTAATAGTCGAAGTTGCACAATGAAATGAGTGTTATTGTCGAATTTGTAAGATAGTCGATTGTTGAGTCTCATTCACCACAAACCAAAAGGGGCAGTATTTGACAAGTTGGGAATGAGAGTGAACGATCAACGACTGAGGAGTTTCACAGACAGAGGAGTGAAGTTTCAGGAGTGAAGCTGCTGTCTAGTCTTGTGGGACGGCAGCAGATACTTGCGTATCTGTTGTCAGACAGCAGCAGTGGCTTGGTGGGTCTTGTGTTTAGTATCTTTAGGCTTTGTGCAGACATCTCACTTCACTGATGTCACTGATGCTCTGTCGATGGTACCAGTGATGTTCTGGGTGGTTTTAATCACCCACTGTAGAGCCTTCCTGTCATCAGCCATGATGAACCACGCCAGTTTGTCATGTTTCCAGTCAGGATACTTTCTACTGCTCCTTTGTAATAGTTCACCAGAACTGAAGTAGAAATAGAGCCTTTTCCGTGCTTTTTCTTTATACCAGGGTGTTGATTTGTCAAGAGCTTGATAGTTTTTAACCTGAAAGTGCTCCATCTCAGCTCCACTGATAAAGACAGAGTTGCGCGTCTTTGCCTCCTTTAGTCTAAAAACATCGATCAGCTCTCTGCTCATGTTGAGCAGCAGAATTTGGGGCATTGCAACAACAAAGCTCCTACTTTCCTTTTTAGATTTGTGGTTACTTCAATTCTTCTTGGAAAGTCAAAGTATGAAAAGAATTTGGTGTTAACTTTCAACAAACAAAACTGTATCAGTGTGGGATGCAGCTTCATGACATGGGAAGCCTACAATGAGCTGAACTCACAGCCTCCCTGTGGGCCAGATAAGCGTTCACTCCCCCCCCTGCTGAGCAGTAATGCTGCCTCTCCAGCATGAGGTATGAGTTATGTGAGAGGTATTTTGGCCTCAGTCTTCAAGTACACAGAAGCATCATTAAGCTACAGTAAGTGCGGCGTGTTTTCTTCCCGCTTTCCTTCTCCTCCTCCTCCTCCTCCTCCTCGTCTGCATCCAAATGTCACAAATTGCCCTGTATTAGTCATGGCGAGGGCAGTGCACCCAGGCAAGTCATCACAGGCAGCCGAGCGCTGCGACTCACCTTCTTTTTGCGAAACTCCCTCGCAGCGTAGCGCTCGCTCCGATTTTGGAGATCAGAAGTGGTGGCAGCACAGAAATAAATGGGGCATCGGCGCAACTTTTCCTGAAACTTAAGCTGTTAACAAAACAGCTGCAGCAGTCTGGTACTGAGGTCATCACGGCACGGACCTCTGGTACGGATTAACATACAGTACAGTACAGTCTGCTCATGAAAATTATGTGTTTTCTCTACGCTGCACGGCTAAGTGAGATGGAAAGTTGTGTGTTGGTGAACAAGACGGCGAAATGACGACTTTGAAAGACAAGAACAGGTGGACACTGCTGTCTTTGGTCCAAAAAAGGTGCTTTTTGAGTGTTATTTCGATGTTTTGGTGCAGATATTTTACTCCACCTCAGTGTAGTTAACTCCACTAAGGGATCCTAATCTCTCTTTAAGTCATTTTCAGATTATTCTGTCAAGAAAGAGCTAAATATTTTTAAGTGTAGCTTTGTTTTGACAGAGCTTTGTTTGTGTAAATACTTTAAATGAGTACGCATGTGCTGTGACAGGGCTTCAATCTGTGTTTATTATTCTAGGTTTGTTCCCGGCTACAGCAGAAGTAATGTTAATGTTTAACAGTCACTACACATGTCAACGTACTGGAGTTAAAACAAATAGGATTAAATGCCTGTGTAGCCCGGCAGATGTTATTCAAATATTGCATATTTTTTAAACAAGACGGTTTAATAAAATGTGTTCTGAGGCACAGAGCAGTCTTCTTCTTTCAATCACTACTCAGTAATGTTCTTCATGTGTACAAAATTGATGCAGTGGGCTTCAAAGTAAACTCCATCAACTCAAGGAAACAACTTTAACAGCTGATACATCTGAATTCTCATACATTTGAGCTCTCCTTCAGATAAAAAGTTGCAACGACTTGGTGAATTTCAAACAGCTCCGATCAACTTCTCGTCTACTTCGTACCATCTGTTAGTGTTACTCATGAAACAAAGTCACGAGAAGGGAAAAAAAAACCATAAAGCAAAACATGCACACAGATCTAATTGGCTGTTGAAAGCCAATAACCATGATCAGCCACGGCCAATGTTTTCAACCGACAGGCTCGCTGACCACCCACACACATCAGCCGAGCTGCCTCAGACGCTTCGCTGTGGACCGAATCAAAAGTATTCACAGAGCTCCAGGTGACGAGGAGAAATCAGGATACACAGCAGATCAGACAACATTTCTTCATGCGCTGTCAAATCATTTTTACATGCAGGAGGTCAGCAGGCCAATTTCTTCCCTGTGTCTGACCGGCTCAGACTGCCAATCTGGAAATTCTGGCAAAAGCCAGATGGGGCAGCCCACTCACTGGACTGCCATGCAACCACTAGCAGTGTGGGCTGCTTTATGCTGCAACAGTCCATGTGATTGGGAATCAATACACCGTCTATACTGTGCAACAAGTACAGGAAGTAATAGCGACCATGGTCACCCCTTCATGTCGAAGCAGGAAAGGTAGAGAAACGGTGGAGCAAAAATAAAGACAAAAAGAAAAAGAAATCTCGAGCCTGGTGCTGGAAATGTTATAATATTCGCAACAATATAAATAAATGTGTTTCTTATTCTACAATAAAGTTAGAGTTACCAGTGTCAGGCAAAATCTAGCTGCAGGGATAGCATGAAAGAAAGAAGAGGAGGAGGAAAGCCGCTGGACAGATTAGCAGCAACAACATCCAAACATCCCCACGCCCGGTTTAAAATGGAGGTCCTTTTAAATCCTGATGTTCTGGTGGTACGGGGCTCAGGGAGTCTTGTCTTGGCAGTTGCTTAAATAAGAACAGTGACCTGTTTTCTAATGTGCATGTAAAAGCAATCACTAAAACAGTAAGGACTGAATGAAGCCACAGGTCAGTGAGGCTGAAGTCAAGAGCTCAGTGTTTATACCGGCTCTGAGTGGACTCAGACTGGCCAATAACATGCACGGCTTCATCGGGACTGCTTTGAAAATGTAGTAACATGACCTTGACTGCGTCTCCGGGGGATACATAACATCTTTTCAGATCGATTCGGGCTTCCAGCGACTTGGATTAAGCTGTGTGGAGCCATTTTATTCATCAGAAATCATTCGCGGACGACCAAACTTCACCTGACTCTCCATCGGCACGAGGGGGAGTAGTCTGAATAATCTGAATTTCTCCTTTAAGAATGGCACAGTTTCATCACAGCCTGGAGCCAAATTGCCCACAATGTAGCAATTATCAAGTCAACAGCACATCCTTTCATCATGAAGCATGTCTGAAGAGCCTTTACAGAAAAACAAAATCAAACCAGTCGATGGATGTCGCCAAATAAAACGATCCCAAACAGCCCGAGAATGAAGGAAAAAGCGATGGCACATACGCAGCGCCCTGCTCTCTGCGGCTGTTACCTGATGGAAAGCAGGTGTGCTTGTTATTTTGATATTATTTTTCTATAATGGAGCTTTTTCGCTCTCAGCATCCTTTCTTTGTACACACACCTCGTTAGCGTGCGGCCGACTTTGTGCTCTGGAGCAGATCCAGTGTTTAGCCAACGCTCGCTGACGACAGATGCTTAATGACACACATGTTGGTTCTGCCGGGTACGAAGAAAAATGCCCTTTCATGGCAATACGTGCACACGAGGGGCAGATTGTGACTTTAAACAGCGGTGAATATAGATGGATAGCCCGTCATTGGGAAACTCTGTCGTCCCAGAGGACTGTAAGTCCAAATATTTAGTCTCTCTATTGTTAGTCACACTCTGTTAAAGCTTGAAGTTTGGAAAGTGAATGTGGGAGTGATAACACTGACGACCACGTCTCAGTGTTCATATCTGCGTTTGTTTGCTCCATTTATCTGCCGCGTGGAAAGTGAATCCAAAGCTCGCCGCATTTCTTTGTCCTCGCTGAGGTTTCTCTGGCTTGTTGCTGTCCCGCTGGTGGTTTTGAGTCGGCCTATCACTCCTGACAGGAGGCTTCCTCGAGGACTTGAGCGAAGCCAGGTCTAGTCTGGAGGATAAAAAAGAAAAATCCCTCCCGTCTCCTGAATCCGAAGTTTGCTGTAGCAACCATCTCTGCACAAAACTGTTGTTGGATGCCATCGGCCCATAAAGCAGTCTGAGTAGACAGCCACCCTTATTAAACCATTACCGTCTAACAGAGGTGTCATCCGTAAAGTACTCTGGAGATTCAGATGGCCTTCTTTTCAGCACACATCACCACTTTAGCATGCTGAGGTCTTCGTTAATGGATAATTGTACTAATGAGCAATTCAAGGTTGTTATTTTTTCACACTCATCCCGATTTTGATTACAGCTCAAAACATGATTTACACCTTTTTTCTGACACTTTAATTTGTCAGGTCAACATTTGCACTCAGCAGATTACAGTCAGGTTTTTTTGATTACGGTGCCATCTGTCGCCATCCATCCATACTGCATAATGCATTTAACAGCATCTCGGCATGCTGTTGCAGAATGTTTTCTCCTGGCCGCGGTTCAAGAAGTGAAAAAGAAGACGGAGAGTAATGTCTAAGGTGAGCGGAGGCCTGCGCTGGAGACAGCTGCAAAACACATTGATTTGATAAATAAGTTCAACAAAAGCCAAAGTGCTCTGAGAAGGTCTGTGTTTGCTGCATCCACACTCCAAATCAAATTAGGTGCTTTTGTTTTTCCTGCAGCTCTGCAAGAACCGTTACCGGCACATTGGCATGCAAATCGGCATCCATTTAAATGAAGGGGGTTTCACACCTCCGGTCTTATCAAGGAGGCAGGGAGGGGTGGGGGGCACAGCCGGGAGGAGATGGACACTCGGGGCTCAGCAAACTGACTTCAGCCTGAAGGGAGTAATTAGGTTGGATAAAGAAGCGCTTCCACAACGTTTGCATGTCCAGCAGGCACAAACAGAGCCGTATTAGATCACCAACCCCCCCGTTTGATAAGATAATGTGCACAAGAGCTCCTCAAGACAACTGTTTGTAGTCAGATACGACTTCGGCTCAGCACTTTGTTGCACAACTCAACCGATCAAAGCCAAACCCCGATGTCCAGAATACATGTTGGCAAAGTCTGATCCTGGAGAACCACAGATAAAGTCGAACCACTGTGTTTCTTTTTTGTTTAAACTCTCAATGTTTCTTCTGTCAGGACGCTGTGTTACGGTTCAGGCACAAAAGCCACATGGTTAGGATCAGGAAAACATCGGGACATGATGTTTTGTGCCGAGGCCTGAAGACATCCAGCGGTTTCACACTTATGCATGTTGAAAACACAGACTCGCTGCCTGCAACTCCACCACCATCACCTCCAACCCCCCGATATGACAGTCAGGTCATGAACACGCATTGTGAACATGACGTTTTGTACGAATTTCAGCATGCTACAGTATGTAGCCTCTGACACACACACACACATTACAATCTGTGGTTTGCAGGACCAGATCTCACACATTCAATTCATCAGTGAAAGTACAATCTCCTCATTTTATCTCCTGAGACACAATTCAGGAACCACTGGAATGAAAGCCAGTCATACTCCTGGTTTGAGCCGGCTATCGTTGCATCAGTCGCGGGGCTTAGCATCGGATTGTCTCAAAAAAAAAACCAAACACAGTAAAAAACCTTTTGAGGAAAAAAAACAACCCAGAGGGTACAGTTTAACAAGATGTACTGCAGCGCTGAATATATTTCCAGAGCCCTCAAAGCTCTTCTAAACATCTGGATGGAATAATATTTGTCTGCTGCGAGATAAAGAGGATTTTTTCGCTCATTTCCCAAGTCGCTCCTCCATTATTCTGCTAATCCAAACAAACACGCTAACTGGAAATGACATATTCTCTTGTTTTATTTTCTACTAAGCAAACCACCCTCTAAAAAAAAAGGAAAAGCATAGAAACATTTAAATCATTTACATTCGTCCTTATTGACCAACAAAAGATGTGAGCCTTGTGCGAAAGGAACCATGAAATATGTCCCGATCTGGATTCAATGCTTAGAAAAAGTCTTCTCCCTGAAAGCAGAAGGTTCTGTTGGGTTATTTATCATTTTCAGTGTGTTTTATTTATCCTCCTGTTGGGACATTTCTAGTTAATTAATATTGATTACATTGGGATTTCCTCATTTTACTGCAGGACGGTGACTTCATCATGGTCACTGCACCACACTTCAGGAACTGGAATGAAATGAAATGATATATTATATACTTTCATTCTGCAAAATCCTTCAAACTCAACCGCAGCCCAGGATTCCTGTCTATATGCGTCTCTGTTAGTCATTTTATGATCTTTTTTGATTTATTCAGTGTTTTGTTTGGACAAAGGAAATACAAGCAGGGGGCTGAGAGGAGTGGTTGGGAGGCTCCTGCAGAGTTTTTTTTT
>CAEMYA010000417.1:441994-452704 GCA_903131615.1 Diplodus sargus | reverse complement strand
TTTTTTTTTTTGCACTCTGGGTAATTAAGCTCTTTGACTGACAGCAGAGTGCCAAAAGGCGCACACGCACTCCGATTGGCCGAAGCGCACTTTACAATCTCCTCTTGTTTCCAAGCTGCGCGCAGGCAGAGCGCTTTACCTCCCCAAACTCTCGCAGGAGTCAGACGCACCAGAGCAGCGCGACGGGGCTGCGAGCCAGAGGAGACCTGTGTCCGGTGGACTTTACCCAAACCAGAACACGCAGCACGTTTTTGTTTTTACGCACCAGCTTTCTCTCTCTCTCTCTTTTTTTTTTTTGTTCCTCTACATTTATTACCGGTTCTCTCTCTGATTTTTTCTTCATGCAGTGAGTGTTGAATCGAGCCTGAGCCGCGTTTGAGCTGCATTTTTATTTTCCCACTGTTGCAAGAGAAGAGAAGATGATCTCTGCTTCTGAGTCCGTGTGGAGGATGATCCGGCTGGCGGTGACAGTGGCGCTCATATCGGCGTGCGCGGCGTCAGAGTACGAGTACCTCAGCTGGAAGTCGGACATGTACAACGGCGGCCGCAGCTACGGGAAGCCTCCCCAGTGCGTGGACATCCCGGAGGACCTCCGGCTCTGTCACAACGTGGGCTACAGCCAGATGCTGCTGCCCAACGTGCTGGAGCACGAAACCATGGCCGAGGTGAAGCAGCAGGCCAGCAGCTGGGTGCCCCTGGTGCACAAGAACTGCCACCCGAGCACGCAGGTCTTCCTCTGCTCGCTCTTTGCGCCCGTGTGCCTGGAGAGGCCCATCTTCCCGTGCCGCTGGCTGTGCGAGGCCGTGCGGGACGGCTGCACCCCCATCATGGAGGCGTTCGGCTTCCCCTGGCCGGAGATGCTCACCTGTGACAAGTTTCCCCAAGACGACGTGTGCATCGCCATGACGCAGCCCAACGCGACCGACGTCCCCATGCCGACAGGTAACACACACATCTGCGTCACTGACGGATCCATGAACGTCAGAGTGGTTATTAAAGGGGCATCATGTGAATATTTACAATATTAATGAGGTAATAAAACAAACGTGTGTCCATAAGTGAGTAAAACATCTGGTCTCAGAGGGAAATAAGGCCCCAGAATTCTGTTTGAAGCTGGAGAGGTGGCAGGGTCCGCCACACTTAAACAAAGTAAAACAGTACAAATGGTGTTTTGCTTTGAGGTCAGTTTGTTTATTCAGCCATGACAGCACATCTACTATATTTTTCCTTCTGATTAAAACACTTCTTGTTCAAACTTTTCAAGAGAAGCCGGCCGAGTGTTCAGGATAATTTGCAGCTAAAGTATTATTTAATGTAGCTGCTCAGTGAACTCAGTGAGTTGTTGGTCACTGAGGACATCTGTGGGGTCGATGCCTGGCTCAAGAGCACAATGATTCAAACGAATGAATAGGGGAGGGCGTCTTCTTCTTCTTCTACTTCTGTGAAGAAATGTCAGTAGCCGAGCTAACACAGGCATAGTTTCACTTTGACTGCAACTAATAATCTGTTTATTCAACCTTGTTTAGTTTTAACAATGAACTGATGAATGCTTTGCTTGTGTAAGATCACAGAACACATTGACAAAGCTCCGGGCTGTAACCAGAAACCCCGAGGACGTCAGCCGACGTCTGTCATCAGTCGTCAGTCATCTCAGAAGTTTGATTTTCTGTAAAGTGGCCTGAGAGCCTCTTACAAGTAGTCAAATGTAAATACATGAAATGTATTTTATCATACAATCTAAAAACACAGCATGGTTAAAAAATATGCACACGTGGAACTTAAACTCTCCTCCAGTTTTTATCTCCTCCCACTCAAAACAGCGTAGTTGTTTTAAAATGTAAAGAAACAAACAAATATGGCTCCATACGGTTCGTTTGGCGAGATACACGTTTCCAGAAGTCCAAAGCGATTTGAAAAGATGTTTATTACACACTTTTATAAGCCAGAATCTTCCCTGAAGGCAATCAGCGTGCGCCTCGTCTGATGTGGGCACACGAGCTCGACCGCATGTTCAGGATGTAAATAACGTCTTTTCAAACCGATTCGGCATCTCGAGGCTTCAGGAGACGAATGGAGCCATT
Organism: Diplodus sargus; assembly: GCA_903131615.1. Lineage (NCBI taxonomy): Eukaryota > Metazoa > Chordata > Actinopteri > Spariformes > Sparidae > Diplodus > Diplodus sargus. The sequence goes on along the minus strand of CAEMYA010000417.1, from coordinate 450,623 downwards.
TCATGTCTCCGGCTGCTTACAGTTGTTCAGGAGAATTGCTGTGAAGCTCCTGAAACGTTTGGACTTTCCTGTCTGTGTAGGGGTTGAGCAGATAATGATTAAATTTTATTTTTTATTTTGGGTTGAACTAATCCTTTAAACCCAGTAGAAAACACAGAGGGCATGAACCTCGGCGTCCTCAGTGGGAGCAGCTGTCCTGCTGGAGCTCAACATGACAAGTTGAGAAATCTTGTTTTCGTCGGACTAAGAGGACCAAAAAATTCAATCATTCAACTTCAGAGTGAAATAAAACAGAGGGGCTGGAAAACATGTTGCATTTTTTAAGGTTCGAGAAATGACTCAAACGATGAATCGGTTTTTTGAACGTCTGTGTTTGAAACCGTTGGCGACGCAGCCATTTGGGATTCTCTCGTGCAGCCGTGCATTAAGGGCCCAACTCAGAGTCAACTCGCTGACTGAGAAAACAAACAGACGCCACTTTTGCCGCAGTGTAAAAGTCGACACCCGGGCAGTTAAACGGGCTTGAGAATGTTGTTTCAGGGGTGACGGCGTGTTTGCAGATGCAAATCCCAACACAAACAAGCCCAACATAACCTTTTGGGGGGTTAACAACTCACCTCCTTCCCCCTGTTCTCCTTAAAGAAAGTCTCACTCTTCCTCCTGTAATCTGCTGCATAAACTCTGGCTACGATATGAATTTGCGGGAGTTGCTTGCTTGCCATTGACCTGGAGTGATGTTGTAATAAAAGGAAAAAGCTTCAACAGATGGTAGTCATTTATTTCAAGGTGTTTGTTGAACTGAGGTGGGGGGGACGACAATGCTGGGAGGACGTCCAGCAGCGAAAAGTGTTTACTTGCATCTATTAATCGCAATTTATTTTCCTCCCGCGCCATCACTGACAAATGAATCAAATGTGAGGAAAGACGGGGAGAGAGAGAGAGGACGACGCTATCTGAGAAACACACTAATGTCCAAATGACGTGTGGTAGAATTAAAATCCAGTCCGGTCCAGCAAGTTTCCAAACAGAACCCGCCAAGGACCGGCTCCGTCAGACACCTCACGCAGCATCAGTGAAGTCGGAGGAGGGTTGAGTAACATAAAGCAGCTCCAACCTGACGGGCCAAGCTGATGAATACCAGAGAAAAACCCAGAAAAATGCACCGACGCTCGAGGAAGACGAGGCTCGGGCTCGTTCTCAAATAGTTTTGGTTTTGAAGCTTCAGCTCGGCGTCGTCGTCCCGGTTGCCTAGGTGAGGCGCACGCCAGGGAGGGAAAGTACAACCACCTCATTCACTCTAACCATAAAACAGAGGGGACTTTCCATCATCACATCATCAACTTACTTATATTTCAATCTCGAGCTGTAAATGCACCACTTGAAGACGTGTTACGGCCATAAATGGGGGGTTCTGTAGATCCTCCAGCAATTACACAGTACCCACTGTATGAAGAGCGAACATGTCCCGTGTGTGTAGAGGCGGGTGGGGGGCGCTGGTGCTGACTGACATGGTGGTATGGACCGAGGCCCACTTCTCCTCAAAAGGACTCCTTTTTCAGGGTAAAGCGAGGACCACACAGAGCTCTCCAGACTTCACCTGTTATCATTTGTTGTCAGCGCCGGCGATAAATAAAGAGGCCGTTCTCTCCCCGCAGAACAGTCGCGGCCCGTTAGAGCCGGACCGCTCTGTCATTGAAGGTGCATTATGTAGTTTTGGGGGATAAATGTTAATCAGAGGAGAAAGACCTTCATTTATTTCTGCGTAAACAAGCTAAATAAACAAACTCTCTTTGTTTTCACGACTGAATAAACTGAAACAACTGCTTTGTTTACATGTGGCGGACCCTGCCACCTTTCTAGCTTCAAACAGCGCTCCAGATTCTTATTTTGCTCTGAGAGCAGCTCGTTTACTCACTTACGGGAACGAGTTTGTGTTACTAGCTCATTAATATTGTACTTCAAATTCTAGTGTTTCTTTCTAAAAACAACGCTACACACTGCACCTTTAAGATGTTCAGCAGAAGCGGTGATATCAGATAATCGTCTCAGTCGTTCCTCTTAATGATTGTTAATAGAGGTCAGCTCGCCACGCTGCTGCTGGTAATTGATTTAAAGGAGGAACCGGGCTTCACGTCGGCAAAGGGACCCCGCGACTCTGTAAACAGTGTCTGTTTTCACAAGCTCTTTACACCTGGGCGTCACTTTCACAAGCCTTCGTCAAACACATGTAATGGACAACTGGCAGCGGAGGAGAAGAAACTATTTGTTTCCCTCTCGCTCCCCCTCCTCCTGCTCTCTGCTCGCTGGGTCTGTGGCATTGTAATGCAGTCAGTTTGAATTAAATGTTGCAAGGACGCTGCGAATCGCAACGCAGGTCCAAGTCTGTTTGGAAAGTAAACTCGGCTGTTGGCACGAAGTGATCATTTGCGGTATTAGAGGGGAAGAAAAAAATTGAAAAATCTTGTTGGTAAAATATTCGCAGATATGCCTCGAGACTGAATTACTTTCTTGGCAAAAACACATTTTGGCTCTTTGTCTTCAGTCGGGTTTTTTGTCTTCCAGGCGGCTATTATTACCTTTTTTTTGTGTGTCGGGGGCGATGTCAGAACATTCCTTTAAGCTTGGATTGAATATCATTACATTTATTCCTTCCACATTTCTTATAGTTTTGTTGCATTTAAGGGTGTTTGAATTGCTGTCGAGCAGCTTTTCTGAAAAAGCGTCTAAATGTAGCAGAGAGAGAGGAAGAGTGTTTACTGCAGCTCTTAGTTACAGCTGGCTATAAAAGCTGAAGACATTCCTCACTGAGGTCAGGTCATCGGAGCGTACGAGCCCGAGAGCCCAGGCGACTGACACCAGACTCCAGACAGGATCCGTGCATGCAGAGAGGGGTTAGGTGTGTGCACAGATTCACAGGATTAATCATTTTCAAACTGGATTTCGTGACAGTGTGCTGATTTTTTAAAGACTTTGAGTTCCTTTCATTTCGAATGAGGAATGACTGTTTTACTTCCATCGCTCTTTTAAACCGCATCCCGAATGGGTGGTGATGTGGATAAATCCCATGTAGAGTCCTGCGAGTGATTCACTGCTTGTGTTATTACAACCTACATTAATTATTTTTGCCTCATTTTGACTGACTTCCTAACCACGCCTCTTCTTTTTATCCATAGGCTACTCTCCCATCTGCCCTCCATGTGACAATGAAATGAAAACAGACGCCATGCTGGAGCACATGTGTGCCAGCGAGTTCGGTAAGTGTTCCTCCCGACCGCTCGACGTGCGAAGATGCCGTCCACACACACACACACACACACACACACACACACACACACACACACGAGCGCCGCTCTGATTCGCCTTGACGCGTATCACAAGCACTCCGTGAAATCAGAGCAGCATCAATCACATCCTCCATCTTCAAGCTTTAAAACGGTCCAGAACTCGTTTCACGCTAGCAATTTTCTCAGTTAAAAAAGCTACATGTGAGAGTTTTTTTTTTGTTTTCTGGTGTCTGGTTCAGATGTAGCAGGCCCGTCTGGGTTTGGTGGAGGAGGACGATGTTCTGTGACTAATGAATTGGGGTCATTAAAGTCTTTATGTGGTGGGTCATCGCAGTAGTAAACTGAGATGTTTGTTCTGCTGTCTGGGCAGGCTGTCGTTTGCAGAACACCTTTTGCACATTGGGGGAAAAAAAAAAAAACACCACATCAAACGTCTTCCTAAAATTATGTCGTTAACGTTAAACCACGTATTTATTTTCCTTTAGTAACACCGATTTTAAACGGTCGCTGTGTCGTTCTGCAGAATTTCAGTATTTACAATATAAAATCAGCCAGTTTTCTGTTTGTCATCTCCAAAGTGACATCATGCTCAATATGACAGGTGTCGCTATTATCACCTGAACCTGAAGCTCGTCTTGGCTTCAGCTCGTTGTTTAGTTGTCCTGCAGAGAATTTATTGTTTAGCATTGGCAGATATTTTCTTAGCGAGAAGCACCAAACAACAGACGACGTTAGCGATTAGCTGGTGAGCGAAGCGGAGCATTTAGCTGCTGAAGAGTCGATGGTGGAGTTGGTGGAGAACAAAAACAGAGCAAAAAGTAAATGAAGTTCTGGCATTCGTGTAAATTCACTGTCGTGTATCGTTTAGAAAGTCGTCGTCTCAGCCTTTTTCTAAACAGCCTCGCAGTCATTGAATTTATTTTGGGGGTTTTTCATGGCCTCTCAGTCGTGTCTTTGGGTTTCCAGCGGTTATGACATTTTTTGGAATATCATCAAATTTATCTGGAAATTTTCGAGATGGATTGACCTCTATGAAATTAAAATTAATTTCATTAGTGTGTCTCCAAAACAGCTGGATTGGAAACCACACTGAAAACAACATAAACCAAAACAAAAAAGAAACGAGGAAAGTGACGAACATCTTCAGGGAATCTGATTTAGATGTGGAAATTTGGGAATTTTTGCATGGAGAGCTGCACACTTAAAACAAAAAAAAGAAGAAACACATTGGAAGGCCCTGGTGTTCAATTAAAAACACAAACATCATCTGAATCGCAGCGATGAGGACTTCCTGGAATAATGTGCGCATGATGCAGACAAGATGCAAGATGTGAAGCTTTCATGTTTTATTCTCGCTGGCTGGACCGAAAACTTGTGGCAGCTTGGATTCCAGGTGCCATGCCGAGCAAACATAGACTTGGATGCACATTGGAACCAGACTTTCTTCCAGTGCTCGGGAAAAAAATAAAAAAAAGTTTGGAGTTACATTTGTTTAACGAATTGTCTTGTTGTTTATGCTGCGGTGATGGGAGTCGCCTTTTTTCAGTCTGCGTCCCGCTTTGCCAAGAGGATAGTGGCACATTATTGGCTTGTTTCATGTCAGATGAAGACAGATGTTGTTTTGCTTGCTTGTCGTAAGCCCCCTTAAGCAGCTGACATGTGAGGATACACAGACAGATTTAGTATCAGGGCTGAGGATGGGACGCTGCGCTGCTTATAGCGAAGGCTGGAACCCACAGGGGACCGACCTCCTCTGGAATGTGGCTGTGATTTCAGTGTGGCACATGAGTTGATTACAGAGGGTAAACTAATGCACGGCCTGCGCAGAGATACCATCACTGGTTCTATCACCAGTGGGACTAAAGACTTGTTTGTTGCCTTTTCCAGTAGACCGGCGGAATTCAGTTTAAGTCTGCGGAGAGAGCTGTGACTATAAATATATCTAGTATCAGCCGAGGCCAAACGTCGGTTAATGTCTTGTCTTGGGGAAAAAAACCAAAACGTGCAGATGGAAGAAATCCTTCCAGTTTTAATCATGATGTGTCTCATCCCACCAACCAAAGATAAGACCATCATCCCGGCTGCACTGCTAGTTCTGACTCGACTCGAAGTGGACAGATAACCTGCTCTTCCTCTGAGGAACGAGGGGGGAAAGGAAAACAAAGAGGAGGCTGGAGGAATGAATCAGCGATTTACAATGAAGTCTTTATTAATCTGCGCGGACCGATCAAGTGTGAAACACCCCCACCCCGGTTGTAAATGAGCTTTTTTTTACTGGAAGTTGCGGAAAGTCTGTGTGAGGTTGCTTTTATTTTTCTAATAACGCCATCTAAAGCATTTGATGCTCTTGTTTAACAGCTTCCCATCAGTTGCACAAGCGCGTTTGACTTTCCTGTGCGGGCTGATCCTGATAAAAGCCGAGAGGTGAGGTGGCTTTTGTCTTCAGCTGGTCGGATGTGAGCGGAGGATTCTTGTAAGTCAGATGTGCATTTCCGAGCTAACGCATCGGAGTCGCCGTAACAAGCAACAGCCTCTCAGTCCAGCGCTGCTCGCTCGTCCGCTGAGGCCTGACGCTCCTTCCAACACACACTCGGTCCTATTTGCGGCACTCAGCTGGTAACAGATTTACAGCTCATCCCACTCAACACTTTGTTCCCACCGCAATTTATCTCCGTGCTTAAGGTTTTACGGTACCTCATTGTCCCTCCCAAAAAAAGTCCAGCACCCTTCAATTAAATCCCTCCTCTGCCTCGGACGGCTCACTTTGTTGTCCTTGCCAAATTGCTCCTTCCCCTTCGCAGGTGCCGTAAAACAACAGGCCATCACTGAGGGCCGATCAGTCGAGCTTATCGGATCAGTTGTGTTTCCATCATTGAGAAAGAGGAGCGGTACACAACCTCCCCCCCTGCTGGGTTTATGACACCCTGAGAGCTGGAGGTCCCGTCTGTGTCTGTGAAGTGGCATCGGAAACCAGGTCAGGGGTCGCGGACCAGAACAGGAAAGGGAAGGTCGGAGAAAGATGGTTACTGACCTCGCACAGATTTATTTAGTCTAGCTGTCTGATAGAATGTGGAAAACAAGATGCTGGGGATAATTTCTGATCATTAAATTCCAACTGAAGTTTACTGATTCAGTGCTCTGATGTTCAGACAATAAAGCTTCTTGTTAAAGGGGCACTACGTAGGAAAAAAGGTCCCAGAGGAGAAGACAGTTTGTTTATTCACCGAAGTTCTCTGATGTCTGCTCATTTAAACGACATAATGCATCGTTGTGCAGCTGATTGTATTAAAACAGTGGTTCCAAATCTTTATTTCTTCTTATGTCTATGTTACAGGACGCCGACTGTCCACTGATTAACAGTTGAATATAAACATGTTTTACGTTCCTGTTCTGTTCACCATTTTACAATCTTATCATCTTCCCCAAGTTGGAAACAACTGGATTAAATATCAGTTTAACTAATTTATAAGCATTTCCAAGTAGTTTAGAAGTAAAATTCCTGCATTCTTAATGCAAGTTAAGAAAGAGATTCATCAAAATGTAGTTAATGCACAACAATAAAGTCAACATTAACGACTTTATACGGTATAATATTACCTGGTAGTGTAATTCTTTGGTGCACCAGCGGTCACATGACGATCCGGTGGACGGTGCTGAACTCCTGACCTCCCTCAGATCTCTGCTTTTCTCCTGTAAATGATATTTTCATTTCGAGGTTTTTCAGTCCTAGAAGGTTTGGACAGTTTAATCTGTATCAACGCATCATGTTTTATTAGAGGATCATATCATTGTAAGTAGAGTCCAACTCTGTAAATGTTTAATCAATCGAAATATAGTGAAAACGTGGTAGAACATAGAAAAGTAATCATATAAGAATATTTATTGATACTGCAGATTTGTTTTTATTCAAAATCTTAATCATTTCAGCCGGATCGTACGGCTTTAAACTACAATATTTAGGTTCTTGCTTTGTTCGGTGAAATCTCTTAATTCTCTCAGCACAAAGCTTCGGTTTGCTCAGAGGAACAATGGCAGCTTACTGAGCTTTAAAGCCAAACGTTGCATACAGACGAACTAAGACCACCCGCTGGAATTTAAAAAGAAAACAATTGTTTGACATGTCAGCGCTCTGATGCACAGAAATAATTACCGTACGTGTGGATGCAGCCGCGAGTCGAGCAGGACGGCGAACAACAAAGAGTTCAATTATTCGACGGTAACTTCTTACTGTACGCGGCTGCTGAAGGAGATTAAGCCCTCGAACAACACGAGGTGCAAAGAAAGTTCACGCCGTCAAAGGATTACGGAGGACGGAGGATTTATCTAGATGAAGTCCTTTCAGGGGTGGGCCGGCCCTCGCTTTTTATGACTCACTAATTATGAATGCTGCCCATTCTGATTTCACTGAACACTAAGCCTCCTCACAGAGACCATTGGAGAGGCTAGAGACAGAGGATGAAAGTCTTAATCCCTACCATGTGCACTCCTAATACTGGGAAAAACAGGGCGGCTCTTTTTTTTCCTTTTCTTCTTTTACCGCTTTAATTAGCAACGGGAGATACAGGTGCGAAAGGAGGAGATAAAACGTTTGGAAGTTTCTTAAAGTGCCAATTCGGGTGTTTATGTCAAGCATGATTCTGTGAAACGTAGCTCACCAGGGATTTGGTTTCTAAAACTGGAGAGAACGATACAGAAGTTACAGTTTTATCAGTCCAGATCTCTGCTGGGGTGTGAAATGATTCACGCTCAATCAGGCTGTTCCCTGCACAGAAGGTCACAAGACTTCATCTCTGACACGACTCAGAGATTTATCCCCACACCAGCTCTGTCAGTTCGATCGGACGTAGCATGCCGCGCCTTTTTCTTTCTTTCTTTCGCGGTGTCACAAGGTCGTCCGCGCCGCACAAATACAACCGCATGTCAGCGGAACCTGAGAGGACGTAATGTGTGCAGGCATACGGGAGGAGGAGGGGGGAGTCGGACCACCAAAGTCCGACTCGTGCTCCGTTTTAAGGGTGAACTGGAGGAAACAGAGAGATTAGAAGGTTAAATAGAGTTTAGTGAAAGATCAGGGGTATTACGGTCAAGCTGAAAAACAGGCTGGGATTCAGATGGAGGTCAAAGCCAAGAACAACGCGCCGCTCTTCAGCGCCGCAAGACGATTCTGATTAAAAAGTTTCGAGCAACTGCTGATCCTCAGCAGACAGATACGAGACTTTCGCTGAATCAAAACAGACTCGTGCACTGGAGAAGATAGCTGGCATGGATATTCCTTCAGTAAACAGAACAATTAAGTAGCATTGTGTTTAATTTCAGTTGATAGATTAATTCCACAGAACAGAAAT
>CAEMYA010000417.1:311886-440159 GCA_903131615.1 Diplodus sargus | reverse complement strand
GTCTGTTGAATAACTTATTGACAGAAGTGTGCGAGAGAATGCTGCCGTCACATGATTGTTTTTGTCAGACTGAAGACTGCACTACCAATGATTCTGATCATTTTATTGTCATTTATTTCGTTTTTCGTTGGTTCGTTTCTTTTTTTTGTTACTTGAAAATGAGAATCAAAACAACCGATCTGCGTCCTGAGATAACGTGTAGGCCCGTGTGGCAGACATCTTGATTTGTTGTTGTCGGACATTTGGCTGAATTTATTATTTTTATTTTTATTTTTTACCACTTTTCTGTCTCTGTACATCCAGACTGCATTAATCAGTATTCGTCAATAATGGAAAAAAAAATCCTTGTAGTCAAACATGTTGCAAAGTGCAGACTGTGTGTTCTGGTTTGTTTGACTTTAAAGTCGCAGTAATGTTGCAGATATGAATGTCAGCGGTTCATTGCTGCATGTTACATGTACATACAAATTTTACATAAATATTGAAAACTGAATGGTGTCTTTTTATATTTCCTAAGTTTTCTGTCATGGATTAACTTCACTACTAACCGTTTGCCATTGATTGGTCCGTCCACCTCTTTGCGCTCAGTGAAATATTTCATCATCGACACAATGACACATTTAAAGTGAAACTCTCCAAAATGTAACCTAGGGTCTTTTTGTGAATGTACCCGAGTCAAACCTTCGTACAAAAGCATAATTATGACGAAAGCGCCACTTTTAAGATCGACTGTATTTTCGTATTTTGTATTGTATTGACAAAATCATTTTCAGTGGGAGTGTGTGGGGGAAATACTATGTTAGCTTTAAAATCTCTATTTTTAAAACACTAAGAAGTCTCAACACAACATGAAACTTTGCTCGTAGTATCACCAGGGTCTCTACACATGAACACGAGCATTGAGAACATTGTTTTTGTACACAGAGTTACTAAAAAGAAAGGTTTTTTTTATTGTTTTCAGAGAAGTGTCCATCTCCGTGTGCGAATGAATGGACTCCATTGTTTCTTATATGAGGCTCCTTTTTCAACTTCAATACTGTTTTTCTCTAACGACGAAACAACAAATTATCCTGCATTTATATGGAACTCAGCTTTAGGAGCGTTCCACCTTTACTGTCCTCCAGGTTACGTCACATTCTGAGATCGACACTTCTCCACTGGCAGGACGGCGGCGAGCGGAACAAGCTGCTGCTAACGTGAGTTGTTCAGAAACCTTCTTTTTAGTAACTCTGTGTACACAAACAATGTTCTCAATGCTCGTGTTCATGTGTAGAGACCCTGGTGATACTACGAGCAAAGTTTCATGTTGTGTCGAGACTTCTTAGTGTTTTAAAAATAGAAATTTTGATGCTAACACAGTATCTGCCCCTTGCACTCCCAAAATGAAAACACGGTCAATCTCAAAAGTGGCACTTTCGTCTTAATATTCCTTTAAACGAAAGTTTGACTTGAGTACATTCACAAAAAGATCCTGGATTGAGTTTTGGCGAGAGTTAGGAACATTTATGGGTCCTGTGGTGAAGTCACTCCACCCTCGTCTTCCTCCTCCATTTTAAACTGACAGCTCTCAGTAGGACGGCTAACTGTGCGGGAGAGAATAAATGTAGAACAGAGATTAGGAGCGAGCTGATTGTGTGAGTACAGACTGTTTCTGCTCTGACAATCATGTCAAACAGAGAGAGCGCTTTCTGTTTCGAACATTGTCACGCTTTTTGGAAAGATAAAGCGTTTAGTTGCCAGATCTCAACACCGAAGCATCTCTCACGCACGCATGTTTTCACTCCCCCTCCTGTCTGGGTGTCTTCTGATTCGTGTTCCTCGTGGTTTTCACAGGCTGTTTGTGCGTCGGTATGCGCTTTGTGACCGCTAATCCTGAGATATACATCATTAACAGCTCGTTCTGAGGGTGTGCTTCAGTGCTTTCTTAACACAAAAGGCAACGCTGTCTAATCAACTGCAAACTGGAGAGATTTGTTTTCACAGCCCGTGCTGATGGATACGGCTCCTACGCCCAACAGGCATGACGTTAGCATGCTTTTGAATTTGAACAACGCCATGCAAATGTGCACAAAGTCCAAAAACACAGCCGCAGGAAGCGGGTATCATCGCTGCACGAGCACAAGATTTGAGTAACTTGATGATGAACGTTTTAATGTAAATAGTTTTACAAGCAGAAACCTCTCATGTCAGTACAACATGTGTAAACAACAAAAACACAAAACCATTCTGTCAATAAAAAGGCTTGTTAAAAACCAGGAAGTATCAAACAGACCAACGTCTCGGCCATCTGGTTCCAGTAATGCCATTGGTATTGGAAAATATATCTCAGATGTGGACTTTCTGCTTTCTAATCATTACTTCAGCTGCCTTCAAAAGAGCCCCAGAAAACCTGGAGCCAAGATCCAGCTTTGTCCTATTAAGAGATGATGTGCAAAAAACATCCTGTTGGATTCGTCTTCTCGCTGGAAAACTCAAAATCGACAAACTGATGAAGTGCTATTTTGATTAGTTCCTTGTCGGAGTCTAGGATGGTATTCAATATTCCCTCCAGCTTAACACCACACACATGATTCTGTCTGTGTGATGAACACACTTCAAAGTTGACATTCAGGGAGTCAGACTCGAGTTATATAACTGGGAACTCTCCAGCAGAGCCAGTATAAATGTGCATCTGTTAAAATCAAATACCTTTCGGCCAAATGAAAACCAGCAGTCTCCACTTTAGTGTATTGTTTACTCAACATCTGGTAAATAATGTAGAGCAAGAAATGTAGCTCCCAATATATCTACTGGTGGAGACAAAATGCAGGAAAAATCATCCTGATTCAATGACAATAATGATGTTCAGGGGTGAAAATACATTTATCATCTCAGTCTGGACTCAACTCAAACATCATACACATCACAGAGGCAGTCGTTAAATCTGCCTTGATCAATATATCTACACTGATGATGAATCAAATGTGATGTGTGTGAAAAAAACCTGCTTTATGACGTATTTTAGTGTCTTTATCTCATTATTACCTCCGTCTGGAAGGTTGTGTTTTCATTCGTGTCACTGGTTTGGGTTTGTTGGTTTGTCAGCAGGATTACACAAAAACTACTGAACACACTTTCACACAACCTGGCTGGATGATGGGTCTGAGCCCAAAATAGACCCCATCGATTTTTGATGTGGAGACTGTTGGGCCTTGGTGGAGGTATGTGCTCTACAGGGTGCCATTCTGGTTTTGGTTTGAAAGCCAAGACTGTCACACAGACTGGCTTAGCTTGTTAGCTTCCCTTTTGGTGAACATATTGGAGCTTTTAACAGCTAAAGAGCCTGTTGTAGGTACAGTGTCACCATGTCTTCTTCCCTGAAACAAACATACATTGGCGCCGACTGAACACTAAAGGGAGGCGTTTTAGCTTCTTTAGCCGTTAGCTCCATCAACACACCACAGGACTGTAGCTCTAGCTCTCCTACTGCTGACTTCAACACAGATTTGTTGTTCTCCAATCAACGTCCATCGTTAATCGAGTTTACTGGGTCTTTTTGGATTTGACAGCAGCAAACAGCACTGAACGACGTCATGCCCCGCCCCCTAACCAACGAGCGCCATCGCTGACTCTCCATTGACTGGCAGCTCCCAGTTAATACAGTCGCACATGGACACAACTGCACAACACGTTGGCCAATCTAATGAATCTGAGGAATATAGTACTATCGTACCTCTCACCAAGCTAAGGCAGCTGACTACATTAAGCAGCACTAAGCGTTTGGCCTCAGTTGTAGTTCTGGTCCAGGCCCGGAGGCGTTCAGCAGCTTCTGGTTATCAGTACATTAATTAGCAGTCACTTCAGCAACAAATAAAGCTATCTGTCCCGTGTCGCTGAAGGCAGAACAGTCCCAGGGCAGCAGAGGGAAAACCAGAAAATATTTTCTCCACAAATCATCACCCACAAGTTTCAAAAAAAGTGGCAACAGACTTCTCCGCCGACATTCTTCTGTTCGTAGCCTACATCCATGGCAGCGCCATGAAATAAAATAAAGCATTTTATTGGATAAAGGGATGAGTCAACAACATTTTTAATGAGTTTCCAGGAAGTTACAAACTCTGAAATACCTTTAAAAATACTCCGGTCGGGAACACTCTCGTCATAGGTTTCACTACTTATTGCAACAAATGGAATACAGTTCTGCTCGGCGCTGACGGCTCTGCTAATCAGATGCTCCCTGAAGTGACTGAGCAGCATGTTAGGCCAAATTAGGGAGCGCAACACAGGAAAAAACGGAAGTAGGAAGGCAAAGTTGAGGCCGGGGATGTGGTGGCGGCAAGCTTTCCAGCAGCAGCAGTGTCCACTGGTGAGGAGGGAGCCATATTTAAATGGACCACCTTGGTGAAAGATAGCTGTGATTGGTGTGACACTCATTGGTAACGACGATTCAATCGGCAGACTGTCTGCTGATGACAGCACAATGGCTGTTTCGCCACTGTTGGGCCTCATACTGGTGTGGAGGTGAGATATGCACTCCGACAGCGATTTTGACTTAACGGAGACTTTAATGCGTCACAGGTCTTTTGTTAGCCAGTGACTAACAAGCACTGACACAGCGGTGTAGAGAGAGAGAAAGCATCATGACAGCATGTAACAGCACGAGAGTCATCAGTTCAGTTTGTCATTTGCTAAGTGAGAGTCACACAAGATCCTTTTCATCCCTGAGGTGTCCCGGGGAGAATCAATGTCCGTCCCAAACACATTTTCTATCGCCGCTGTGAGGACGGGAGGCCGTTAGTCTCCAGCCGTGCACAGCGTGTTACTAGAAATATCAATCAATGTCTGAGTCTGTGATTTACTTTCCAGATCCGAAGCTCCAAACTGCGATTGGGAAAGCTCTGGTTTTAGACTGTTTTCAGTTACTTTAGTTAAGTAACTCTGCTGAGAAAACTGCAGGAAGACACTGTGGCAGCGTGTTACCCAGAAGGTTCACCCGATGATATAAAGGTTCGGAACAACAAAATCACCCACTGAGGCCTCATCATGTCGATCAAACAGCAAAAATGGATGGAGGCTGAACTGAGCGGATATTTATCAGAGAGCCCGTCGATGGCGCCAATACAAACGCGACTGCCACACCGACAAAAGAACTGGACTTCCATGTTGTTTTTTGGTTATATGAGAACTAAAAGAATGGGCTTAATTGCATTATACAACTAATTTCTAACCGTACATTTGTAGAAATAATCCCTATTAGAAGTTTACCACCCGGACATCTGAGAAAACAGCTTCACACTCTTTGTTCCGACCTCTGAGATCACAGTAAACGTTGCCTGCGACTAATAACCTCATTCCAGAGGAGGCTCCACTTATTTACCTCTTCCCCTCCCTCCCGCATTTCAAAGAAAACATCTGGGGGACTTTTGGATACCACTGTCTATTTAAGATGCAACTCCAAATCCTCACAATAACAGGCGGAAACAATAAAGTGTTATTAAGAATTATAGAGCAAATATTTGGCAGCAAATAAGCCATCGTAAAATTACTTCTCTTTTTTTTTTCCTCCTCTCTTCTCTTCACCGGGTCCAAATGTTTCATTTTATGGATCTGTGAACCATGGCTGAGCCTTGAGCTTTTATAAAGGAGGCACTTCTTTGTTCTTAATCCACGTATGAGCCTACAAAGCTGTAAAATCATCCATGTATATAATCGTGTAGCTGTAGTCTCTGTTTTGGTGGTGGCACCATCAGTAGCCAGCAACTTAAAGGGTCATTTCTAGAGCTTTTTGTGTGTTGGCAGCTCAGTCAGCTATACAATATGCAAACAAATTGCCTCTGGATTGTAGCATTGACATGATTTCCTGTTGTTTTTAACAATAAATACATGAAATGCATCATCTTTGACACAGTTTGGACTGCAAAAATGCTAAATTTGCATGACGAGAGCTTCTCCGGAGTGTGTGACTGCATAAATTCTACAGAGTCATTTAAATACAGATGTGTTTTTGGCTCTGTGTTAATCCCGAGCTTCAGAGCAAACCATTAATGTCTCTGGGCCTGTCTGCAAGATTCAGGAAGAAGGATGAGTCGGCACACTGTGTCTCGCTGTGTGAGACCAGGTTCCTCTGGAATTCTGGGATCGCAGTCAAATTGGCAGATTAGTCATATCAATCTTCTGGCTGTTAACCGCCCAGAACCTCCGGCTGTTTGCCTCTCGCTAGTACAGCTCGCATAGTGCGATTACGACTGCAACAGCTATTGAAATCCACGGGGAGAAAGGGATAGCCAGAAAATAAAATAAAACAGAGAAACAATTGTTTTCTTTTTCGCGCAAGTCCACAAAGGGGCAGGAGGAGGAGGGGGGGGTGTGGGACGGACTACACATGTGGCCGGCGGCCATGTGTTTTTGAATAATAGCCATTAGTTTTAAGAGCATGATGTCATTGTCGGTTTGCTGTTCCAGTAACTATATTCCTGCAGTCCTGGATCGGATCCCTGAAATGAGTCCTGCAATCCACGATTCTTATTCTGAGCAAGGTGAGGAAATATGTGCAGGGAACACGGATTGATTGGTGAGTGTGCTTCCTCGGCCCGATCGCATAAAGTTACGATCAAATGAGGCTTGTGCTGCACATGGGATTAGTCACGACGTGGACGGAAAGATCACGTCTCCCTCCAGTTCTGTCTTACTCCAGGTTTAATTCATAGCTTTCAGCAAGCAGTTAAACCTCTTCCTCTCGCTGAGTCTTATCCTCTTTGCCTGTGGACTTGGGCAGGGATGTGAGCAAACGCAAGTCTCTGGATAAAGTTGTGCGGTGCCAGTGTCAACATGGCCGCGCTGTTTTGGGAGCACTTCGCTGGCTATCAATCACCAGTGACCAGCCACAAGTCGTAAAAAACATTTCGTTGAAAAAAAAGGAGGATTTATGAGTGGCCATTAAAAACCACGAAGACCTGTCAGAAATAACCGCTGAAGAAAATGCAAAAAGTTGTTGTGCAAATGAAGCAGCTGGTTCAACTTTGGGGACTTGAATTTAAAAATGTTGCGGATGATTGACTATTGGTTCATGCTCTTAACAGGAAGCAGACACTGACATGTAAAAAAAAAAAAAAAGAATTAAAAAAAAAGGTCCATTTAATGGTTTTCACAGCATTCTCAGTTGGTTTTGCAGCTCATCAAAAGCAAAAGAAATCCATCCTACATTCCCACAAAGTATTTATTTGTGTATTCTTAAATTCTCATAACGTCAATCACTTTGCTACTTCTGGCTATGAAGATTTATAACGCAGCAAACTATTCCGCACATAAAACTGTGGGCGTACTGAGTTGGGTGGGTTTCCCTGTTTTCGACACACATAAGGCACATTTACAACAGAATTCTTCGGCTGCATCAGCCATACAAGGCTTCAGTTGATGCATGAGGAGAGCTGCACGGCTCCGGATCAGCCAAATCCATCATGACAGCCTGTTAAAAGTTCAGTTGTTGCTCAATAAAGCCTCTCCTTCTTCCGAAGCCAAACGATTCTTAGGTGAATTTCATAAATTGTTCCCCTAATAAATCACAAGCAGCTGTTACTTAGTAAAGTTTTGACCGGGATGTTACGGGAAGTAAACCCATCTCAACTCATTTTCACCAGGATTTAACCGCACACTGGAGTTTACTGACTTCTCTGACGTGTATCTTCATTACCTGATGCTTTAAACTACCAGCGGATTTCAAACTGCTCATCAAAATGACCACTTCTGCCTGAAAGCCATCCACACTTTGTACTAATCTCTGTAATGCACTACTTTTCAGTGAACTAGGCCTGCAGTAAAATGATAAGAAGGGACGATCGCTGTGTGTGTTTTTTTTTTATCCTTGCAGCAGAGACGATAAGTCCTCCTTACAAATACGTTGTTTTTCCATCTCCTCCAGAACCATGATCTGATCTGAAGCCTCTATCAGCGAGACATCACTTTTTTTTTTTATCAGTTCCTGCCAAAAACCTTGACAAATCACTGTTGGAAAGATAAATCATTTTTCCTGGGTGGACTTCAAGTTTTATTGTAACAGAAGACTGAGAGTGTGCAGCCAGCTGGCGGCTCGGTGAGGCTGCACCTGAGATGAGCGCTCAGGTCAAATGTTTACCGCGCTCGCTGCTTTGCTTCAGCATGTCGGCATCCGCATATTTGCTAATTGGCGCTTAACCACAACACTACAGCTGACGCTGATTAGACTGACAATAGCTGTGCAGGTATTCAGTCATCCAGCAAAGTACTGGCGAGAATCAAATTGTGTCCAGATGATGGTGATGGTACGTGAAGTCCGGAGATAAACGTTATTCCAGTGCTTCCGCTCGGGACCACGAACGAGTGTCCTACATTTCACAATAATCTGCTGACTAGTTGTTGAGATATTTCAGTAGAAAACTAAAAAGTCAGAGGGTCAGTAAGTGAATCAGTTCCATGTTTGGATCAGCATTTATATTATACACTTTGTTGTTTTGGAGAAAAAATGCAAACTCAGAATTTTTATATTTACAGCATTAATGAGGTAATAATGCAAACTTGCTTCCATAAGTGAATAAACGAGCTGTTCTCAGAGGAAATGAAGGTCCCAGAACACTGTTTGAAGCTAGAAAGGTGGCAGGGTCCGCCACATATAAACACAGTAAAACTGTGATGTCCTTTAAAGGCAGTTTGAAAACAAAGAGAGCTTCTTTATTTAGTTTGTTTAGGCAGAAAAAAATATGATTTTTCTCTTCCGATTTCTGAATTTCTTCTCCAAAACTACGTAATGCCCCTTTAAACTTTCTGTTGTTGTGATCCATTCTCCAGTCGTGGAGTCATCGCGCTACTGTCTACACTAACCTTTCAGGAAAAGGGGGTTACAGTTTTTTTTGTTTTTCGACAGCTTTAGCACTCAGTTTGTCTTTGTCATTGCCGCCGACAGGAAATGTGTTTAAAAGCCTTCAGTTAATGTGCAATAAACAGGAGAAGAAGTGGGCCGTAAACATGAGCAGCGATTACCACCAACTGTCAAACAACCGAGAGTCCGCAGCCGGCTGAGCAGACCTGAGAGGCTGTGTTTGGAGCTAAATGCTAACGCGCTGATGTCTAACAGGCGTGTTCACAATCTTAGTTTAACACGTTAGCAAACGCAAACATTTGGTGATCGGGAATAAACACTGAGTTCAGCTGAGGCTGACAGGTGCGTCATGAAAACCAAAATACCGAATACGTCGGACTTTTGACAGTTTAGAAGTCTTGAACGTGTGAGGCAAATTTAATGATGATCCATCCAACAGCTGGTGAGACAGTGAGACACGCGAAACCACAAATGTCAAGCTGATGGTGGGACGAGAGGAAAAACTCAACAGGATCACCAGATACAGTAGGATTCAATGCCCCATTTTAGATAGCAAAGGTGGCACATTTGCAGCAAGGTAAAGGCTGCAAGGTGGAGGTGTAATATTCCTTCTTTTCCATTTGGCCGCAACTGCAGTAGGCGTAAACATGTGACGTGACGTGAAGCACGAAGTTGGACGTGAACAGTGAAGCAGGTCGAACTTGTCTTCAAAATAAGAGCTTTACATTGCACCCCATTGGAGTTTAGAACTGGGTTCTTAGCGGGGGGCTTTTAATTTGAAACTAGCGACCGTTAGCAGCTTGCCGCTACAACAACAAGCGGACAATGAAGACAGCTACAGAGACCGAGGAGACGCTGCATCTCCTGGATCTCAGCGGCTGTCCAGTCACTCATCTTGACGTCCGCAGATGAAGTGATAGACTGACTGCTGTGATCAGCTGTTTCCTGGTTTTAAAACTCCCCGGCTGTGGGTCCGCCCATCTTACACAATTGATTTACAGCAATAGAGGAAGAAATAAGTGTTCCCTCCGAGGCGTCAAATTGGTGATCTGAAGCAGACCCCCAATTTACCGCCTTCTGTCTAAATCCGCGGACCTAGTACAGCCACATTGGCGGCTTACTGCCCTGTATAAAAACAGCTACTGTTTGCGGGATTATGAATGTTGCAACCAAATTCTGTGCTAATCTATCCAGCAGGTGATATTTCCACGCTCCAGGCTGTATGATTGCTAAGAAGCTCGTTAACATCAAATACCAAGAAGAAGAAGGAAACAACAGCGTCGGACTCGGTGCTTGATTGACAGGTGCCTCCTGGAAGAGCAGCTCACAACATCAGTGAGTAAAATTCACAAAGCGACGACCCCTTCGGCTAAACATCTTCGATTAACTCACACAGCCTGCTGGAAAGTCAACTGTGAATCCTTCAGGCTCGCGGTTTACTGAAGGTTTGTTACTCATTTATAATAGCAGCTTTCACTGACAGCTTACTGTCTCTCCCGGGTTTGTTCCATCACGCCCTCCATACCTCCAGCACATTAGGAGTTATTCTCCAGGTCGACTCTCTAACTCACTCCAGGGCCTCGCTTTGAACTGCAGCCGCCTGCTTATTATGTTATCATGATATATTTGTGCAAAACAAACAAAAAAAAAGGCAGCTTCTGGAGTTTTTTTTCCGCCTCAGTTGAACACACCTTGCGTATAAAGTTTTCCTGGCACGGTTCCCTCTCGGAAAATGTTGAATGTAAAGGTGTTTTTCTGTAAATGAATGCACACATGTAGGAGCTCTAATTACTGCTTGGGCAACAAGAGAAACTATTTCTGCAGGAGTCACTCAGAATACACACAAAATCTGTCATATGCAACGACTGCTGTGTGTAAACTGTAACACTGAGATAACTTTGACTTGTGTCTGCAGCAGAAATCAGGATGGAGGACGTACGGTTTCATTAGAGTCGCTGAAAAACGCCTCAGTTATTGAAAAAGATTCCTGGATTACTTAGAGACGAGTGAGAGGGCAAAGATATCATGACGGTTAGATTATATGCACTGATGATTTAGTAAATTATGGTTGATCTTGGCTGCAGGTGATCATAGAAAAACACAGTCTAGTGTCTGTTTGCTCAGTGGCCTTCAATTAGGATGTTTGAGGCGTGTAATTCTGATCGTTGAAGCAAATTAAAGCAAACTCCATGATTGTGATTGTGTGCGTGGGTTGGATTCATCCTGTGAGTCATGATGTGGGTTGTATAAGCAAACAGCCACTCTTAAATGTAATTTCCCTGAAATCTATGGAAGCCCATGTGGGCTAGAAGAAAGAAAAACAAGGAATTAAGAGTTAGACATGACAAAGACAGAAGCACACACCCGTTAGCTTTGTTTTCCTGAGTCAAGAAAAGTCGTAATTATAAGAAAAATCACTATGACTGCATTGATATTACTCATAATTTGGACAAGATAATCTTGACAATTTTAGGAAAAGTTGTGTCAGGTGCTCTTGGAAAATGGGAGACAAGGGCAGTCCAGGCACTCAAAAAATACAAAATATCAAGAAACGAGGTGGGAAATATTGAAAAGTCAATATGTTTTGACCATCAGGTCTTCATCGGAGTTTCAAATAAACAAACGGCACCATTCGGCCTAGTCTACATGGTGTCCACAGCCAATAGGAGTCACTCACATGACCCAAATAATTACACACCAGGTGAAACAAATCCAAGGTAATGACGTGAGGAGACAGCAAGAGATGAGAAGACACAAAAGTTGCAGAATAGACGTCTACAGTCCCTGGATTGTCTTTGCAATAATCTTGACTTCTGCTGAAGTGAGTAAAGATCTGGACCGAAAAGTTAAAAATGTTGCCTGTCTCATAATTTTCCTCAACATGAGTCTTTTTCTTTTGAGAGCTTCAGACGCCCTTCGTCCTCCGTAACGAGCCAGAATAAGGAGGCGTTAAAAGATTACAGCCATAAACATAACGTAGCCTAATGGAGTGTTTACTGTGTGTGACAGGAAATGAAAACGGTCGCTTAACAGGCATGATGTCAGTGGTTTGTTTTAGCCGACTGTACGAGCCGCTCGACCCCAGAAAACACTGAGCGTCTCTTTAAGAACAAGCGTTGGTTTGTCCTGACGTAAGCTAGCTGTCGCTCCAGCCGTTTCAGTAAACATTCAGCGTTTCATTAATCATTCATTAAAATGTCTCCCCTGGGTTTACAAACCACGTTCTGACATAAACCTGAGTTCAGCTTCAGTTTAAACTTTTGGTCCTTCTAAAATCGTTATGAGCAAAACACCACGCTGGAGTTTCATAAGTTTTGGTTTAGAAATTAATCTTTAACTTCACTTTTGGGCGATATGTTACGCAAGAATTCAACAGTGTAGAATTCAAGTATAGGCACTGACACTAAAATAGGAACTATATATAAGGAACTATAACTTGTAGATTGATCCATCTAGATTAATTTATATTAAAGTGTGTATAGTGACGTCATGCTACCGTGATGTAGTTTTTACATTTAGCAATTGCCCTTAAATGTTGTTATTAAAGCAAAACTCTCACCAAAATGCAACCTAGGCTTTTTTTGTGAATGTTTACGAGTCAAACCTTTGTGTAAAAGCATAATTACGACGAAAGAGGCACTTTTAAAATGTACTGTATTTTTGTTTTCGGGTCAAACTCATTTTCAATGGGAGTGCTACGGGCACTTTTACGATAGCATCAAAATCTCTGTTTTTAAAACACTAAGAAGTCTCGACACAACATGAAACTTTGCTCGTAGTATCACCAGGGTCTCTACACATGAACACGAGCATTGAGAACATTGTTTGTGTACACAGAGTTACTAAAAAGAAGGTTTTTGAACATCTCACGTTAGCTGTAGCTTGTTCCGCTCGCCGCCGTCCTGCCAGTGGAGAAGAGTCGATCTGAGAATGTGACGTAACCTGGAGGACAGTTAAGGTGGAATTACTGTCTTCCAGCAACAACTATCCACGCAAGATCTCACGTGACTTTGCGGGCTTTTGATTTTAGTATTGTTTCTTATATGAGGCTCCTTTTTCAACTTCAAGGTCAATATTGTTTTTCGCTAACGACAAAAACAACAAATTATCCTGCATTTATATGGAACTGAGCTTTAGGAGCGTTCCACCTTAACTGTCCTCCAGGTTACGTCACATTCTGAGATCGACACTTCTCCACTGAAAATACGGTAAATCTTAAAAGTGCCTCTTTCATCGTTAAACAAAGTTTTGACTCGGGTGCATTCACACAAAAAAAGCCTAGGTTGCATTTTGGCGAGAGTTTTGCTTTAAGTAAACTGATTTTTGCAATAATCCCAAATCCAACTAATAAATCTCACAGGCTGTTTTAGGAGGGAACCAACGCAAAGCTAACTGCTGGGTTAGCCTCCAAAAACACGTCATCCCTGCGACGCTGCACAGTCTCGTCTCGTTCTGTCAAGCTGGTGATGTTAAACCCCAAACTGTTTATAGTTTGTAGTCAGTGTGTCTGTGAGAGATGCAGGAAAGTGAAATATTATACAAAACAACAACGTAGAAACATTTTGATTCAAGTTAGCTGCTAAGTAGCTTAAGGCTACACGTCACTGTGAAGATGTGTTTTAATGTCTGTATGTAATGAGACAAATAGAAGCTGGTCAACAATGTTGACAATTTTGTTAAAGACCGCCGTCTTTGTGTCAGCAGTCTCTTTTACAACCGTGAACCCAAAATGACATTATTTTTTACACGGGACAGACGCCATCTTTTCCGTTTACAGCACACACACAAGAACAGGTTTTCTTTTTCATTTTGTCAGTGTTTGTTCACCGCCTCAGTTCGCACAGCGAGTCGCTGCCAAAGTCAAAGCTCATGAAAAAAAAAAAGGACCTAAGGCTTGTTGGCACCTTGTGACGGGGGGCCTATCAAGTCTGGGCACGGCTTTTGACAGCCGGGTTGTTCGCAACATGTCTGATGATTTGGGCTTTTGTGCACGCTGATTAAATAAACTTGACATCACAAGCTGCTAGGAAAACACTCGTAAATTTGATGTTGAAATGATATTCCAGTGGGAAGATTTTTCCAGCTCTATCTGTTTATATAGTACACACACACACAAAAAAAAGCATTCCTTGGGGGCTTGTGTTTCAAGTGTGGGTGCTCACACACACACACACACACACACACACACACACACACACACACACACACACACACACAGTGAAGTGGAAGCCATGCCTCATCGACACATGTTATTCTACCCTCACCTCTCTGCTCACTGAGACAGTCACAGTCGAGGGTTTCTCAACCTTTTCTGACCCTTCATACCATTTTGTCCACAAATTATCCCGTGATAAATCATACACAGAGAAATGCGTCATAAGCTGGATGCGACGTATTTACTTGAACTCCTACAGAGTACTGCGTTCTCCTCAACACAAGCATTTCTGTCACTTTTTCCTGCTAGAGACGTTAACTCCTCCATCGAGGGTGTGATGACACACTGCCTTGACGAGAAGGATCCGCAGCATCGTGTTCCTGGAATTTAAAATCACGATCATTTCTCTGAAAAAGTGTGATCTGTGAAGCAGAGGAGGCTTGGAGTTGGATCGTGTGCAGTCTGTTTCACAGCTTTGTTGTGGGAAGTGGAAATTCTCTAATTAATTTAAATTTACAAGTTGTTTTATAAATTCTGAAGAGATTTTTTCAATCATGAAAAGCAGATTTTTCTCACTAACTTCTTGGTGTTATCTTCCTGTACAGATGCTTCTCATTGTTGAGATATCCAACTCAGGATAATTATCTCAAAACCAGAAACCATCTGTGCAGTTGGAAAAACAGAAAGACCAGCTACAATGTTCTCCTTGTTCCTCACTTGAACTTTAAAGAAAACGTATTATGCTCATTTTCAGCGTCATAGTTGTATGTTGGTTTACAACTAGAATATGTTTACAGGCTTTAATGCTCAACAAATGCTACAGTTTTCTCATCCTATCTACAAAACCAAGTTTCTACACTATCGCTGCAATGAAGGCTTTTCTTTTTTCACACTGAATCAAGCAGCGATGGAGATTTCGTTTCAGACAGCACGCCGACACCGTGGAACCAAAAGAGGCGTGACGGTACACACCATAATAATCAGATCTGTGTGTTTCCACCTGTTCA
Source organism: Diplodus sargus (assembly GCA_903131615.1). Classification (NCBI taxonomy): domain Eukaryota; kingdom Metazoa; phylum Chordata; class Actinopteri; order Spariformes; family Sparidae; genus Diplodus; species Diplodus sargus. Next base: position 425,167 of record CAEMYA010000417.1, on the reverse strand, counting down.
TCTAAACATGTATCTGCTGACTGTTGTTAATTATATGGATGCTGATATAAAGTGCCGTGATTGGGATCCTGATCCACCATTCAAAGTGACAAAGTTACGTCTTTTGCTCTAAATGACACGAAGACCGACGCTGTCTGGCTCTCACTAGCTGTTTTTTTGGGGGAAGTTGACTGAAGACTCAAGTTGCCAGAGACGATCACTAAAGACATGTGAGTTACAGTTTGGGGGAGCTGCCTGGCTCTTGCTGCCGGGAGCGGGTGATGTTTGTCAGGCAGAAATGGGACGAACAGTCAGTGGGACAGACAGGATGACAGACACTTTTCCACATGTAAATTTGGTATTTTTGTCCTGATACGAGATGCTGAAGACATTCTGACTTGTTTGGTCCTGTACCGTTGCTTTGTGGGTTGAAGTGTGAGACATTTCAGTTGCATTTGATGAGTCGAAGGATCTGTTTAGCTGTCAGACTGTGGAGGCCGTCAGACCGACAAACCTCCTGGTGTATCAGAGGCAGAACAAAACTGTTTCCTGCCTTGAAAAGGCAGCGTGATACGCTCCTGTCTCTTTAAGGCCCCTCCCCCTTCATGCTTTGATTGGTCAGCTCACACACGTCTGAGCTAGCAAACACTCAGCGTGAATGGTCGGCTCTGTTGTGTTTATAGCTTCTGGTTAGCTTCAGTTCTGCCATGGTGACGTAGTGTGATGTTACAATACTGACGAGGCGTTTTAGGTGCTACTTTAAAAATTGCATATTCAGCTTCAAAAATATGACCTCATATTTTCTGTGAAGGTGGCAAAAATGCACAACATCGCAAATGGAAACACTTTTAGACACATGCTCACCTGTAAAAAGCAAGTTAGATACCAAATTACCTGCAGAACGACCAAATCATTGGACTTCTCCCCCGAGAAATCAGGTACTTCTCAAAACTACCAGGATTATGGAAGACAGCTTTCTCATACACAGTCCGTGATGTTTTAAAAAATGGAAACATGTAAATTGTTTGAGAACCCAAGGAACTCAGTTTCAGTATTTATAGGCATGTTATGGCATCGAAAAGAGACCAAAAGTGAACTTGAGCAAGACTCTGAACTCCTACCTGCTGAGATATCATTCGTCATTGTTGAATTTCTGAAGCAATAGAGCGATGATAGACGTCTGCCGTCGATCCAAGAATCCCTGACGAGTTGGCGGGTGTGGTCCTTGCCTTAGAAAAAAAAAACACATTCCCCAACAAGGAAAGGAATAAATGAAAGAGATGTTGAGAAATAAGAAGCTTGGCATCGAAATGAAAGCAAAGTTGAGGAGGTTAAATGGATGGATCAGTTTACTCTAATGTCTGATGATCTGTTTTTAATTCCAACCTTATGACAGGATGTTTTACTTTGTGACTGAAGTTTACAATTTTGGTGCTTTTTTTTACCACAAAGTTGCACAACAAACATGGCATTACTGAAATTGTAGCTGTCAAAACATAAACCACAATCCTAAACCTAATTTTGCTGCTAATTTCAATTTAAATTGTACCAATCAAGATAATTTCAGCCACACTAGGCTCCCGACTGAGACGTCTCGACAACTGATTGATGGAATATTACGAAACGTATCCAATTATATGTACTTTGTTTTTAGTTGAAATCAGCAAAAGTGAGCATCCTAACATGCTAAACCATTAGCATGTTCAAGGATAACTTCGCAGAAATAAGAAAATTCAGTCATCATCTCTCAACCCCAGTGCCAAAGGAAAGTCGGAGGGAATTTTCCAAACCGACCAAACATTTCTGGAGCTTCACAGAAAAACAGTGTTGCAGCATTCTCCTAAACAACTTAAGTAGATGGAGAGTTGATTTAATAAACCTCCAAAAGAACCAAACAAAACATGAAATGTCTCCATACAGCTCGTCCAGCGTAAACCAAAGATGAAATCTTGACCGTAGCTGCTAAGCTAAAATTGTTAGCCTGTGGTTTGGTCTATGCATGACGAGCTGTACGGAGTCATGTTATACAGCCGCAAGAGTCCAAATTATTTAGAAAAGATGTTATCTACACCTCTGACACACGGCCAAGCTCGTGGAGGTGCACGCTAATGCTTTTAGCTTAACAGCCACAGTAAAGGTTCCAGGCCTTGAAATATTTTGTGGATTTCGAAACTTCACCCAACTTTGCGTCAGCATGGGGGTGAGTTGACAATGAGTAAACGTAGCCGTTCCTGGTACATCAACGTAAGCACGTTAGTATGCTGGTACATGCTTAGCCTCACTCAGCTGCTAGCATAGCTGCAGACTGTTATTCTCATTTAAAGTGACGTGCGTGCAAGAGAGAAAAGTGTGTGTCCAGCTCAAAGACTTTATAATGATGTGAAAACCTCATTTGTACAAAGACTGAGTTCAGAGTTTAATCGCTTTTTTAAAAAAATCTTATGAAACTGTGGCCTGGAGCATAAACATCAGCATTGGGCTGAAAATTCAAATAACAAAGATGAGATCCTTCACTGAGCCCCAGACACTCGGTTTATTTTGAGAAATATCTTGATTGAACGGAGAATAAATCAACTCAGTCCCTGTTCAGCACCTTCACTCGGTTTCCAGCGTGACATAGTTTTTAAGCAAAATATACGACACAGAAAGCTTTTCAGCATTTAACATCCCATCCTCTCTTTTAGAAAAATGAATCGCATCTGTTAAAAAAACAGAGCTGGTTCCCTACATAATGCATACCTTGTGCTGTGATGGCCATTATTAACTGGGTTACAGTAGAAATAGAGGGACGTCTGTGCAAACTGTGGACAGCGGGGTAATCCGAAGAATGAGTCTGGAGAAAGGGCCGGCTCGTATTTCACTGGCCCTGAATGGGAGATTGAACTGCTATTTGTCCAAGCCTGCAGGGCTCATAATGAACGACATGGTGTTTCTGTTAGGGGCAACAGTATCAGGTCATAGATCGGCAGCGTCGGCGTAAACTGAGACGGGTTTCTGAAAGCCGAAACGGGTTGATATTACACAGAAGCCGCTGATAGTAAATGTTAACATTTGTAGATTTATAAGAAAGTGACAGACGTGTCTCTGAAACAAACATTCACGGAAACATCCATCAAATGGAGAGTTGATGGCACTAACTGGTGAATGTCTGGCATTTACTAAAAAGGTCAAAATTGGCTTGCTGATGTCAAACTAAAACCAGAGAGAGAGAGAGAAAACAGCAGGAGGCGGGTCTGCTGTCATAAAGATGTATCCCTCGATGGACTTTGTGGCAATAACAGCTTAAACAGATTATGGCTGGGATTGGCTGAATAATCATTACGTATAATCGCCGTCATAAATATCTTTATATGCATCTCACACTCTACCAATCTCTCAGTTAAGTATTTTATTCTTTCCTTTTTCAAAGCTCATTTTCACCAAAGCGAAACATTTTTCCAACGTTCTCTGATGTAGACTGACGCGGTGGGAAACCCCACAAAAAAAAAAAAGAAAAATCACTGTTCCTACCTTAAAGGCTGACATAAATCTTAATTATTAGATGGCACAGCACACACATCCCACTTAGGAGAGTCAAAGAGATGCAGGCTGTATAAGGACACACGGAAAAACACATAAATCATGTTTTCTGAAGACTTTTTTTGGGATTTCCCACTGACTTACATTCTTTATATCACCCAACATAATACACTGTTCACTGCTTTCTGAATTCCTGCCAGTAACTGCAAACATTCATAACTTATTAATAAGCCTCCTTACATTGTTGCTCACATACTCTCTGGGCCTTTTTGTGTCCTTATACTGAGCCAAATGTAATGGCACTATAATAGGTGAACTGAACAAAGAGTTGGTATAAGTCAGTGTGTTATTAGGTCCATTAGTGACTATTCCAGGGGGGATTTCATTCAAGCAGGCCTGAGCAGTGGTGTGAGAAGCTGGCACGGAGCTCCCTCTAGTGCTGCAAGAGAGTCGGTGTCACGACGAGACTCAACATGGATAATGCAGCGTTATTGCAAAGGGGGACTGGGAAGAAGGGATGAGATTTATTGATGGGTGGCCTAAAGATAAGGGAGGCAAGTTTTTTTCAGAGGGTCCCCAGTTCAATGGTTGGACTGGCGGGATAAATCTTGCCCGACCATCTTAACCCCAACAGCTGCTTCGCAAACGAGACTGTAGTTGTACTTCCAGGTGTGGATGTGCGTAACTGTGTGAATGTGATCAGCTATGAACCCTCCCTGAATAAATAAAGCCTAAGAAAAGAGATGAATCCCATCTTAAGTGTTAAATAAACATCTGTTTCATGTCTTCAGCATGAAAAGGTTTCTAATTATAACATGAATGTGATTATTGAATTGAATGCCTGTTTGAACACAGATCTGAAGGAGGGTGAAAAGGGCAAAATCATGATTAGAAGTATATATTTGTATGTATTTAGGTTGCTTTTTAAAAGATCCGGTTATATCAATCAGTGCTTTTATATGATAAATTACATGTATTTATCAGATTAAGGATAGAAAGTTGGCACCATTTCAATTTAAGATGCTTTTCTGCCTGACAGCTGATCCCCGACGTGGTAAATCCATCCAAGCCGTGACTCCAAGCAGCTCAAAGTAAATGATAAAACGATTCTCACATACCACCTGACCTCAGGTCTGGTCTCTGGATACTGGCCTTTCCTGCACTCAGGCCAGGAGAGGATGAGGTGAGATGCTGTTGGACAGCTACACTGATATTCAATCCTCTGCTTGACAGCACAGGAGGTTCCTTTATTCTCCATTCGCTCCATGTCAGGCTGCCAAGACAAACATGTAACTGACTGGCAGCCCTCCACCTCAGTGAGCACGGAGACTGGCAACCCGGCCACGTGTGTTCACATTCTCTCTCCCCACCAAGGTTGGGCTTTTTTTTCATGCCTCTTTTCCTCCTGGAATCTGGTTGTTAAGTGGAAACAGTCCTGATTGCCTGCCTGTGGTTGTTGGAAATGGGTGGCAGTGGTTTGGGTTGAAATGCTATCAAATGAGGTGTGGAGGGGTGAACCCTGATGTGTTTCCCCTCCTTTACCCTTTACTTCCTCTACTTGTTTCTGTTCATCTGAGGAGAAGTGAAGCAAAATGGACTGAAGTACATTAACTTCATTCAAGGTAATGATCAAATAAAGGCCTAGATGAGTGTTTTTCACCAGGGGGTGCTGGAGGAAAATACTTTCGAAAGGGGGGCATTGAGTTCCTCTTGGGCGGCGTTAGTGAACAGATATTTGCTCACAATGCATCATGGGAAGCAAAGACGATTATATTCACAACATCTGGGCCTGGCCAACCAGCGCACTCCCTTTGGATAGTAGTCACCGGAAAACGTTCTATCATCTTGATGTGAAATCCCTCTGTCTCCTTCGCTTTGTATGCTGGTAGACGCAACACAAGTCATCCTTCCAACCTAATTTCCCCAACTACCACCAAGAACGCAATCTTGGAAGGTTCTGAGTTTGCTGATAGCTCAAAACAATGCTATTAAATGACGATTAGGTGTCAGAAGGTGTCTGGCATTTCAAGCACAGTTTGGAGTCCGTCTGTGACCATCTCAAGACACTTTCCACTCCAGCTCCGGCTCTCTCAGCTCCTGTTTCTCTTGGCCTGTAGCTCAATCGCACCAGGTTTCTGAGCCAGAGCTGTCGCCTCAGGTATACTATATCCAGGAGCCTGTTGGTCCCTCTTCACACAGCGTTCCCTGACCTTTCAGTTCCAGCCCTCTACCTCCCCAATGTCTCGGTCATGTGGTGGCGTACATCCTCCTGCTCCTCTCAGGCTGAGTAGACAGTAATAGCAGAGTGAGACAGACAATCTCTGCAAAGTCTTCAATCATTCCACTTCAGGAAAATAGGCAGCGAGGGTTCTTTTTAAAATCATGAAAGGAGGAAGAACTGTGGCCGACTACTCCATTGAGCTCTGTACTGCTGAAAGTAAGTGGAATGCTGCTCCATTATTCAATGCCTTCTACAATGGGCTGTCCAACTGCATTAACGATGAGGTAGCGGCGGAGGAACTCCCGGCAAACCTTGCTCTCGTGGCTCTGGCTGTCCACATTGATGGCCATCACCATGAGCACAGGAGGGAGTGACCCATCGTCTGATCACTTTCAGGAGTCGCCCCAGCAGTCCTGCGTCTCACTCACCCCGTTCCTGGATCCACCTTCCAGCATCCCCCTAAACAACCCCGAGCCCATTCAGCTGGGCTGGGCTGGGCTGGGCTGGACTCTCTGCTGCAGAAAGACTGAGCTGTCTGCGGGAGAATTGTTGCATGCATGTCAGAGCGGCCATTGTGTCTCCTCCTGCCAAGGCTCACCAGTAATCCAGAGGTCAAGCCAAGGCGAACCTTGTACTCTGATATGCCCTCTCGCAAACTTCTTCATGTCCAATTACTGGAATGGGCAGACACACACCACATCTGTTCTCATCAACTCTAACCTTTCGGACAGTTCTCTCGCCAAACCCGACTGGGCACTGGCAGGGAGATTTTGGCTAAACCCATTCGTGCCACCACCCTTGATGGTCGACTACACCTCCCCGCCAGGAAATGTCAGGTAATCATTTGGAATTCATTACCTTTCATATCATGAATGTACCTAATCAGCCTGTAATCCTGGCTTTAGAGATATAATCCCCATATTGATTGGGCTACAGGAGCTAGATAGTCATTGTCAAGCCGCCTGTCTCAGGTTTGCACTACTACGTGTCTCCAGTTCCTCTAAATATCCTGACCTCTCAGGGATTTAACAAGGCATGGGCCACCTCACTGCCCCCTCTCCTTCTCACCTGCATCTCCCCTTGTACGCAGGTGAGAAAATTTTTTCTTCATGGCCATAAAGACACTTTGGCCCTGCATTGACTACAGAGGAGGCAACGCTATTGCAGCCAAAAAAAGTGTATCCTCATTTCCTCTGCATTGGGTCTATTCAGGGGGCCACCATGTTTTCCAAACTTGATCTCGGTGGATGCTCCTGATTCAGGGATTGGGGCCGTCCAGTCTCAGAGGTCTCCAATAACATTAAGCCTGATACACTTTCCCAGCAGTTCTAGGCTGGGAGCTCATTCCCATTTACTGAAGGTGCCTTACTATGTCATTGGGGCGGTCACCTGGGGAACTGAGGACAAAGTAATGAGGTCCCACAATTTGTTTGTACCTTTTATCCTTCGCTCTAAGGTTCTCCAGTGGGGACATTCATCCCACCTAGCTCGCCAGCCAGGACTAAAGTGCACCTCAGCCATGCTGAGACTATCGATAAGGACAAGGATAAGGAGTTCATTGCTCCCTGTCAGGTCTGTACTCAGACTGCGCTGCCTCGCCTCCAGTAATCCCTTGTCCTGGTCTAAGCAACTCCTCTGGGTGGAGTATGCGCACAACAGCCTCCCCAGTTCGGCCACTGGCGTCTCGCCTTCTCAGTTCTCCAGATGGTACCAGCCGCTCTTTGCAAACCAGGAATGAGGAGGTCAGCATCCTTTTCATCCACTCCTTCATCCGTCAATGTCGGCTCACCTGGAGTCAGGCCCACTCTGCTCATTCGCGCCAAGATTATGAAGGTTTTTATTTGTCACATAAACAAACACTGTATTTGTTGTACGTTTTCTTGGTGTAGATGGGCTGCAGACAAACTATAGAATAAAATATTGCATATACCTTTTTTTACAGCTTATTTCTTGAACTAGAATTAATCTACTTTTCTGAAATATGTATGGCTGTAATTTAGTGGGAGGAGGAAGAAAATGTGACAAATGACCAAACAAAACAATATATGACAAGTAAAAACCTTCCACAGGCTCAGCAATAAACACATTTAGTTCACTTAAATAAAGGTTACAAGATCTGCGTCGCCTGCATGGCTTTTGGCCAAAGTACCTCAAGATGGTGCTGTTCTCCAACACCAGTGAAGACACTGTCAGATCTTTATCAATTATCCAGCACTATAGGCACAAACACTATATAGCCCCTTATATTCCTCACTGTATCTCATTGTTCATGCAGAAACTACACAAGAAAGAGAAGAGGTACCAAAGAGCGCAGTCATTAAAGACAGAATCCTTTGAGGTTTGGATGGATCGTCCCCGGAGTCATACTTTATTCATCATCATGGATGAGGGTAGGGGGAGGCACTAGGCCTCGGGTCCCGTGTGTCCGAGTGATTGATGGTATGTTTAACTGTGGAGTATTGATCCGTTGCTACACGTAGATGTGGTGGTTTCCCATCCTCTGTCGACTGTATCCTCCCCAGAGGACCACTAATCCTCTAACAACAAGCCATTCTGCTGGGTGAACTGTTAATCACCAGCTGCGTGGTCCACGCTCACCGCAAGTGGAGGGAATATCTTGGGATGTTTGAGTCGATGATGGAAAAAAATCAAGGGCATTAAAGTAGATAATTTAGGTGACCGCTTTTGTGGTTGGCTGAGTCATTGACAGTTGTTGCTGGTTCAATGTTAATTAGAACAATAAAGATAAAAGATGTGCACCGTTTCTGAAAACTACCTCATATCTTGTTTGTATCACATACTTCAAGAGCTGGGCAGTATATTTTGATTTGTATTTTATGAACTGATATTATATCCTTATATTATCGCAATGATTGATGATGCTGATTTTATATATATATATATGTATTTTTTTTCAATACTTCATTGTCATTATCTTCATATCACTGATGATTATTTATCAAAAATCTAAAAACTAAGTTAATATTTTCTCAAAACTACCAATAGAAATAGAGCATTTTAGCATCTTTCAGCTTGTTTTGGATTTGTAGCACTTTCAACAGTAACTATCAAGCTAAAAAAAAAGGTGACACATTTAACGAAAAAGCTTCTGAAAATAAAAAAATGAAAACTAAAAGCGGGTTACATTTAGCAGCTAAAGAGATATTTTTTAGGTTTTACTAAGCATCAAAACAGAGCTAAAAGAGAGCGAATATTGGAAAAACATTGGACACAAGTTAATCTTACTCTATGCCCATCAATGAAAAAAACTAAGAAAAACAATTCTGCCCAGTTTGCTTTTGAGCCATTGTAGACACAGTATATCAACAAGAGTTCACTGAATTTCTTTCCATGGAGATTTTAACTGCATCTCTTGGATGTCACAAAGTTTTCAGTTCTTTCAAATTTCTGTTTTATTTTGCAACTTCCTTCCTTGGTTCTTAACATAGTCACATGAAGAGAGGGACATGTGGTTGGAAGTCCCATTAAAAGCAATGATTGTACCTCATCCTTCTGCTTTTGTACCACCAATAATAATGATAACAACAACAATACAAAACAATACTGCAGATCATTACATGTGTGGAATTGTTATTGATTTAATGCTGCAGGATTAACTCCTGGTGATGGTTTTCCATCAGACAGCCAGTAAAATATTGATCATGCTACAATCTATTCATTACAAACTGCATCTTATTAATAACATCAGAGCTGGTCAGGCTGATATCAGATCTTTACAGAAATGCCAATATCAGCCTGACATGTGGGTGTATAACCCTCAACGAACCCAGCTGATTCATTCTGGCTGGACCAGAAGCTTGTAAAGCTGCAGCTTGTTAACGCTCATGGCAGCTTGTCTTTTACAAAAACCGTAATCAAGTGAATTGAAGGTCCATGTTGCTGATAAGGAATGATCAGCCCTCTGTCATGGCTGAGAGCGGAGGGATTTTCCCTTTCTGCCTCAGTTATCTCGCTTTGAGGTTATAATGAGGTTAGCGAAGGATTTGCTGAGTGGTTTTTTCGCCTGGCATTGTTTTCTTCCCTCTCCTGTCATCCTGGCAGAGGTACTGAGCTTTAATCCTCCTCTCGTTTTTGTCTGTCTGGCAAGGTGAGGATAAGTGCAAGGTAACAGCCCGGGGATGATTTTCAAGTAAATTTGATCCGCTATCTCCTCTAACAGCAACAGTGACGCCACAACGGCGAGAGCAAACAGCGAGACAGGATAATGTGTTGTCACCTGCACATGACAGAGACCTCACTGGGCCAGTCAGGTAGAAAACAAGAGTCATTGTTCGACCTGAATCCTCCTGACATGAGGACGTGACATGTATGGGTTCACAGAGTTTCATCTGAATCAGATCCAGAAGTGGAGGACAGTAGGAACACAGAACACATGGTCAGATCGATGAATCTCACCACAGCTGTCATCATCAGCACCCCAGAACTGTGATAATTCGTCCCGACCACTTGTTTATTCCAAACACAATTTTGCATGAATCACCCAAATAAACAGAGTAGAATACAAAAAACAACCTTGCAGGCAAATAAAGGACACAGCCGGCCCAACTCGTGTGGTCTCAGATATATTTTGGCAGTAAGTTTCTGCCTTGGAGGAACTAGAAGTGTTTTCTGCGGTGAGCTACATTGTCGGTTCTGGTTCTGCTTCCCATTCTCACTCCCAGCGCATCAAATACAGCAGCCTGGTCAGCGGCCTCACACTTCTAAGTCTGATGCTGTAGTTGCCCCTCTGATGTAATCGTATCTTAACATATGAATAAATTGCAACATAAAGTTTATTTGTGGTTTTTCCCACATCGCTCTTCTCCGACCTTTACTCTGCTGATTGTTTTGGCTAATTCAGCGGCTGCAAAAACAAGTTTAATTTAACGGCTCATTATTCCAAATTATAAAGTAGCTCACTTGTTTTTAAATTATATGTGCAATACTGTCTATTGATCATTTTAAGACACTAGCTGGAGGGTTAGGGTCCAAACAAAATGTATTTGCTGGGGAGGGTCCAGTCCCCCTGGCCACCAAATACATATCATATAGTCCCTTTATTTCTTTCTGTTTCCTGTTCACTGGGATAATAATATATGATACAGGCCACTAAAAGTGAGCCATTTGCAGATTTGACCTGTGACCGGCCAGTCCCATTAGTGATGTTCCACACAGACCGCTATAACCCAGCAGGGTCCACAGTTTATCCTCCCAGCGCCGACAGACTGGCTGATCAGCACTCGATTCCCTGCTCCCAATTTCACAGGGGCTTGACCGCTTTTCCCACCAAGCCTCTGAAAAATAGCACTCAGCCAGGTTTCCATTGATCACAGCACTTCTGCAGATGAAAACATCACGGTCCGTGAGTCCGAAAAGTTCCATCCAAGCCAGCTGCTCTCGCTGAGATCGTTTTCAGGACTGAGAGCCGCTTGAACCGCGACAAGATGAACTGAAAAAGTGCAGCTCTGTCAAAAGGCTTTGAGTCAGCGCGGTGGACGGAGGTGACCTGTGCAGCCATTGCATGATATGGCGTGACACGGCCATTAACAACCAATAAGAATCAAGCAAACGCATATTGGCTTTTTCACACATCGCATATTACCAATAATGGGGGCTGGCATACAGAACATGTTTGTGAACGGCTTCCCTGAGGGCTGAAGCATGAAGCATAAAACTGAGACTCCACTGCACTGAATAACTAGCATGCAATGGGTCTGAGAACACACACACACACACTCACACACGACATGGTGTGTGTGAAATATGGAATAACTAAGTAGCCTACATACAGGTTTAGTGCCTCGCTCAAGGGCATTTCGCCAGACTTTTGATGAATATTGGCTATCGATGAGGATTCAGTCTGAATTGTTGCCATCAGGCATCGCTGCCGCAGCCGAGCGTCCGGAGTTTGATTGGATTTTTACATTGTTAGCTCATAATTGCTGGCTGACGTCCCTCCCTTTGTTCGAGCGGCAGAGCGAGTGGGATGGGATGGGCGGCGGGGCGGCATGATGAATGAGATTTGCAAAAATCAGAGCCCACAGTCGGCCGCGCAGGTCCATGTAATGCTGCCGGGAGCTGATCTAGCATGTATTTCCTAATAAATCACCCCGTTGGACTGAAGGCGCGCCGTGACAGACACTGTGCCAACAATGCAAGGCAGACACAATGCAGGGAAGTGATAGAGGAGGCGATCATTTGGTTCTCATATCAATCCGTATTATTGATTAATCCATCAAGCGAAGAGGGAAATCTGAAATTCGAGGTACTGTAAGCTGGGTGTGGGCGGCGCTGCGTTTGAGGCATGAATATTTCAGAGGACAGACTTCTCGCACAGCACTTATTTGTGTAGTTTTGGACAACACACGGAAATGTGGAACCTTGCTACATATTGTATATTCTACTTAATGTGTGCTCTGGCGAAAAGTTGCTCCTGTGCACTAATTAATATTTCAGGATGAACAAATGACTACGTGCAGGGCCGCTGACGGGGGCAGAACTCCGGGTCAGTCGGCCCGGGGCCCGGAGTCAGGAGAGCCATAAGTTGCTTATTAAAAGGTGCACTATGTTGATTTCGGGACGACATTTTGATTTGTTCTGCTGAAACCAACAAAATAATCAAACTCTCTTTGTTTTCATGGCTGAATAAACAAACTGAGTTTAAAGAACAACACAATGTGTGGCGGACCCTGCCACCTCTCTAGCTTCAAAACGTGTTCTGGGACCTTATTTGTCCTCTGAGAGCAGCTTGTTTATTCATTAAAAAATACATATATACATAGTTTGTACGTCCTCATTAATATTGTAAATTTAAAGAGTTTTAATTTCATCTTTAAACTACATGAAGTGAAGCTCTGTAGTAAACACACAGAGCTGATAGATGGCTCCAGTGGTAGCATTGTTCTCTGAAACACCATTTTTAGACCAAAACAGTCTAAAAATGAAAAAAGTAAACCTGCTAAAAATAGGCCATTGATTCCTTTCCTGTTGCCAGGAGACAAGTTTGTCTTTCTGCTTTTTTTTTGTGTATCTCATGTGTCACATTCAGCTGCACAAATGCACCAGAAAACAAACAAACAGGGAACAAAGACGGAGCCAGTTTGCAAACACACGTAGTAGCATCGATGCCCAACACGGGGCATAAATTAACATATTCGCCCAGGTGGAGCTGATACACACCTGCAGAGTCAACTGACGTGAGAGTGAATGCTGATAACTTCAGTCGGGCTGGCCACCAGAACCAGTATTGGACTTGTAGAGAACGATGCTCACAAATCAACTTTCTTTCAAACTGGACCAAACACAAACAGCCAGGTGTTCGTGGGTTTTTGTCCCGTGTGGAAGTGGCAGAACTGAGCCCAGTAAGATAAAGAAGCACTGACAGGCAGTCCTCATTTTTTTTTGCACACAAATAACTGAACTCCCTGAGATGCTCCAGGTAGAGATGACTTAGACATTAAGGCAGTCACATTTATCACCACGGCGAGGAAATGTCTGCACTATTGATTTTTCATGCAGCAAAATTAAAAACAAGCGAACTTCAGCCTGTTTGTCTCAGTATTAGAGTCTGCGTGTGTGTGTGTGTGTGTGTGTGTGGGAGTCTGTTCGCTTTATGAGTGCACCTAAGTGGAATGTGTTTGCATGCGTGTGTTGTCATGCAAACAGCTGCACCATGTTAAGCATACTAAAGCAGTGTAATGGCTGGAAACATGCCAGGTGTGTTTGTGCACACGCTCACGAGTCTGTGAGCTCGTATGCAAATACCGTCTCTGGACATTTAATAAAAGGGAACCAAGATAAAAACACAAAACTTCTCCGTACCAGAGACGCATAAATCCAGGGTGAAAAAAAAAGATATTCCTGTAATGAAGATGAATTTACGTGAAGTGAAAACATTTACAGACGTCATTACATGATGCCAGTAAAACAACCTGGGGGTGATAAATCCTCCCGAGCAGCTCAGTAACTCATTCTTTTGTCTTTCCCTCGTGAAACAATCTCTCATGACAAAAAGAATAAATAAAAGAGGAGTTTACGGTCATCTTGAAGTCAGGACGAGGCTGTTTGCTGTCATACAGCCGCGCAGCAGCAGGAAGTCATCACGCCCTCAGTAATGGCCGCCAGCTTCATACAGCGCAGTGTGCAGAGTCACGAAGGTGACGACCTGCAGACTCTCAGCCTTCAGGGGGGACGATGTGAAGACCCTGACTCAGAGCTGCGTGTTTGTGTTTTGGGCTCAGAGTCGAACGTCTTCCAGAAGAGTTTGACTCGGACGGAAGAGACTGGCAGCGACGTTCTTCTAAGATTTTACTTGATGGATTTGACGCCGTGTCACTGAATTGTTGGATTAATGTGCTCTTATCAAAGAGTTACATTTTAAAGCTCCACTAATCAAAATGTTTAATATCACCAACAGATCAAATAACTAAACTCAACAGAAATGTGCAGGTAGTTTTATCTTTTTTGATAATAATACCGTGCAACATAAAGTCTGAGAGAAATAAACTCCAAACGTCTGACATCTTTTCACGTCAACTTGTGAAAAATGGGAACAAAACAAAAACATGTTGTGTGTATATTTTTGGCCGCAGATGCAGTTTTGTGTTTTGCCGTTAGAATATTTAAATTTGGATGCAAAATGTGTCCATATGGTGAGAATTCATCAGAATTTGTTCTCATCAGCAAAACTATGAAGAGATTTTTCCTCGTTTCATATAAAATGAAAGGAAGATCGATGGCTGAGGACTGAAGATGCCAAAACAAAGGAGCGACTGTCACACACGACACACTCTGATATTAGTGGTTTTAATAGTTGTTTCTGATAAAAAAACATTAACATTTTTATGTGACAAACTAAAAGAGACGCTTTTTTATGTTGATTTTGAGAAACAACTTCAACAAATCGTCCGTTGGTTGGCAACTGAGAGAGACGGGGCAGGTCTCATTTCTCACGTCGCGGTCCAATCCGCTCACATATGACCAATAAAAAAGTGATAAATACTTATAAATGTAAATGACTACAAGAGGAAATGTGTTATTCATGTTACCTCAGGTCAGATCTCTCTTCAGGCTTCCCCGTCGTATGTTTTTAGGTTCAGTTTGAAATTTGAGTTCCAAGCTTTTGTTACGCCATAAAATCAAGTCAGCAGTAAAATCCACAGTTCTGTCAACAGCTGCAGACCTCCACTACAGTCACCTCTCAGCAGAATGTGTTCCGTGCTTGTTTTCCACTCAACCCCTTCAGTGCTGTTTGTCCGCGAACACATATTGTCTCATAATTGCGATGTGTGTGAGCCATCGCTCCGTGTGCTCCTGTGATGCACCAGGCAATTTCAATCAAGCCCTCTGCAGCCGGAGCACCGGAGTGTGTCCAGCCATCTACGTCCGCGTACCGTATCTGCCCATTTAAGACCAGGGGCCTGTGTGTGGAATATAAATCAGAAGCCCTGCATTATTTAGAGAGTGGACGAGGGGAGACTCCGAGCGGAGGACAGGATACAATCAAACTCGCTGGTCAACTGTGACCCTGTGTGATCAGCTGGGCAGCGGCCTGTGTTTTATACTCGGGAGCTGCTAACCTGCTGCGATGATGCTCAATGTTCAGTCCAGCAACCGTCATGACTCACCGGTTAGAAGCCGATGACACAGACCTAAAAATAACCTGTTTCCTTTGACAAATACGTTACGCCGCCACATTAGATCACATATATACTTTGATATTCCTATAATATACACTGATAACGAAGGAAAAGATGCCTGAAACACTGAAATTCAACTCTGAGACTCCTGCTGTCTTCTCATTTAGCTACTTGTTAGCTTAGCTCGTTGGGTTTTTACTCATGTAGTTTATGTTGTAGGACAAAATGTGAAAATCTCTCTTAAGATTGAATTAATACCACAATATACCACTAACTCAAAGAGTGGGGAAACATTCAGAAGTGGCCCACAGCTCTGATTTTGCCCAAGTACGTGATCATTCAGGTGCTCGACTCCACTCGAAATCCTGAAATCCCATTCAGACAGGATTAATGGATTAGTGAAATATTCACCGTGCTCCTCGACCGTCTGGAGGGTGTGAGAGTGCAGATGTGAAGGTACTGAGGACATCATTATCACTCATGTCCACCGTGAATGTGAATATAAAACACAGTTCAGAACTTGCCTTAGAATCTGCGTATTTTAAGATTTTCTCCAGAGACGACGTGATCCAGCAGCGCTCATCTGTGAATTCACGGATAAACTGCAAACAGCAACTGCCACCGGCAAATTCTGCACAATTTTAATGGTGCTAATATTATACTGGAAAGAACTTCAGGCCCGTCCTGCTCTCCTGATGACCCAAACAGGCCTTTATTTTATCTTTCTAACACAAAAGTGCAGCAATCTCACGCTGAGCTTACTAACAATACAAAAAAATACAAAAACAAAGTAAGAAACAAGTAAAGGGAAAACCATCTTTTACCAGGGAAACAACTCAGAGATCCACTTAAATCCAGTCTTCATTGGGCTGAGGACACATTTGATCTAAATGGCAGATCGGTCCGGTCCGAGACGAGTCGCTGTTGGCGCCATCATTTTATTTATCTTCCCTCTGTTTTATAAGCAGAAGGTGGATGAAGGAAAAATGACTCAACATCTCTCCTTTGTGCACCGCAACAGCCTCAACCTTGTAAGTCTCTGCTGTGATGCATGAGAAAACCTTGAGTAAAAGAAGAGGATGAATTTGTATTGGAAAGATGTGATGCGTGTGTGTGTGTGTGGGTCTGTGTGTGTGTGTGTGTGAGAGTGTGTGTGTGTGCTTCCTGCATCAGTGGAATTCATATTTCACCTGTCAGGATCTGTCATCTCCTCTGCTGTCATGCCAGCCCCCAGAGCCCGTCGCCTCCTCCGTCTGGCCTCTCTGTGCCTTTTCGTTGGCAGATGCATATGAAGCCTATATTAAAAGGTAGCAGCACCACAACAGGCTGATTTCAGCTTTTCTTAAAGAAATAAACATCAGCCAGTCAAACTCAAATCACGTATAACAGTGTTCGTCTTCAATATAACACTTAGGCACACAATCCACTCCGGTAGGGTTAGAAAAAGATCATGTTTTTGTTTTAAGATATTTAAGATTGTGTTGCGAGGTCTCGTCAAAACACGATAAAGGAGAAAAATAAAGCTAGACATTTTTCCGAGGTGTCCTTAAATCACATCACAGTCACAATAACACAACGTGCGCTGCTCGGCAGCCTTCTGGCCTGGATGTAACTCCACGTCCCAACATGAAAGTCATTTCATGTACATGTACTGAGAACACGATGTGACTCGAGGGATGTTACACTACCAGAAACTCATGGTATGATAAATTCCAAGATAAAGACTCCACGATACGATATTGATGATGATAATGACAAAAACAAAGAAAAAGAGGACTTGAACAATGTCCTTTAATAATTAATGTGCTGTGTATCATTTATTATTTATATACAATTTGTTGTAACTTGTTAGTTGAGGCGCTTCATGAACTACAGATGTGTAGAAAGTAGTCTTTCCCTCCGTCCCTCTGGTTTTACAGTGAGACTACCAGGACACCCAGAGGGGCGAGTCATGTGATCCTAACCCGAGAACAGACACTCCTCAGCGGGTCCTGCCGATCTCCTTCCCTGCTGTTGTCGCGCAGACTACCACGGCTGCAAACATTACGTAACTGCCACGTCATTATCTCCTTTACTACATGTTCAGTGGTTGAATGATATTAACGTGTTTACGTGTTTTCCCCACCAGTCAACACAGTGACAACTTGGTGTCGCACCCATAGTGTCTCTGGAGGTTGAGTGACCTCGATACGAGCAGCAGAAGACCAGGAGAGAGGCCGGAGAGGTGTGTGTGTCGGTGTGAAGAAGTCGGTGTGTTTCCCTAGAAAACTACAGTGCAAACATACCAAAAACAACCAACAAAGCCAACCAATCAGAGGTGGAGTAGGGCACGACTTTGAAAAGTCAGGTAAGACCCACGCTGTGTCTCAGTTCAGGGTCTGCATCCTTCGAAGGACTCGGCCTTTGCAGTCTTCGAAGGCGAGTCCTTCAGAGAGACCTTGTTAACCTCGTCAGCTGTTAAATGGGACGGTCTCGTCTTCGGAGCATTTCTGCCACCCAGGCCCGTGAAAGTGACAATCTACGCCACGCAATGTCGCCATTTTCTCTCTTTCTGTCTTCTTTTTAGGGTGTGCAAAGAATCTTGGGATATGTGAGGCCACGAAGGATCGTAACGGTGCATCCTCCAGAAACAGGGAAAAGAAGGAGCATCTGGAGGAGCCTTCAGACTGGGACAGCCTTCACGCTGAGTTGTGACGTAAATGGCCTTCAAATGCTCCTCCGAAGGAAGCAAACCCTGAATTCAGACACAGCGCCACACTAACAAGTCTTTAGCAGCATTGGTTCGCCCTCCGTTGTTCAAAAAGAACAAGACAATAACTGGGAGAGACAGCAGAATTCATTTAAACTGATTTCCCTCCTTAAGATCCACGAGCTTTATGAGCAAAACAACCAAACCTTTAATTTTGGCGACCTGTCTACTAAATACTTTTTAACACCACAGAGCTCAGTGACGTGAAGCTACAGCGGTGTGCTCGCGCCTGCTGTGCAACCAGATACCCCAGGTTCACCCCCGCACTGCGTCAGGCCATCCAAACTCTGAGTGTACAATTATGGAGATGTTTAATTCCAAGCAGATAATTTGGGGCTGTTGACGCCGGTGGGGATTTTGGCACGAATATCCGCAGTCAGAATGTGATGTAACGCGTGCTGTCATATTTTCCAGCTACATGGATACAGCAGGTTGCAGTCCAGCAGGAGCATGTTTAATTTTACAGGGGCGTCCTCTGAAAGCTGAGTCACAGATTAAACCCCCCCCTTTCCTCACACACGCTGACAGTGTGAGGTATAAACATGTCAGTTTAATAAAGAGGCTCTATCAAGCAATTTAGTGTGTGAATGTGTAAATCCCTTTTTTATTAGCCGTGTGTTAACGGCTTCCAGCACAACCACAGACAACCGCACAACTAGACAACCAGCTTTTGCAGTGAAGCAGGGCAAAATGCAGGATAATCATATGGAAATATGCGTTAAAAGCAGGTTCGTCTTTTTGCACTCGGTCTGTCAGTCTCAATCTACTCAGCCTGTGTCTAAAGATGCTTTCCTTTAGCACCTGCACGTGATGTCTTTCCCTGAGTGTCCTGCCGTTCTGCAGTTGTGGATCCTCAGAAATTAACACGGCACGTCACAAGAAGCTATTAAGCTTAATAACAGTGAGGTCAGTGGCTGAGTCAGTGACTCATCGAAGTGTTGTCACCCTTTTTTACGCACTGATCTTACTTTGAAATATTGCAACCTCCTGTTTCCACATTTCCTGAGCATCAAAGTTAGAGACATTGTGATTAAAATGAGCAGCATCAGACAATTTAGTATTTTGTCCTTGATATCGTATCTGCAGGATCCTGTGCGTCCTGACACCAGCAGCTACAGCTGAACGCACAGATAGGTTTCTCAATCAAAACAAAACAGAAGAAGCAGGAAGCGTGAGATCTAACCAGGCAACACATCCTCATACCTACACGACTGAAGAGGTCATTTGCCAGAAACTCCCAACAAAAAAATCAGCATTCCCACAACATCACGATGGTTGCAGCGTGTATTAGGTAAGGTTGGGTTTAAAACAACTACGTTACATATCTCTGTCACTTACGTAAGTAAAGCAAATGTAAGTGACGTAACTTCATTACGTTACTAAGTTAGAGATCAGCACCTCACAGGAAATGTAAATATGGGTCACAATAACCTGCTTTTACATTGTCCTCATTTTTACAACCACCACTGCTGATGAAAATCCTTCTACGTGACGTACCGTCACCATAATACAATTTAAGTAACAATAAAATACATAACAGTCTTGTTGTCTTTAGACATTTTGATGTTACATATTATAGCGTTAGCTTAGCACCGCTCAGCGCCACCTCATCACAAACTGATTCTAGTGATGGGCAGCTCCAGCAAAGATTATATGAATCTCTTTTGCTCTCGATAAAAACGCTCGGTAAGATTTACAGCATACTCCAATAATTCATGTCCAAAAGTCCTAAAACTGTCTTCTTACTAAGATGAATATGAGGAGTAGGGCTGGTTTGTTTGGCTTTTTCATTCCCGCGTTCAGGGTCACAGTCAGTTTGATGCTCGCGGCGTCGGTCGGTTGCTACGGGCTGCGCGGCAGAGATTGACTGACGGTGGCATTCGCTGGCTTTGTGGCAGCTCAGAAAGCGAGGAGGGAGGACGGGAGCCAAAACAGCGCTGCCAGCCGCAGACAGGCATGTGTGCTGCAGGCTGACACAGAGACTCCCCACAACAACAAACTGGGCCAGGTTTGTAAAAGCTTAATTGCAGCTGCCTGCTGTGTTTAGAATAATATAACCTCATTCAAGCGCGTGTGCTGGTGAACTTTTGGTTCGGATACACTCGTCTACGGAGAAACGATTCCTGCGACTTTCCTCAGGGAGGCCTGGTGAAATTGTATTTCATCACCAGCGGCAGGGATTTCACCCATATATCCACAACCTTTAGGAGTGGCCTATATTTAGCTGCTCACGCTTCATAAGCCATCAGGGACTTATTGCTTTTTTTTTTTTTGCATAGGAGTCTTTTGCGTTTACATCCCTTGTTGCCAAGAGCAGCAGTTTGTGACAATCCGTGTTGACAGAGTCCTTTAAATACATTCAAGTAGATGCAAATACGCAGCTAATGTGCTAAGCCTCTAAAGGAGGGTGGGAATCCTATTTTGGAAAACAATGTAAAAGGGGGGAATAATTAATATTCACTTCTCAGATACAACCACTGCTCCATAATGCATATCATGAATATATTCCTCTGCCGAGCACCGAGTAATGAGATGCAAAGAAATCTACAAATGAACGAAAATAGATCATCTGGCCCTGACACATTTTCTCTCCGCACAGCTCCGTTTGGTGGCCAACATGCAGCTGTGATCAAAAGAGTGCTTCTCCAAGGGGGGAGCAGGGCGGCCCGGCGGTGAAGGCCGACTCTGTTCATAAATGGAAGGTCACGGGTGCGATTCCCTCAGCAGCCGGCACGTCAATTATCGGTCAGGTGCGCCGCTGACTGCCTACCTGCTCGCTAAACTGCATCACGCGCCGAATACATGCCGAAAATGTAAATGTGGCGCGCACAAGCCCCCGAGGATGTGACACGTTTCCTGCTGCAAACATAGCTTGTTGTGACAGTCCAACCATCTGGACCACGGGCGCCGAGCTCAAGGGCAGATAAAAGACATTCGCCCGCTCTTTTTTTCCGACCTGATATTCTGACCTAGTTGAAATAATCAGCTGTGGAGATATTTTGCAAATTGCATTGCCGACCCTATTTGCACATAAACGTTGTCCTGCGGCTACGCGCCGACTTTCAAACCTCAACCCACATTCTGAAGCGGACCTGGAAGGAGGAGGCGCTGGTGGTTCCATCTCCGGCTGCTCGTCTTATCACTGTCTATTTTATACTCTTTTGACTCACGCTGCTCATGTAGCATGACAGCTGCTGCGTTACCGACACACGAGGAGTCGAGTACGTTATCATGAGGAACATGGCGCCTACGGGCTCCGTGATTAGTGGGTTATTACCAACACACATTACAGCAACTGACTTTTCCTGTCATGAACATTATAGCAGCAGTTTATTTACCTATAAACTTAATTATGTTGGTCGACCACCATCGACACGTCACACTGACTTTGAAATCAGGCCCTTAAGCTCGATTTGCTTCCTACTATGGATTGTAAAAAATGTGTACTTTGCACATTTCCTCAGTTTCAGAAAATGACATTTTCCAGAACTAAGTTCTCACAGCACTTGACAACACTTTTCATTTTCACCTATACATTCACACACTGATGGCAGAGGCTGCGACTCGAGGTGCCGACTGCTCATCAGCGTCTTGCTCAAGGACACTTCGACACGCAGCTGTGGGAGCAACCTTACGATTACTAGACGATCCGCTCTTCCTCCTGAGCTACAGCCGCCCGTTCTGTGCCTTGTTACCTCAGTGGGATGTTTGAGTTTTACTCTGCAGAATTATATTTACGTATGTTTATGTTTTAGTGTTAAATAAAAGACTGAAAAGCTCAACAGTGTAAACTGCGATCACAGTTCACAGCTGATGAAGGAGGAGAAAGTGTACACACATCAGCGGATCAGATGATTGATCGTCCAAATGTTCTGTTATCTGTTATTATTTTGCAGCCCACATACTGGAATCTTTTCTGCACCTGCAGTTAATTATAGTGATTAACCATCTAAAACCCTGGTGGCGTTTCCTCGCGAGAGGATGTCGCCAAACATTACCTACTTTTTTGTTGCCACCTGCTGTTTAACTCCAGCCGGCACCACTGTTTTCTGTTGGACTCAGCAGGGTGTGTGTGTTTTTTTTAGAGATTTAGATAAAAAGATCCGTCTGCTGAGGCTGAAAACAGTCTGAGAGTGAACCACAACAGTAGTGAACAGTAACAATTTCATTTTATTTAGATATTTTGGGGTTGTTTTTTATGTGTTTTTCATTGACAATCTTCTGATTTTTACTCCATGTTTATTGTTTTTTAGAGGCAGGATTTCTATGACATTAATGTTACTGATGTTCAGGTTGAGCTGTCTGTCTGGAGAAGAGGGTCCGAGGGGAGGGGCAAGAGTTTTGAGGATTTGAGTGTGATTTGCATATCTGCATACTAATGAGGAAACTTCCCTGACTGTGTTGTGTCGTTATGGAGCCGATGCAGCTCTGATGTGAGCGCACAGCAGAAACTTTCCAAACTGCAGGTTCGTTGAATCCGTTTCTCTCTGCAGTTGTTCTCTCACACAGAACCAGGCTGGATTAAAGTTCATTTTTTAATTATTCTGGTCTGGTGGTCCTGCTGGAACAAGTTCTGACGTTAGCTAATGTCAGGGTCTGTGATTAACAAAAGGCAGAAAGACACAGACTTTATTATCCACACACTGCTGACGACTTTGACTCGTATCCTCAGAAGATTACAGAAATTGCGGCGAGTCTGAACGGCACCACAATCACAGCTAGACCCGGATCCAGCTAGACCCAAACTGTTTACTCACACAGCAGCTCTGGTGTCTGTTTTCAGCAGGTTTAATAGCAGGATAATTTATTAGTAATTAGCTATTTATGGTGGCACACTATGAGACAGAAAAGACATGCAGGGCAAGTTATGAATTAGAGAATATAAAATAATGTATGTTAATTTACTGGCACACGTTAATGATTATATTTCAGTGATATATTACAACAGTGACGTCATGTAGCGTGTTACAATCTGCGTTACCGACTGAAGCGAAGCGTTTATTGTTGTTGTTTTTAAGAACCCATCCACACAAACACGACCACATTAATATAGATTCTGTTTGTTTATTAAGAAGTTCTGTGATGATGAAGTCTGATCCTCAGAGTGCACTTTAATTTACATTCTTGAATCACACCGTGTGTTCTTTATTCTGTGGACTAGAATAAAAAGGCAGAAGAAGAGATGTTTGTCTCGTCGTGTCATCACAGGCGACATTATAGAAGCTGCAGGTCTGTTGTGTTTCATACGACTGAGCCTGCAATTAAAAATATGTATTCCTGTCTCATAATATCTGTCCTGACTGTTTAAAAAACATCTATTTAACTGTTCCATACAGAAGTAACTAAATAAGTAATCTATTACTCTAAACTGACTGACTGAAAAAAATGAAGGTAACTATTAATATGGAAAATGTTGCATTTTGTTCGAAGTAACTAAAAAGTAGTGTAAAAGTAATCTATTACTCTTTGCACACAGGTTACAGGTTATTTAGGCATTTCATTCAAAGTGACTTAAAAGTAGTGTAATAAGTAATCTATTACTCTAAACTGACTGACTGAAAAAAATGAAGGTAACTATTAATATGGAAAATGTTGCATTTCATTCAAAGTGACTTAAAAGTAGTGTAATAAGTAATCTATTACTCTCTATAACACAGTTATATTGTAACATAATAGATTACTTTAACTAGTAATATGTAATCTATTACGATTTGACTGTAATGTGAAGGGCTTTAGTCCCCGCTCTGGTCCCCGCTCTGGTCCCAGTCCTGGTCCCGGTTCTGGTCCTGCAGACAGACAGACGCGGGCTGATGTGAGCTGCCACTTCCTGACTTGCCTCGAGCGCCACTGACGCGGCAGCTGAGCGCCGCGCGGCCAATAGGAGCGCAGCGGGGCGGAGAGCGGCGGCGCGTCGTACTACAGCGGAGTTCTGCCGCCAACAGTGTGGACGCGTCTCCCGCTCAGCCCGCCGCTCCACAGCATCCTCTGGTTCATGGATTATACAGTTTCCCTCCAAGTGAAACATCAGCTGGCGGTGTTCCCGACGCACTTCTACCAGGCCTACAGCGTGGAGTTACAGGTACTGCCATCGTGACAGCCGCGTCCTTTTCTTCTTCTTCTTCTTCTTCTTCTGTACTATCCATGATGAGAGGCGTGCATGCGTGCAGAGGTGTGAGTGTGACTTTGTGGAGATGATTTACTGCGGGAGAAAGGCTGGATGTCGTGTTGCATGCAGATTTTCTCTCTCTCTCTCTCTGAGATTCTTGTTGCTTGCCGCCGGGAGACGGAGCGGTGGCTGCTGACCGCCTGCCGGGCTGCCGGGCTGACTGACTGACTGACTGCCTGGCTGGCTGCGCGGCGCGGTGCGGTGCGCATGGAGGGTTTTTAAAAGTAAAACCGTGGTGGATGTTGACCTCACGACTCATAAGCATGCGGGGTCCGTGAGAGGGGACCGGCTCGGGACGCTCCGGGGGGTCCCTTATAGCCTTTGGCTGAGACTCCTGCAGCCTCAGAGGCGAAATCCTCCTGAAGGAATCTGATCCGGAGTTTCAAAATAAGCTGAATTCTGCAGCGTGTCTGTTTGGATCCAACATGTGCGTGAGCAGAGTCTCAGTCAGTGTTCGGCAGCATCAACAGCCTCCACATGGCGTCCCAGCGCGGCTCCGCATGCACCACGACGGCTGGTCTATTCTCTCAAGGTGACATTTAAAGTGGATCAGAGAGCAGAGATGGAGCAGCTTCACCTCCACCTCTGAGTGGAGTGGAGGGGGTGAACAGTGCCGCCTCCAGCTGATGTGGGTCCTCATCACCAGCAGGGTTTCACAGGGGGACTCTCCTCAGCAGACAGGAGGTCAGAGTTCACCTGATTACACCTGAGTCCTGATGGGATGGAAGGTAAAGTCGCTCAGCAGGAGCGACGAAGATAAAACAAAAAGGGACTCTGATGAATCTGCTCCGGAGAACATATTGGCAAACATGTTAGAGCTGCGAGTACGGCTTATTCTCCTTATCCGATAATCTCTTTTAAGTTTCCCCTGAATTGATTATGCTGATAAAACATCCAATATAATCTTCCAGAGCCCCTGAATTATTCCTCACATCTCACCAGCAGCACTCAAAAAAACCTCAACGATGCAAAATGTAACACCAGCTCAGCCGCTGACGACTTGTTGGTTAATCAATCGATTCACCTACTAACAGTTTCAGCTGGAAAATATATCAGCAGGCAAAAAAATATTAATCAAACATCCTTGTTTTCTCCTTCTGCAGAGAAAAGCAAACAGAGTACAAAATGTGGAACGCGGCTGTTTTGAAGTCTCTCAGGTGGATTTTATTTCATCAGCAGTGAAGCTGTTGCTTATTTTTGAAAATGTGTGTTGAAATGTTTCCACCTCGTGGGATTCACACTGTCGGTATTCTAAGTGAGGCGCTGCAGCTAATGAGCAGCATCATTGATTAATCTGCTGATTAGTTTTATTGATTGATCGGCTAATTGTCTGGTCTATAAAACAGGCAGAAAACGTCCATCACACCGTCTTCAAACTGCTTTTTAAAAAATGTTTCACCGACAGGATATTCAGTTTATTGTCATTTAAGACAAAGACAAACTGTTTATATACTCAGAGCTCGTGAAATTTTTAAGATATTTGCTTGAAAAATGCAAATTAATTATAAAAATTGTTGCTGATGAACTGTATTTCTTATTTCCTAATGATACCAGAGGATCAGATTCTATTTGCTCACTATGGAGGTGAAGTTTTCACTTCCGTCCAGTTGTCGGTCGGTTGGTTTGTCAGCAGGATGACACAAAAACTGCTGAACGGATTTCAATGAAACTTGGCTGGAGGACGTGTCTGGATTCAGAGGCGGATTCAGGAATGTTCCTGTTTATTCATCCAAAGCCTTCTCGAATCAGAGCGTTATTTGCTTCAGTGTGTTTATGTTTCCTGTAAGATGGTCAGGTAGGAAACAGAGTCCATGAAGCGATAGGAGGACTTGGCAAACATGGCAGCATCTTAGACGGACGGCTGCATATATAGTACCATCGTGGTTTTCTTGCCGGGTTTGGCTGCTGGCAACACGGAGCTTAATGTTACACGGCTCATGTTAGCTGCATGACCAAACGAGGGACTAACAGCAGCTTAACTCTGCAGAGCACCTCGGTACTGGCTGCAGTCGGTCTCTGAGTTTGTGTCCCGACACTGAACGTGTTCACTTGAACTCAGTTAGCCGCTGTTATTTAGCCACAAGTGAAGCCATCTGTTCAAACAGGAAGCTGTGTAAGTCACAGAGGGTTCAGGCAGAGCAGCCGGAGGACAGAAAATATGGTCCCTGGAAAAAGACGATGCAGTTTCATCCCAGAATCAGGGGGTTCAGATAGAAATGTGTGTTTCTGTGTGGTAATCAGTGAGGACCAGCCTGAGAAAACAATCTGCTGCAGCTGCGTCTCTCTGAATAGAAAATGTAAGCTCAGTAGAAGATTGATTGTCGGGGGATAAACAGAAAAGGCAACGCGGGTTGAGACGGGCAGTGAGCTTTAATATTAGGCTGACAGTCCAAAACAAAAACAATATTAAATCCAAATGTCAAATACAAGAACAAAAAGATTAGGCATAAAAAAGAATCAAGTATAAAGAAGTTTAAAACGACAAAAACTAAAAAGGAGTCAAACCAAAGAAGTGCCGGGAACACGAGGAACAGATGGAACTGAAAACACGTTCTACTGACGAGCTGAAGGACGGATAACCACATCAACTAAACCGCTAAAATGTGTATTTACAGTCTACAAACTGAGCTGCATCCTTTTGTTTGACTCGTCGACTTGTTTTCTACGAGTACAGAAGGTGTCGCTTTGTTCAAACGGGAGATAATTCATTCTGAAAGACGAGCCGTGCTTTTCTTTTTCCTCCTGCAGCACCAGTTCAACACATACTTAAGATCCAGATATGGATGAAGTGTTTTTTTTTTGTTCTGCAGCCTCCAGCATAGTGAGAACAAAAAAACAAAAAAAAGAGAAGAAGAATGCAGCATTTCTCCAAGCAGGCGCTCGGAGCTCCATCTCCATCTGCCTCAGTTAAAGTTGACTCTCCCCCCCGAGAAGCTGCATGATATAATCACCCTCTCCTCCAGCAAACCACAAGATGGCTCCATCTTGGCACCGAGGAAGCTTTCTAGGAAGTCCTGCCAGGGACGTGATGCCCGTCTCCATCGTCTCTACTGACACAGTTACATGTGACTCACGGCCTCAGATCGTAAAGCTCCTTCATCGACCCCTCGCTTTAATATCCCGGTTATTTCCCTGCGTCTCTTCAGGCCCTCCAGTCATCCTTCCTGATTTAGCAGAAACTTCAAGTATTGCAAAGAAACCCTAATTCCCCCGTCTGCTCGCAGTAATTTGCGGTGCCTATAAATAAAACACTTTGAAGCTCAGGGCTTCGATGTCATCAATAATTGTTTGCTTTTGGAAAAGTTAAAATTTCCCCTCCGCCTTTGTTGCCTTCCGTTCCCTCCTTCCTGCAGTGTTTTGCAGTTCTGTCTCCGTTATTTCTTCCTCAGAAGGTCATCTGAGATGTGTGCGAGTGTTTGTATAAATAGCTCGCTGAGCAACAAAGAGCATCATAATCTGAGCCCAACACATTTCTGTTCACGCGGTGCAGAAGTTGTTTTGAAGCAAATAATGAAGCCAAAAAAGAAATTAAAAAATCACATGAATAAAAGTGTGTAGTTTATCAAAAGGTGATATCAAAGTGTTCCAGACTGGCCTCAGATCTGCAGAACTTGTATCCTTATTAAAAACATGCAAAGAACATCTTTATTTGTCATTTCTAAGCGAGATCCTGAAGTGACATCTGTTCTTACAACTGATTGACAGACAGCTGCGTATAAATCAAACTCTTTCAAAGACAGAAGTGAAGGTACGACGTTTCAAATACTTTCACCACCAAATGAAGTCAATAAAGCGGATGAGCAGGTAGTTTTTAAAGGACATACTTCAGCTGTGGGACTTAAGAAAAGCAGGTAAAGAAAGAAAAGAGCGGTCAAATGTGATGCAGATTCAAAAAGTCGGCCCCGGCGTCCTGCAGTCTGCGGCCGTGCACACTTTAATGAATCGTAACTCTAATGTTCCTGAAGTGCTCGCTGTGATCACATGGAGACTGTGACACAACACAGAACTTCCGAACAATATCTTTGAGATCTCGACATGATAATTACACACATAAAACACCTGAGATGTTCTCACAAACTGTCCCTGAAACGTGACTTTTCAGGAAGATAATTGGTCGAGCGCTCCGATCAGGATTCAGGTGCAGCTTCCTGTTCGTGTCGTGCAGCACCCTCATTAAAAACACTGTTGGATTCTCCTTCCTCCCGTCATCTTTGAAGGATTTCACCGTTATTCCTCTGGTTCTCTTGTTGTTTCTCTCTACGACATACAGCAGTAACAGGTCATCAATATCCTCCATGCTGCTGAGCCGCCGACACAGCTGGAGCACACAGCTACCGCTCAGCAGCAGCGCTCACAGATCGCCATCCATCATCAGCGCGATGCTCGCACGGTTCTCGTTATATTTACTGTCACAGTTTATCGTTCTCGGTGTGGACGGACCTTCAAATTGTGTTTGATGTTACCATGGCTGAATGACAAGACAACAAGATGAGAAGATGTGTGTCTGCTTGTTATTAACTGCAGGTGTGAGTACAAGTGATGTCCAGAGATAACGTTCAGCTGAACATTCAGATCACACAGACGTGAAAGATAGAAGCATTAAGTAAACAGTTGAAGTTGTAATTTCTCACAGCGAGCACACTTCTTCTCCTGTGTGTCAACATTAATCACTTCCTGCCCCGCGGACTGACTCCTGA
Source organism: Diplodus sargus (assembly GCA_903131615.1). Classification (NCBI taxonomy): domain Eukaryota; kingdom Metazoa; phylum Chordata; class Actinopteri; order Spariformes; family Sparidae; genus Diplodus; species Diplodus sargus. The sequence goes on along the minus strand of CAEMYA010000417.1, from coordinate 396,198 downwards.
CCGCAGTGGGTTTGTTTTATGACACGTACTTAAAAAACACTCGGCTCACTTCACTGACACTTAAAGTTGCACTTCGTTAAAAAAACAAACACAAGATCTAATCTGTGCAAGACGTGTGTGTGTTGTTCACAAGCATCAACATCAGGGAAAAAGATGAAGTCATGATCCTGTAAACAGTTTCTGCTGCAGGGCTGCAGATATTATTCTCTTGATTAGTTGTTTGCCAGAAAACGTTGATTAGTGTTTTCTAAAGCCCGAGAAACGACGTCCTGAAATGTTAGTTTGCTGTTACAGAGGAGCAGACAGCAGAAAATATTCCACATATAAGAAGCTGGAAATTAGAGACCTTGATTGTTAGAATAATGCGACAAGTGAGTGATTAATTGTCGCAGATTTACTCCAATAACTACGATAATGAAACATCCTTAAATATACTATTGTGAGAGTCAGTCACAGCCCGTCGTACTGTAGTTTAAGTGGTAGAGGAGGGTTGATGTATGTTTCCTGTTGAAGTCAGCGCTGGTCACCAATAGCGACCGATCATCAGAAATCATAGATCGCAGGACGACTGTTGAGTAATGATTCCACACTCTGAGCTGCTGCTGCACATAATTAACTCGACAGTTTAGTGGATGTATTTCAAGCTACGGGAGAAAAAAAAAATACATTATTTGGTGGTTTTGATTAGCTGCTGCTGCAACAAGGGAGTCTTTTAAATCTTAGGCCTGCTCGATATATGGATCCACGCACTCCACAGCTGAGTGCTTTGTGAATAAGACTTGAGTGACTTAGAGGCTTTTTATCAGAGAGGGAATTTCACCTCAGCCAGATTGTGTCTGGGTGAAAATCTAAGAGCGTTTGAAGCAACAGTCTCTTTGCAACAGGTGCTGGCTTTATTATTTCCTTTACTGCAGATGATGTGAGTTTGAATCCTCCGGCCCTGATGGAAAAACCCTCACTGGAAAGAATTAATCTCATTAGGCTGACCACACTTTTATTGTCGCAGCGACTCAACATTTGCCCTAAATGTCTGCGCTGGCTGAACACCAGGCTGATTATATTACTGAAGTGCAGGCAGGCTGCCCAGCGCGTGCTAATGTTTTCACTCAGCAGATCTGTGTGGACGGCCGCTCAGGTCACACTGCATGGGAATAGGCCACTTAGCGGCAAACACAAAAGTAACTGCTCATTGTTTTGACCTCGAGGCATGGCATTACAATTTGGCTCGCCTCTGCCTCCCCCCCGAAAGCCAAAGCAGTGAATGATAGAGACAGAATGGGAGTTGGATACGAGCACAAGGCTCTGGGAGAGGAAGTTACAGTCTCTCTCTCTCTGCTGTGAGAGTGTGCAGCCTCATTCATCCGTCTGGGGTGTTGCCGTCTCTCTCACTGGCCCTTGAGCACCAGCTGGAGAGGCAACAATTTCTATAGTGCTTACAGGTCACAGTGAGCCGGGGGAGGCCCGACAGCTGCCTCACTTACTCAGGGACAGTCCACATGGAAACGCTTGTGTGTGTAAATGCAAACGTTTTGCATCGTTTTGGCCGATCGTCCAAATGGATCCTGTGAACGCACTTTTTTGAAACCTGGTCTCAGGGTGAAAAAATTGGAAAACCACCCCTCGACCTCTGAACCCTGCAACGTCTCACAACAACAACAACAACAACAGCAGCGGACTACGTTCGTGCTGCAGAAGATATTGAGCATTACTCGCCTTGTAGTCGACTGTGAGTCGCAGCAGCAGTTCGACCTCATTATCTGTCCACACAAGCGATTCTGGTTTCCTTGCACGAGCCATTTTCGTCTTCTTCTTGTGTTCGGTTTCTCCTTCTACTGTCGTTTGTATACAGCAAACAAGCTCCATCTTTGGTGAATTTCAAGCGCGACCTATAGGCCTGGATTATGAACTAATGCGTGTTTATCGTTTACGATGGATCCATTTGGACGCAGATGTTCTTGAAAAAATGCAGAGGAAGACAGGGAAAAAAAAATCGTAATGGTACACGTGGACATGAAATCACTCACCAGCAGGTTTCATGTACACAGTTGAGATACGTGAGCTTTTCATATATAGGACAGCAAAACTTTGAAAGAAACCTGAAGGAAAGATGAAACATCTCTGCGATCAGAGTGTAACAACATTTCAAGTATAGTGAGAAATATACAAGTCAGTTTTAGCTGAGGAACAGCAACTTGTATGTGCATACAACTGCTCTCTTTTTTGTTTTCTTTTCTATAAACTCGTCTCTGTGTGCCGGCAGCGTGGCTCTATGGATGGAAGTGTCATTCCCAAACAAGCTCCCAGAAATCGAGGCTGGGCTTTGAAGTCAATTAGACATAGTGGCCAAACCGTGTCATTGCAACATCACGTTATGCATACTGCCTCAAAAAAAACACTGTGATACAGTTTATACTTTTTTTTTAAGCATCACAACCGAAGAAGTTGATCCACAGCAGTCCAATAGCAATTAGAAAGTCTGAAAAGAGCCGGTTGAAGTGTCTCGTGCTTGTGCTGAATCGGTCGCACAATGCAGAGGCTGGCGGTGATGTTATACCTGAGAAGTCTAACGTTTATTTGTTTTCATGCACCACTTAGCAGTTTTCAAATGAATTTTCCTGTTGTGCAGGAAGTGAAGCAGCCATATTGAAAGAGATCTATGAACTGGCGACGTGTGGAGCCGTACCTTTTGGGTTTTGTCTCACCGGGCAGCAGATGTGGTGACTGCACTCGGCTAACAAGACTTTCAATTAGGGGGGAACACGGGAGCTCAGCTGAGAGCAGAGAATGAGGTCTGTTGCAATCAAGTGTTAGAGGGAGCCTCATCAACATTCAGAGGCCGGCTGGAGCAGTGATTGCCACTCGTGCAGATGACTTTGCGGTGGGGAGATCGTATGATGACGACAACGATGTTTGATTAAGTTGATGAGGAAGGCGATGATGGTGATGGTGGATAAAATGGATTCCGTGCCTAGCGGTGGCGTTCGGCACAGAACGAGACTCTGCAGGGAAAACTAGTTAATTAAAGTTTATTTTTGTCGCAATTGGTCCTGACAGTTATAATAACACGGTACTCGCCAAAGTAATAAGTCGCTTATATTAAAAGCGAGTTGCACACAGTAGGTGTCAGATAATCAGATTTCTAGATTAGCAGCTGCTTTATTTAGCAGTAAAACTAACGTGCACGCGTAACGTTGCTGATAATAGACTCTGATTTCTAGATTCTGACACCTACATTAATAAAGTCAATTTATTCTGGTGACACGGTGATTAAACAGGCATGATACTGTTTGCTTACCTTCATCTTTGTACAATCAGCTGTGACTCGTGAAGTTTCAGTGTAGATGTGATATATAATCGCAAATGTGTCTTTTTATCTTTTGTGGCATCAGTCCAGAAGTTTTTTCAGGACTGAAGAGTTCGTCTCTCAGCACGACCGTCTGTGACTTGAGCCGGTTTAGATTGCGTCTTTATCAGCCCGAGGTTTCTTGCCTACGCTGGGTTTTACACTCATATCTGGCCCCCTGAAGAGATGCTCTGCAGGCCCTTCTAAAAATTCATGACCGTGTCAAACTCACTTTATTCGTTATCATCATTCACTGTCGGCAACAGGTCAGCAAAGATAACTACCATTCATTTCAAAAAGGGAACAATTCTGGCCATTGTGCCAAATCAGTGATTGATTCGTTCTGCTGCGCTGGGCGTTTAAAACTCACTGCAAAGTCGGGACAAAATGAGAAAGGATGTAGGTGTGTGAGGACGACTACAGGAGAATATGAATAAATGGTTGACGGTGAGGACCAGAACCTCTGACAGCTTAATCATCACCCACTGTATGGATTGCAAATTTCATCTGGACGCTTTAATTTGCTGCGTATCAGCGAAAGAGGATGATGTATTGATTGCGTCCAAGGAGCTGCTCCAAAGAGGGATCTTTCAACTTTTAACTACGTTTTCTCTTTAAGCACCAGGTTTTTACAGACATTGACTAAAGCTGGAGAACTTCCTTAAGAGCATTAAGACCACATGGTTTACTGTGAAACTCAAATCAATTCTTCAGCCGCACTGAGCTACTTCTGCAGGGTTTGCAGCTCTCGGGTGATTTACTGAAACCACAGAGTTGTGGTCATGGAGTGAACCAATGATTGACCACATTGGCCCGTACAGGATATTAAACAAACAAAAAAAAGGCCAGATCGCCAGCAAAGATCGTCAAGCTCCAAACATAAACACGACTAAAACTATATCCATGGCAGGCTTTTTTGAATGTGTTAATTCCAAAACATCAGTCAAAGAGTATTCAGCTGTAAAAACACGTTTTTTTTTCTTAATTTTCTGTCATAATTGCTCAGACTAAAGGTCAACTGTTCTGTGCCATTGTTAGACTGTTGCATCTTGATTTGTAAAGATCAACAGATCTTTGATTTTATGGCCTGACAACAGCCATTACAGTCTTATGTAGGATTTAGAAAGTTGGGGGTATTTGACATCAGCAGCTTGACTTCGTCCTGGTGGGTTTTCTGCAGGTTAGGGTGAGAAATTATGTATTCATTATTTTTAGAGAACACTGTTCATATCTAAAGATTCAAGAGTTCAACAAAAAATGTCATCCTTCAGTTATTTAACAGCAAACAACAAAAGACTCAGTTTGTTTGAAGGTCAATTTTCTCCAGAATAATAGCACATTTCTGCAAAAACACAGATAAAGAAACTTTTAAAGTTTTAAATTATGTTGCAACTTCACGTTTGTTTAATTTCTCTGGAAACCACTTGGTTAGGTTAGAAAGAAAGACCACAGTTTGGCTTATAATACTGGAACTCTCCACACAGATTCGTTTGGCAGCCTTGTGGTTGGTGCTAACGCCACCACCTTCACCTGAAAGTCAGCTAATAAGCGTAAAATGTGATACAATAGATACAACGTTTGGTGGAACTGCCAACCTTGAACGTATCCTGTGGTTTGCTTCCACTGCAGCCTCGCAGAGTAATTACACCGACCTCCACTGTGCTCGGTTCAAACCAAAACAGGTTTTTGTTTTTCACTGATGGGGACTAGAGAGAAAATAACATCTCTGCAGATGGAGCAGCAGAGAACCTCCAACACGTCATCGTGGTAAACAACACCTAATAGGTTGGTTGTGATCAAGTGCGTGAGGAGAAATGCTGTTTAGCCACCAACACTTCTCACTGACTTTTAAAATGTGGTGTGCCGACTAGGAGCCTTTTTCAACGGGACCTCATTATGACTTTTACTGCTTCCAGCGCTTCAGCAGTTCTTTGCGACAGCAGCTTGAAGCCACGGCTTGCCACCACTTCTGTCTGAGGCCGATACTCTTAATGTGAGCAGCAGCTATGATTAATCTGCAGTTTAACTACCGCTAATACTGCATATGGAACGAACGACTTCTAATTTATGAGCTACCGCGATGATCCACGTGTAGTTATCAGTCTTCATTTAGCAGGTCTGTACTTCGTATGTGAAGAACAGTTAAGAACAGTCTGGTTCGTTATTTGTCAGATGTTCATAATTTATTTGTTTTTTTCTGTTCCCAAAGTCAAAATATTAGTTAAATTGTGTATTTGAATCTGACAGAGCCCTCACAACGCTCTGCAAACATGTTTTGTTTTCATAGAGAGACTAATAGCAGCAGAAGTTACATATTGTGTTTAATTTGTCGAGTAAGCTCAAATGAAAACCTGCAAAACTGATGAGATTCCCCTGGGCGTCACTTATATGCTGACGTTAGCATATAACTCAAGAGACGTACAACCTCACGGCGCTGCTAGTGTGGCTGGAAATTCATTAATCATCCACTTTTAAAAGCTTTTCAAAGAGCAGTTTATCCACACAAAGGCACAAGATCGTCACAGAACCGGACTGTGCTCTTTGAACTGAGACGAGATGAATCGTGTTACTTTTCCCACGATGACGATAGTTGTACGACGATACGCTGATGACGCATCACGTTATCTGTCTAACTGAAGAAAAACACAGCAAAGTTCAGTTATTATGTGTTCATTCACTGCATCCTGTTGTCAGTTTTTACAGAATTTATCATGAACGGAGAGGAAAACATTAAAAAGTGCAAAGAGTCGTTAAATGTTTAATGGCAGGACACAGTTCAGTTTACAGATTTAAACACTGGAAAGATTTACGATGTAGTGACGCCGGTAAATCACATTGTTAGGAGAATCTGTTTTGAGCCCACGTTTTAATAAAAATGTGGATGTTCGGCTCCAGTGTATCGATTATCCTGTCGCAAGGAGGAATGATACGTTACGTTGCCGTGTCGATATTCTGTCCCACCCCTGCTTCCAACTGTGTCATTAGTTTTTTGAGTTACAGACCTTTTTTATCATGCACACCCAGGAAAGATGAAGAAGAGAGAAACATCTCTGGAGCGTCCACAGGTCCACAGCACTTCTGTGACTAGGACTGTTGGTGTGATGGACGAAGATTTGGAAATGGGATCCAGGGTGAAAATGTGACTTTGCAAACCATCTGTCTCCTTGATTTCTTATAATCAATATCAGTTCTGACCCTGAAAAATCTGTTAGGATGATGTCTAGTTTTTGGGCATTAAAGTCCCGGAGCTGCTGATCAGAATCCAGACTCTGAACCGTCCTCAGCCAAAAGGAAAACCTACCGGAAAGGCCGATACAAGTCCAGCTTGTCACTGCGGGCATTTGTCCAGCTCCCCTGCTCAACACTCCTCTCTAATGAATTACAAATGACCTTTTATAGCCACAACATCTGCTGGCCACTCGCTGCTGTGACCTCCCTTTCATCCCTGCACTCCGTCCCTCCCACTGTTTTCATCAGCTTTTTCCATTTTCCCCCTCCAGGCCCGAGCTTCCATCCTCGCGCATCTTGCTGCGACTGATTTATTTTATTTTTTTTAGCTGGCGGCTCGTCATAGTCGAAAGACGGACGACAAACGGCGTTGACTAGGTGTGAGAAACAAGCCGACTTCCTGCTAATTTCATGATCAACAAGAGTCACATTCCTCTCCCGTGTTTCTCCTACACCAAAGAGGTGATTCGGCTTCTGTAATGAGCTCACGGCGCTGTGCTCACTGTAACGACGCTGACAACAGCTGCTCTGATCAGATATTGATGATTGAATTGTGTGGAGAGCCCCCTGTTGGTTTATGATTGTGATGTCTTCCCTTATCCAATTACACCGGGTGAAAATTAATATTTTTCGCAGCGTCTCATTTAGAAGAGAGTCAACCTCTTGCAATTACAGCGGTGTATCTGACAGTAAAATCCATTAGCTTAATGAATTGATCGCCGAGGAGAAGGACATGTTAATTCAGTGAGCGGTGGTCGCTCTTTGGAGAGCCGTGCTTCACACTCAGCGGGGCTTTTTCTCGCCTTTGCTCCGTCGCTGCTGAGCGATGGATGCACTCTGAGACGAGGAGGGAGGTCTGCTGCCAAGTAACAGGTTAAAAGCTAATTCTGGAGGACAATTAAAGCCATCAGATACTTTGTAAATGAGCCCAGTGGTTCGAAAACTTCCCAAAACGACCCGTTCTTCTAAATGTCTGCTCGCCCCGTCGCTCTGTCAGTAAGCGATATGCTACTGTTGCTGTTATTGCTCACATAAATAGATGGTTCGGTGTCATGATTATCCATTTAGCATGGCTCGCTAATTTTCTCTCAGTGGGACCATGTTGGATTCAACAGCATAAATCAAAATGGACACATGTGAATGGTCGTTCATACAGAATGTGACATCGGCACGAGTGCGCTCTGAAACCCGTTATTTCCAGCGGTGTGTGCTTGCTCGTGTCGCGGAGTGTGTCTGCTGACTTTGTCGAACTCGAATATCTTGAGAAAGCTCTGGTTGGCAGTCAGCGGTCCGTGTGGGGAGCAAAATAGGCAGAACACAGTTTGTTGACTTGTTATTGTCTGATGATGATTTAGCTTTTTACTTCTGAAACAATCCAGTGGGAGAAGTTGCCCCTCGTCGTCAGACAGTAATTAATGACTGGCGTCCAAATATCTGTGATCTGGATAATCGCCACCTGCAGTGGAAGCTCTGATACATTGGCCGATGCTCCCAGAGGCTAAATCGCCGTCAAACAATAGCCGATAGCCGGTTCGGAGATTGTTTGTCACTCAGGTGAAGAAGATGATCACTGAACAGAACAACATTAGTTCTGCAGTGTCTTCAGACCACACAGACCGAGTTCTAATTTATTTGAACAAATTAAATCTGAGCTCAAATTTGCTCCAGATTGATTCCAATTCGGCAAACAAGCTGAATAATTACTAAACTTCATCCACCTCTCGTGCTGTAATTACCTCGTCTGTCTGTGCTGCATGTTTCCTCAATAGTTGCCACAAAATAACACTGATTTAAAACAGATCAGCTGCGCGAGATCAACGGTCAGTCGACCTTCACTTAGCTGGCTGTTGTCCGTGTGTCGTGTTGGCATCACTGTGGGAACTAACGCGAGTGAAAGCAGCAAAATGAACTCCCATGATTACTGTGTCCATGCAGACAGAAGTTAGGGTCAGAGGTCCCAATGGATACAGCAAAGTGTTTCTGGGTCCTCAGCACGGAGATGCACGATTGAGACATACTGCGGGAAAAGACACAATCTGTTCATTTGTTTTCTTTATCAGTTTATTCCACATTACTGGGTCGGGACATTTCATTATCAAACCGAGGTGAAAATGCAAACTTGACAATGAAACAACAGAACTAAAGCCTCTTCCAGCTGCAGAGAATAACATCGTCTCAGATGAGAGTGTTTTTGTTCCCAGGCTGCTGCTGCTGCATTTCCTCGTGCGGCTGCTGATGTTGCCGCTGATGCTTCTGTTTTTTAACAGAATTTAGGGTGATTAATCATTCATTTGCAGCATCTGTGCCCCCCCTGCTAAAACAAAAAAAAACAGGCAGCGGGCCGACACTGGCACGAGCTGATAGAGCTCTGAAAGCTGCTCATTTATGTTGTTTGTCCTGTAGAATCTGAACAGGAAACCGCACTGCTCTCGACATATTATAAGTCTGAAGACCGGAGTGGCTTCGCTGATTTATTTATACGTCTCTTCTTTCAGGACATGTTGGCCCTTGAAATGTTTTATCCTCGTCGCGTCGGTCTGGTCGTGGCCTCTGGGCTGCTGGGGACCAGAGAGCAGCGTGGCAGCAGCCCAGAGGCAGATTACATCCTGCTTCCAGTCACCGTTTAGGTTTATGTCCTCAAAGGTGGCGACAGATGAAGTTATCTGTCAAAAGTAGAGCTGCAACTTAAGACTGCTTTCATTAGGGATTATTCTGGCCATAAGTTTCTCCACGAATTGATGAAGTGTTGAGTCTATAAATGTCTGTACCGGAGACTGTACCGGTAATATCGAATTTCACCTCTAGAAGTCGCGTGAGACGCGAGGGGAACATGATGAGAGCTGCACTACAGTCCATCAGGGCAACTGCTACACATCATGTTTTCATCTAAAGTTTAGCATAAAAAAAAAGAATAATATAAACTTTAGCTGAACGAAACTGGAGATGACCAGCAACAGTTCAACTAGTCCCTAGACTTTAACCTCTTAAGACCTGGCGTCCACATACGTGGACATCACATTTTGGGTTGTCTATGCCTTGATTCTTAATTCTACTTCTGCATATGTGGACATCATTTTTCTCAAAAACTACATTATGTCAAAAGATGATGCTTAGTTCTTATACTTATCAGGTCCCAATAAGCCCAAATAGCAAAGAGAAATTAAAAATGCATATCAAAAAACAGCTCAGGTCTTAAGAGGTTTAAACTAGACTTTCCCAAAGTCAAGTCTTCAGATTGCTTCTTTTGTCCAACCAACAGTCGGAACCCAAACGCTGTTGATTTACCGCAATAAATGACAAAGAAAAGCAGCCAAACCTCACAATTAAGAGGGTGGAACCAGCAAATATTGACTTTTTTTCCAGAGAAATGACTGAAACAATTAATCAATCCACTCTTGACTGAATGTAGAGGAAGCACAATATGTCACTTCCACTATACTGTATGAGACAATTGATCTTCTTTGCCATTAGGTGGAAAAAACGGGTGCATATATCGGCTGTCAGCCAATGAGATGAGTTGAAAAATATTGGCTGTCGGCAAAGATCCTCCATGAATCATCTCTGCTCTCAGCCAGCGGCTGTATCCTGTCACAGCTCAGCATTTTGAAATGAGCAATAAATGCATATTGCATAGTGTCACACCGTCTTTACTTTAAACCAACAGACCTGCTCTCTGTTGCCTCTGAACACAATCCGCCCGTTGAGTGCAACAGCTGGATCAGAGGTATGGAGGTGGAGTTTTTGCCAGCGTGAGTCCATTTCCTTTTCCTGTGTTGGGACATTAGCCAGCAGCAGCCTTAAAAACCAAGCTGTGAGCTGAAGTTCCACTGTGGTCGACAAACTCTGAAAAGTAACTTTTAAACTTAAGCCTCTCATATGTATTATTCACCTTACCTGTAGCTCCAGGCAGAAACACAACATGTTGGAATTGTCTGCAGCCCACAGAACCAATCTGAGCATCATTTATTCAAACACCATCAGGAGGCGACGTGGGAAATACACAGTGCACATTACAGCTCATAACATCTCATACACTTTAGATATCTTATGCTCTTAATGTTGAAAATATGTTGATGTGTCCATAAACAAGAGTCGGAAGAAAGCTTTAGAATTTATTTCTGCTGCGGGACAGAATCTAAAATCAGATGTCGCTGCAGACCGGTTGGTATTTATAGAGAATTATTAAAGCGTCCTGCAGTTTTTTCCTCCCGTCTATGCGATGCCTCAACTACCAGCTGTGCGTCTGTGAATATCTGAAAGCAGCTTTTCATCTTGAGACCATCATTTGTATGCCAAACAGAGCAGATCTAAACAGACTGTAACATTAGCTCTAAAACTTCTAATTTGCCTCCCATTCTCGGGGAAGAAAAAAAACTCAAACAAGTGGGAGAATCTGCCGCGATGCCCACATGACCTCAGCTCTCATCTGCCCTGCTGCTCCTAATGAAGACGTGCCTATGTAAATGAGGATGAGTTGAGCCTGACTGCCTCCAAATATGAAATGTGAGCCTCTAATGGAAGGCGGGCTGAATTAGTAATAGAAAGCAGAGACGGCTCAGCTGTGTCGGAGGAAATAAAAAGCTTTTTGGCTGCCGCCTCTGTCCCCCTTTCCCTCCGACAGGAGTTCAGCCATGTTTAAATGAATTTCCAGGGAAAAACTGTCAGCGTGATCTTTTATCTTTATTTATTTATCATCATGGAATTTATTTTCGGCTGTGCGGCTCAAGTTTTTGTGGGAGGTCTGACATGAAATGTTTTTCTTTCTGACTCATTGCTTGCAATAGCTGCTCAGCGTCTGTCACTAACTCAAATGCTTGAGATGATGAAATATTGATTAACACTGATGAAAGTACGAGATGAGACTATTGTTTACTGGCTCTGTAACATCTTGGTTGGTTTGTCTCAGCACCCTGCAGACCTATAGAGCGAGGCTGCGTGAGAGTGACAGCAAAAATCTGATGCTTTCTGTCTCTGAAATGAATAAATAGTAAATATTGCAGACATGAAAACATTTAAAAGTTGTACCCACTGTCAGGAGACGATAGCAGAGATCTGGTATTGTTAACTGTTGCTCAGCAGTGTGATAGTTGCAGGAGATGCGGCGGAGACGAGCTGAAACTTCATTTCTTGATCGACAGCAACAACGTAGTCCATCAGGGCAACTGTGACACATACGGTTTTTATTTCTCACAGCAATCCAACTTAGCTTTTCTTTTTCTAAAGTTTAACATTGAAATATTGAATAGAAATAAGACTACAGCGGAGTGAAACTGGAGAAATTACAGAAGCAACAGTTGAAGTAGCTCGTAGAAGTCAATACATTCCTGCAGATTTTTCAAAACAAAAGCATCGTTAAGAAATTAAGGATTTCTGTCTGCTGAAATGCTAGAGGGACTTTAATATGAAACAGATGCTGCAGGAAGAATGTGTTTTAACAGAAATCAGACTGGTTGAAGCTCGTACACCGGACCAACAGAACTAGAAACCTACTTTTTGGGTCAGAGGCGCTTAAGGGAGGAACGTCCCCCACGTTGGCAGAGTTTTCCTGTTTTCTGACTGCTGTTGTCCGTTTCTCCTTGTTTTGACCTCTCTGCTGTAATGATTTCTCTCTGACTCGTGGATTGAATAGCCTAAAAGCAATGTGTGCACCACAACAACCCTGCACGTGACATCAAGTCTCTCCATGAGTCTGTTTTTTCCCCCACATTTCCTCATATTTCTTAAGATTTTGTTGGGTGTGCCAGATCTTTCCGACTCATGCTGTCTTGAAATTTGTGAATAAAACATTTGTGGCCTCCAGTTTCAGTAACCATGTGTGTGTCTGTCTTCTTCCTGCAGATGAAGTCAACAGAGGTGGACCAAGGGCTTTTCACAGACAGCTACTGCAAAGTGTGCAGCGCTCAGCTCATCTCCGAGTCCCAGAGGGTCGCCCATTATGAGGTGGAGACGCCCCCCTTACATTACCTCACACCACACTCTTTCAGTGTTAATGAAAGGCTAAGGGTCTGTTTTTATCTCTGCCTCCAGAGACTCTTGGCTGATCTATACACCTGAGCCCTGCAGCTGACATACGCGGTCAATAAAACACACAACACACCTGCGTTTACTCAGTTAGCTCTTCATTAAACCTCAGCAGGAAACTACGGCAACGAAGGAGCAACAGCAGCTGAAACTGAACTTTTGTTAGGAAAGTGTTGTGAATGCATCCTGTCTAAAGCACAGATGTTAAAGGTGCCGTGCGCGGCGTTTTAACAGTATTAGATAATTGCCATATTCTTGTGACTCATTAGTATAATTACAGTCAACAAGCAAAAGCCCTCACTGAGAGGCTACACTGCTTTTTACGTTGCGTGGCTCTACAATCTGATATCACCCGGCTTGTGCTGCAAACACGGCAGCTGATCCAGCAACAATAATGGCTGTGATCATAGTCGACACACTGAAAGACAATTCTGCCACATTATGCGTGTGTTAAGTGGCCATTCTTCATTATTGGCTGCACCGACTCTTTGCTGTTATATCGGTTATATTGGTGTTGGCCAAAACATTTTATTCAGCAGCTCACAGGATTGGTGGAGAGATCCCCAGATGCTGGAAATAGAACTAATTTACATTTGTTTTCATAATTGATTAATTAGTTCTGTAGTTTATGTCAAACATTTGCTGGTCGAAGCATCTTAAATGGCGATGAACAGCAGCAAATCCTCACATTTAAGACGCTTTGACATTTGTGTGTGTGTGTCTCCTGTCAGCTAGTTATTAGTGTTTCAAATTGTCCCCTTCCATTGTGTATCCCTCCTTGAAGCTCACAGGATGGAATACAAGGAAGGAGTTCATTCTTAAAATAGTGATTCTCTTCCGGAGGACTGGGTACAAGTGGAAAGAAAGTCGATAGGAATCTTATCTCGCACAGTTCAGAATCCATGTTTTCTGAATTTGACCAAATGTCAAAGATTTTCCACGTGTCGAATAACAGCAGAGCACATCCCCTTATGTTGTTATCCACAAACACACATGCATGCTTGGACATTTACACACAAAGACCACGCTAGCAACGAGGAGTTACAGGTTGTATTTGTATTCTTCAGTTAGATATCAGGATGTATCATCAGATGTTTGTCTTTCAGTGCATCTGTAGTCACAGAATCACTGAATCGTGCGACCATCGTTATGGTGGGTAATGTATTGTGAATCATATCATGTCTTGGGTTGCACCATGATTCCTTCCCCCTGCTGCTTTAATGTAACAGGACATTAGACCCATATTTATCAACCCAGCATAACAATATGACAGTGTGCTGCTTTAATGCACTGCAGACTGTACCGACTGTGTCAAGTGGAACTGGATGGAACAAACTAGCTTCCCCTGCTGTCTGTTGAAAATAAATGAAACCGAACTTTATGGATTTTGGATTATTTGTTGCCGGTTTCACGCTGCACTGAATTTGTACCAAGCTGTGACTCCAAATCCAACGTAGCGTGGCGCACCGTGACTTCTGGGCACCGTGACACCCGTACGAGTCGCCCTGATCAGTCACCTCAAGGACAGCGTGACGAAAAGCTGACAGTCGGTTTCCTTCTTCCTGCCTGAGTGTTGTCAGGTGGCGGACCTCGCCACCCCTCTGCAGATGCTGCCTCTCACAGACTGTCACTTTGAATTATACGACCAGTCCGACAGCAAAAGCCTGCTGCTGGTGGACGTCTGCAGTGAGGAGTTGAAATGACTCACATGAACACTGTGGTCCACTCAGTACGGTTTCATGAAGGTTGACCAGTTGTGGTTCAACAATAAAATAGTTTGAGACCTTGGGTCAGTTTGGCATTTGTATTGATCTTCTATCGTTGTTCCAAATAAAGACCAGGCTGCTGCAGAAAATATGAACTCTAATCTAAAAAGAAAAACACTGTCTTTAATTTGATGTGACATCATCACTTTGTTCAAAGTTTGCAGTGCTTTTTTCTTGGAGTCAACTTTTCTTCTCCATCTCTTAACAAGTCAGAGTGTGTTTTCCTGCAGGGCGCTGCTGTGGAGAGCTATTTAAAGTAGTCCTGACTGTCCACGGGAAACAGGAGAACTGCTTTGTTCTGCGGGGCGTTGCAGGAGACAGGAAGTGGCTGTACCGACGCAAATCAAATATTCATTTTGTTATTGTGTGGTGGATGCTGAATGCAGCACTTGGCCTGTTGCCTCCTGGAGATGAGGGCGTATTTGAATTCTCTTTTAGCGCAGTTTGGGTCTAATGCATCGTGACATGTTTGGGTCACAGTGACGACAGTAAGAACAAAAAAAAAAAAACAGATGGGAATAAAGAGCGTACAAAACTTTCCTCTTTCTTAGATGCAGAAGGTCGTTATGCACTTAGGAAGATGAGCTGCTTCGCTTCAGTTTGCATAGATTTGTCTATATTTATTCCTTTTGTAGTGTGTTTGTAGATTTGGACTTTAACAACAACAAAATCAGGCTGCTTTGTTGAGCGTTGAGGCTGTGATGTAAACGTTCCTCTTTGAGCAGAATATCTTCGTTTCAGCGATAATCAGACGTGATGCCTGAGCTGAAAGATGTTCAGTGGTTTGCACAATCATAATAATAAGAATGTAGTTTGTCCCTGACTTGCATCTCGCTGTGGAGTCTGGGGATCCAGCGCAGCATCACAACATCTACTGCAATAAACACATTTGTTTGGAATAAATCAGAGTAATGATCATGAGTGCTGACGGCCACCGTGCACAAACATTTTACTGTACAGACATTAAAGTGTGCTTCAAGTGAAGCGCTCCCCAGATCGTCTCCGTGCCTGAAACAGCTCATTTTTGAGAGGGCTGCATATATTCTGTAATTTATGAAACAGACAGTGTGACCTGCTTTATGCAGTGATTCTACCAGTGTGGTGAGGTCAACTCGATTTTAAATCCTCCAGCTCTCCTGAGGGGAAGAAGTCACGTGAACATGAAATATGAACAGTATTGATATTTGACTTTATGCTCAGGAAGTTAAACTTTCTTGGCTTCGTGCATCGCTGTATATTATGTTTTCTCTGTGTTGGCACGATGGCCGTCACGACTCATGATCATTATTCTGATTTATTCCAAACAAATATGTCGCCTCCCTCGACTCGAGGAATGAGATGCAAGTCCGCGACGAGCCATGATTTTATTATGATGATGATTACGATCGCTGATAAAAAGATATTTTGCCCAAAGACACATTCACATTATTCAACAAAGCAGTCTTAGCTTTCACGCATACAGCACGAGTACTCGAGACTTCTTTCGGTTTAGCCGTCTGCTAACTTGAAAGAGTATTTAATGATTTAATGGTGCGGCTCTTCCTCACTTTCCAAATGTTGAAACAGCGTTTTACAGTTGATTCTTTTATGATTTGAGGCCATGTCCACACTTACCCATATGATCTTTTTCGCCCCCGTCGTTCTCGGCATCGTTTCAAGAATATTTCCAAAGGGTTCCAGTAAACGACTCAACACGTTGTAGTTCATATTCCAGCCTATAGGTGGCGCTTGAAATTCACCAAAAACGGAGAAGAAGAGATGGAGCATGCGCATAAAGTAAACAAACAGACAGTAGAAGGAGAAACCGAACACAACAAGAAGACGACAAAAATAGCTAGTTGGTTGTCCGTAATCCTTTTTCGCTCAGCGTCGTGGCAGAGCAGCAGAATATTTTGCCCTAGTAACCCTGATACGCTCAATATCTTCTGCGGCATGAACACAAGCATGTAGTCCGCCATTGTTCTGAGACGTCGCAGGGTTAAGAGGTCGTAGGCTAGAGGTTGAGGAGTGGGGCGATGGCGTCATTGATACGCAAAGCATACGGATTCGCTGTCCACACGAGAACGCAAGAGCAGCGTTTTTGGAGACCAGCTTTCAAAAAAGTGCGTTTACAGGATCCATGTGGACGATCGGCCAAAACGATGCAAAACGTTACATGTGGACGGCCTCGAAGGTCTCTGGGCCAGTTTGCACCTCGTGATGTGGGACTGCACAGGTAGTCTGAATCTGATTCTGCAGGTGTTGGTGGGGATGGAAATGATTGCTGTTGATGTCTCCCCTCCTTTGATTGGTCACTTCAAAAGCAACCTTTGCAAGGTGATAGTATCTCATTCATCATCAAACAGGCTGTTTGTCTATATAGAGCAGAATATAAAGCCTGTGTTACATTATTAAAACCTTCATCTTTCAGAGATGTTATCTGGGTGGAAGACTTCAACATGATGCTTCCATGAAAAAGGGCTTCTTTTTTTTTCTTGCAGTCACTTGTCTTTGACTGCGTCAGGGATCAAACCAGACTACCAATCAAAAAGTGTGAAGCACATGCGAGCGTGTGGAGAACGAGGAACCCGTAGCATCCTCATTCTCTCGGGATGACATTTGTGCATGTGGAGTGTTTATTTCTTAAAATCAAATTGAAACATTCTTGACAGGCTGGTCATCTAACTCGCAATAATGCGATGATCTCTGATCTCGCCGTCATCCCTTTGAGTTTTCCATACGTTGCTTTTTTAATCGAATTTCAGAAATTGCCGAGTAAAAGCGGTGGCCCGGGTGACGGTACAGACTGCAGATGTAATTGATCTTTAAGCCTCCTTTTCAGAACACATCAAAGCCAGCGCTCCTTTTTTTTTCTCTTTTTAGAGGGGATCAGAGCCGTCTCTGGTTCACAGTTCAAAGACTCGAGTGGCTTGTGTTAATTTATGCATCCGTCTCTTTGCATGCGTAGTGGATCGGCTACTCCGCTGACAGGCTGCACGGCTTCACGCGCTGCGGGAGAGCTCCTTTTTTAAAATCCCTGCCTGTTACTTCACAGAGAAAATAGAATGGGGAGTGACCCCGGGAGTAGTTATTAAGCGAGGTGCGGGGGTAGTAATGTATGTGCGCTAGCAGAGCAATTAATTCAAGGAACGAGGAATATATTGCAGCTCTAAAAGCGAGTGCCGTACCTGCGTCTCTTAGTCAGGGCAAAACCATCGCAGCACATTCACTGACACTCTGACAGGCACGTGTATCTGTATGTAGCTCGGGTGTCGTCGTGTTTCAGGGGCTGCAGTCCTGATTAGGCACATACAGAACATCATACCACGGATGATATGGAGGCTTTTGTTAAATGAGGTTAAGATGTAATGTATTTCGACTCCCACAGAAGAATATCCCATTAGTTGTGCAGAAATATGCTCAAGTATTAGTATTCCTTCTTGGTTCTTGATGTGAATATCTGGCTCTTCAACATGTTCACCAGCTAATCACAGTGGATTTGTCTGTCTGTCAGAGTGTTTTCTCTGGAAATCGCAGCTTGTTGTTGTTGAGCCAAAACAATACAGTCGCCCAGAATAGACCCCGTTAACTTTTGGTTGTGAATCCAGATAATGTGATGATAATCCGGTTGGATCCAGGAATTTCTCATTTAGGTGTTTCCTGGTCAGGTAGGGAGGGACTTGTTGAGGAAATGTATTGCCGTTTCTAGTAGCCAGTAGCGTCAGCGGTGAACGTGAATCGAGCCCCCGCAGCCATACAGCCTAACGTCGAACCCCCAGTGAACACGGTTAACATGGCAGCATCTGAGACCGCCAGCTGTGGAATACATTACCAAGGTGTTTTTGTTTGGCTCCCGGCAACCCGGAGCCTGACATCAGTCAGCCAGTCGGACCGCACACGTTAGCTGCGTGGCTAAATGAGCGAGCATTGACAGCATTTAAACTTCACACAGTGTGTCTTTTTACAATTCATTTATTACCATTCAGTGTTTTTCAGCAGAGAAATGTCGATCCTCTATTTTATCAGCGTCTGTCATCCAAAACTTTTCTTGACCGGTGACGACAACTCAGCCTTTTGCCAAGTCGAAATCACCATGTTTTCCAAAAATATTAAAGTTGTGTGAAACTCATCCATAGTAGTGGCCTAGAAGTAAGTTTTTTCCAGTATGAAGTGTCAGGCCTGGGCTGGAAGGAGGACTCAGAAGCAGGGCAAGAACAGTTAAACCAAGATTTTATTCTTAAATCCTTCGTTTTCTCCTGAGAAATGAATGACAAACAAAAGGCTATGAAACTCTACTAGGAACCTGCAACAAGAAAGGGGAAAGGCGAGGAGAACACAACAAAACCAAAACAGAAGGCGCTCCAAAAAGGAGGAGAAAATATAAGGCAGAAAACTAGTCTACTCTGACAATGACAATCTATGAAATTTAAGCAACAAAACACACTCCAAAAGGGAGGATACGGAGGCTACAAAAGATTAGTCTACTCTGAACTATCTAATAACAAAGAACAGAAAACGCTCCAGAAGGGAGGATCAAACAACAAAACAAAATAACTGAGGACACTCCAAAGGAGGAAAACAGCAAACAAAACCTAGCTTAACTCTAAAGCTGAAAAATATTACAAAACAAGAATCACTCTTTCTGAGGAATAAAACAAAGGAATCAAGAATACTAACAATCTTAGTCTTGAAACAATGGCTGTGGCAGGGCTTGAGGTACACGCAGGACGAAATACTCTGGCAACGAGACAGGGGAAGACACAGACTATATACACATCAGGGAAGGGAGCACAGGTGAGAACAATCAGGGATTAGGGGAGACGTCAGACCGGGGACACAGGAGGAAGGGCAAGTGACACGAGAAACGAGAGGAGAGTTAATTTTTCAAAATAAAACATGAAATTCACAAGACAGAAAACCCAAGACAGGACGACCCTCACCGCGGTGTGACATGAAGCAGGTTACAGATCAGCTGATGTCGCTTAGCGAGCGAATACGCCGGGGTGATAAGTCACCGGACTACTTACGGAGCAAAGATTTTAGAGCGCGGAGTGATACGAAATACGTGAATCAGAGGCAAAAAGGCCATTTTCCTTGACGACGGTCAAATATGCTTAGCAACAGTAAATTATACAAAAATAATTCACCACAGAACGTTGGGAAGGCCCGTTCAAGTAAATGGAGCATTGTACAGCATTAAGAAGAGCCATGTAATAAAGTTTGATATTTGATGAGTCTTGACTGAATTCAAGGGGACTGTTGGGTCAGGACAGAGGTATGCACTCTACTGAGTCCCATTCTAGCAGTAAGTGTCTGTTAGAAGCAGCAGGTTGCTGTGTGCTGCACCACTCAGACATCCTGGAGACCGAAAGCAGTTTCTTCTTAAACTATTAAACAGCCACTACAGGAAATATGCAGCATTAGTGTCCAGGTCTGTGATTTATTCTAAAGCGTGCGAACCGGAAATTGTAAATTTTCAGCTGCATGAACTATAAAAACCACAGCAGACTATCTTTAGTACACTTTTATCCATCTACAGAAGTATATATTCATCCACTTTAGCCTGAATAATGCCAATAAGTGCATCCAGGGACAACGCTAGAGAGTCTTATTGCAAAATGCCACCGTAAATATACAATCTAGTCCTCACAAACACAGAGATGAATCGTCTTCTCGGGCTTGTACAGCTGCAGCCACAGTGACCGTTAACAGTACTCAGCTGCACGGTGGAGTCTCTAACGTTCCAGCTCTCGGCTGACTGTTCTGACCACAGAGCTCTTCGTCCACTTCGCGTCTTCACTAATCGGTTTCCATTATCGCGGCTGCATCGTGAAATGAGTTTTGCCCATCAGCGCTTTATGTGCCGTTTTGTTTGGCAATGCTGGGAAGGTGAGCAGAGAGTTCAGCAGATACGCAGTGTGACCTCGCAGCACATCAGCACATATAATGATGCTCTCTACACGCCACTGGATAACA
The DNA here is from genome assembly GCA_903131615.1 of Diplodus sargus. Lineage (NCBI taxonomy): Eukaryota > Metazoa > Chordata > Actinopteri > Spariformes > Sparidae > Diplodus > Diplodus sargus. Next base: position 375,885 of record CAEMYA010000417.1, on the reverse strand, counting down.
GTAATATAGACTTTTATTTGTTTATTCAGTTCATTTATTAGATAAATTTTTTCAAGAGAGTGTACGGTCATAAAAATCATGATGGTGTCTTGTCTTGTGATATCAGGACGTATAAAACCTAAACGAGTTTCTTAGTTTGAGTGAAGACGTGTCACATGATCACAGAACGTGATTGCTGATGATGAATCGAGGGAGTGAAGCTGCTCCGGCTGGTGGTACGGCAGCGGATACTTCTGGATCTGTTGGGCAGACTGTGGTTGAGGTGGTTGTCGTTGCGATGAACCTTCAATACAAACAGCTGCAGACGTGTAGAGGATAAAACATACGATGTGAGCCACTTGCTGTGTCTCAGTTCAGGGTCTGCATCCTTTGAAGGACTCGGCCTTTCCGGTCTTCAAGTCCTTCAGAGAGACCTTGTTAACCAGCGTCAATGTGACGGTCTCGCCTTTGGAGCATTTCCTGGTTGCGTCACCAGATATTTTACCCTTACGTCACGATTTCTGCCACCCAGACCTGCGAAAGTGACGATCTACACTATGCAATGTCGCCATTTTCTCTCTTTCTTCTTTTTCGGGCGAGCAAAGAATCTTGGGATATGTGAGGCCACGAAGGATCATAGCGGTGCATCATCCAAAAACAGGGAAAAGAAGGAGCATTTGTGAGCTGCATCTGGAGGAGTTGTGACGTAATTGGCCTTCTAATGCTCCTCCGATGGATGCAGACCCTGAACTGAGACACAGCCACTGTGTCATCCTTTTCCTGGATGGTTTGTCCACGTTCATTGGTCCGATCAGGCTGCTGAATATGTATGAATCTATATGTGGAGGAGACCTTCTAACTGGACTTGGCTCATCTGCCCTGAAGGATGTCCTCATGGATGTCTCATCCTCACTTTCCCCCAGTTTCCAACACACATGCACGTGGTGTGTGATGATCAGCCTCCTGTGTGTCATTCCGGCTGGATGCAGACGTGTGCCTGCTGCTAACATCAGATGTTTTATATCCTTTTCATCCTGAGTGAAAGGAAGGATCATAAATCCACATTCGGTTATTGCAGATATGCATATTAATGTTTCGTTTGAGCGGACAATGAAGTCTGGAGCTGAGAAGCTTTTGGAAAAAAGACAAAATATTATGTGCCGAGTTAAATGTAGGAGGGTGGTGCTGAAGACTTTACAATTCACTGGAGTGTGAAGGACCTCCGGGGGACATTTAAATGGTGAAGGAGCTGTGGTCAAAGTAAAATAAATTAAATTAGAAAATAAAGGCCAACACTGTGGAGTGATGCGCTTCGTTCAGTTACGTGTCCGGACCAGATGCATGACTGATAACTGGTGTAGATTCCAGTCTTTGCACCAGAGATGATACAAACACAGCCTGGTGTCAGATGTCGAAAAGCCTGAAGCTTCATGCAAAACACGTAGTTCACTCTTGTTTTTAACTGTTAGTAAAACAGTGTCAGTCGTATCCTGGTGCGTGCTGGAATATTGATTTTTGCTTCTAATAGAAAATCCTGCGTTTGCATCCAGTCAAAATTGCTGAAAATATCAAAGCTCAAAGTAAAATGTTGTTTGGCATTAAGCTTCTGTCTCTGCAGGCAGGAAGGTTACCACAGTCATTAAAAGAGTTGAGGTTTGTTTCTGCAAACTGTTCCACATTTGCACCATTAAAGTTGCTTTTCATTCTCCGTGTTATCATCTGTTGTAATTCAACACAAGCTTTCCTCCAACGGAGAGTGAAAACAGATCTTTAACCAGTAATTGGACTTTTATAATTTCCGTTTTGATAATGAATTTAAAAGAGCTGGAAGCATCTCTGCCAAGGCCTCACGACCTTCTTACTTTTATTCTTTGATTTTAAAAAAGGTGCGATGTGTTGATGAAGGTTCTTAGTCATCCAGGTCGAAGTGCTTCATCGTAGGCAGCTGGACTCGTTTCAGTTTCTTAAAGATGTTTCACCTCTCATCCAAGAGGCTTCTTCAGTTCTAACTAACTGAAGGGGAGTCGCAGGGTTGTAAACTCTCAAAGAAGCAACATGAAGACGTCATTCTCGGTTTTTGCCATTTGAGAGCATAAACGGTTAATCGTGAAGATAACTGGCAGATTATATGATGGTTGTTAGTCGCAGACATTTAGTTCTTCAGACATTTCACGCAAAAACTCAGCAGATCACCAAAGTACGCGCACGGTGAGGAAACCATGAATGGACGAGTGGAGGTATCCTGTCAGAATCAGACGTATACTCACACATTTCCTTCACATTTTCCTCCAAGGCGACCTTTGACTGCCTTCGCGTTAACATTTTACAAACCCTGAGCGGTTCCACCACCCACCACTCGCAGCGTTTCATCAGCTCCTCACCGGCTCGTAGCATGTGGGTGTAGCAGAGTGTCAGCTATTGACGAGCTAATCTGCATTTTCCATGCCTGCTCAGTTTGACCTTTGCAAATATTGATTTTTGTTTGGGAGGAGAGGATTAGTGAAGCGCAGGAGCTCCGTCAGTGTGAGTACTCGGAGCTGCCCCGTGGTTCAGATTACATCACTCTAGACACACACAAAGAACATGTCAATTTACACTCGCGCTCAGCAAACGTATGCGGCAGCTCGTTTGTAAATGCAGCGACTGACTCATCAGTTTGATGGAGCCTGTATACATGCACCAACACATATCATCCAGGGTACTGAAATGGGTTTTTAATAAATGCATACTCACACAGGAGACTGATACGACCTGAAGAGCAAATTTGCAGTGCTAGGAGTTTCATTTGCGGCCCTGCTTGGCCCCTTTAGTCTGTAACGAGTTGGACGTGTTTGTCAGATAAAGAAAGAAACTAATTTCCATGATCCCGTCTTAATTACTTCTCATGCATCATTAGTCCGGTGAGGTCTCCTAATAGTTTCAGCCGGGCGGTCAGAGAGTTTATAGATGCTCTTGTCTGCGTCTGCAAGACTGATGTCCACACTGCACCCATCCATCATCCGCTGTCACTTTCACAGGCTCCGGAGTTAATGGGATGGAAATATTAGCAATTTCTAGTGCTGACGGAAAATAATCTACAGTAGTGAAATGAGGCTGAATCATCACCATCATCATCATCACGGCGCCTGCTGATAATTGAGGAGGCTGAAAAAGTGTCGTTCCAAACGAGCCTCGCGTCTGGAAAACATAATCAACTGTAAAGCTACTTTGCTCCTTTGTTAAAGTCCATCTCGTTAAATAAAAAAACAAAGAAAGGAAAGAGACAAACACGACCTTCCTCAAGAATGCATCGTCGCTCCGTGCGCTAACAACACACGCAGGAAGAAGGTAATTAAAATGCTTACAAACATGTCGGCACAAAGAAAAGTGGCCCAGAGCCGCTCATGTAAGCAGAAAACTGCACCGCTGAGATGCTTTTTAGTTCGGTCTGATGCAACAGCGTTTACACAGTTTAATTATGAGCCCGTCTCGCCGGGAAACAGTGGAGCGAAGGAGGGGTTATTAATGGAAATAGTCCTGAGAGATCAGTTGTTAGTCCGCCCTTTAAAAAAAGAGGGAGGGAGGGGGAGAGGGGGAGGGGAGGGAGATAGGTGAAACGGTCCTCTCCAAAGATGATTAAACGAGTTCGAAACAGCCCCGAATCTTTCTGACAGGGAGGCGATTAGCCGACGAAGCGTGTCAAATTAAGAGAGCGTGAGATGCAGATTCCACTCGCACTCGGACTGAAATTTTTCACACTTTTCCGGATGACTCAGCTCATAATCCCAGGCAGGATTTTAATTTCGGTATAACACCCTTCGTCCCTCCACTCCCCTCCGCTTCGTCACCACATGTGCTTCCGGCCTCATGAGGCATGAAGTCAAAAACAGCTGCATTTTTATTTTTTTCCCCAATTAGGTGAACCTTTAGTGGTGTGGGAAAATCGGTTTGTACAAAAAAATGTAGTCATTAACATTTTCTACAGGCTTTGATGGAGCTGTTGTCGAGGTTTGGGGCCAATGTTTACATTTTTTTCTTAATAGAAAGCAGTTGCATACGCACATACGTCGGTTTGGGCTGTAGGATGTAGAAAATAAAATCACAGTATAGAAAGCGATACTTGCTTTCAGCTCTCTGAGCTAATAGGCTCCGTTCCTCTTCAGCCCTGTGGAGTAAAAGCTGCTGACAGTTTAATGAGTCAAAGCTGAACTCCTGGATTTCTTTTCCATGCAGCACTCCACAGATTAATACAGGAGGAGTATCTTATTTTAGTGTATGATTGTCTGTATAAATCAGATATGTGCTTTTGAGGAACATACAGTGTTGAATTTACATTTAAGGAGGTCTGAACATTATTATACTTACATCTGGGACTCGAGTGATTCGTTAATCGGGGGGCACATCTTTCTTTTTAACGACACCAACCCATGTCTCTGTGATCTAACGTGACTTAAATGACTCGAGGTGAAGAAATCAACAGGAGTAAACTTGACTTGAATCGTTCTGGTTCGCTGCAGTGGGCTGTGAAATTGAGCGAGATGATGGTGTTTGAAGAAAGAACCACCATCATGTCTGACAGGTGATGACCGTCTCTGTGTTTGCACATGAGCTATGAGACAATCGGTGTAGAATAGATGATCTGTGTGTTAATAGTCTGTTCCAAAACTGCACGGTATGTTGAGCAGGCGGATTGCAGCAAAGGGTGGAGGCTAAGACGTAGGAGGATCAATAGGTCTGAAGATAAAAGCTTTAAAAACATGTTTCCATTATTAGACTTGACTTCTTGTTTTTAAAACATCAACTTCAGCTTTCTTAGTCCGACCCAAAGACAGCTGGATTGTCTTTTCCCCCCTACGAGTACCAACTACCACCAACGCAGGACAAAACGAGTTCATTCATCAACGTAGTCTTCAGTGGAGACATAAAAACAGACAGGAATTCTTTTTCCGGGTGATTTCGTGCCCAGCAGGAGACTCTGATAAACACTGATGGTGTTTATTCTATAGCTATTACACTGTGCAATCAACATCAACTTTATAATGACACATTAAAGAAAAAAGTGTTCACTGGCAGTTTAAAGTCTGTAATATCTCTGCTAAACTTTAACTTTAATATTCTGAAATGTAGCTGTGTTTTTCTCCCCCGACTGTCATGTGAGAAAGAGAAACTAGTTGATTATAATTGAAATATAACAAAAGGAAAGCTCAACGTTTAATGTCGTCGCTGAGGAAACTCCAAACAGCATTCACAGGACTTAAATTCTTAACTCTGAACACGTAGTTGGTAACTACATGCAGTTTAAGTCGGCCTCATTAACGATGCATCCGATAAATTAAGCTAACGTTACATAACAGCCCCAGAAATGTACCGTTAGCCTAATTGGGAGTACAGGTGGGATGTTAGCTCGAGCTAACCCGCTTCACTTTTCCAGCATCTCAGGAAAAAACAATAGAAAAGACTTTTATTGGTCAGAGGAAGCTGCAGCAGTTATTACTCTACATTCACCGCCAGGTAGACTCACTGCTTACCTTTTCTTTCCCTCTGATCCACATTCAAAACAAGGTACAAGTAGAAGCAGCACATTAATATATATTATGTGCTTTGATGGAGTTATTTTGAAGTTTTTGCAGAGGAGAAGAAAGCAGTCTGCATTTTGTATTGCGGTGCTCAAACTCTGTTTTCATCAGTTCACCGTTCGCCAGGAATCATCTTAAAACCCACCGAAGAACAAAAAGCCCTCTGAGCTCTGGGGGAACGATGAGAAATAATGTTAGGCTCCGTCATAAAAATAAAAGCATCGGAGTGAGAAGACCTCAGGGTCTGTGCGGAGACATCGAGCTTGAATTGCCCACAGAATCATAATATATTTACTCTGTACGTCTGAATGTGACGCTGCGTTGTTTCCTTGTAATACGTAAGTGTTACGGTCATGGACAGACAGTTACAAACAGACGTTAAGCGTGTACATCACCTGAACACTGACGGGGTTGTTCTGTTTCGTCGGTGGTTTAACGATAAAACTGCGGCGACATACGTACGCATGTGATGTCATTTCTCTGGAAGCTGGGGGGGAAATCGCTGCATTTGTGCTTTCTAATACGAGCTGTCGCGTAAAGCCGCCGGGCCGGTTGTCTCTGATCTCAGAGGGCTTTGTTCGCGGTCGATACGTTGTTGTTAGTGGGAGTTTGAGAATTGACTGCATGGCCTACTTTTCCTCACAACAGCATCCTGTCAGCCGTCTCGGGGATCGCTCCCCGTATTGTCTACTGATCTCTGCTCAACAATCCCTCTGCTCGCTTACAAAGTGGCCCGATCGGCTTCCAGCGTGAAGATCATGAATCCATCGAGTAATCATCCGAGGTTTCAAATCTGCTGGAAGAGCAACGAGGTGGCTGATGTTTATTTACATCAGGCTGTCAGCAGTGAAGAATTAAGTAGGTTCCTGTCCGGAGAAACAAACGGAGCTCCTGCTTTGATATATACGCTCTGATTGCAGTTGCTCATGTTGGTGTTAGCCACCTGAACTCCAGTTCAGTTCCAGCAGCGGATGGCTCGGCAGGTATTAGCGTGACAAATGCAAGACGACAGGGGAAGACAGATGACAGGAGTTGGACCGGTCTCTCATATTTTACATTTTACAAAACAAATGAATCCAAGCAACCCGAAACAATCAAGGTGATAACATTCATAATAACACACAGGAAGGAGCTCTGGTGAAAAGCAGTAATAGATCAGAGTGTCCCGGTCTGTAAGAAGAGTGCAGGTCGTTCTGATGGATGAGTTTATTCCGACTGGAGCTCAGCAGGAGCGTCGCTGCTCCTCCGCCCGTTCTGGCTGGTTTGTGATGCTCCATGGACCTCTTGCTTCATTCTGTCTGGGTTGGGACTCCCCACTAGGGATGCAAATTTGAAGCAAATTACTTTAATTGGTAATTATCTGTCCATCTAGTCAGGGGTGGTCCAGCGTTCATGTCCCGTTTGAGACCAACAGTCGAAACTTCTTAACTAACTGGATATTGAATATTGCGTATCATTGTTGACCTGACCGCACAGACTTCATGTTGAAAGTCTAACCAAAGCTGTATATAACGTGTTTTTGTCATGATTTGTATATGAAGACTTGGTAGCGGTTTGGGAAACAGTTTGTATTTCACTCGTGTACACCACAAGTTAAGAACTTACGACTGGAGAGAATCAGCGTGCCATTTAGGAGTTCGTTTTTCCTGGAAAGTGTCCAAACCTAAATGCGAATCAATTTTTATGAACTGGAAAATCAGCATGTTGTCACTTTCCGTTGTGTTTATGACAGCACTTCCTGCGACCGCCCAACTATAACTGTAGTTTGCTTTAAATCAAACCAGCGATAAGAAGAGTTCCCTCACACGTTTTAAAAAATTATGCTGTCGTTCTCCCAAGAATGAAACGAGTGCAAAGAGGAAAAATATGAAGAGCGACTTTACTATAAAACCACTCAGCTCGTGGTCTTCAGCAGCTTCTTCCAGAGAGACTGTTGTTCGTTCTGTGTTGTTCTTTCACGGTGAGTGCATCTCAGAGCTGAAGGATGCTGAATACTGAAAGAAATCCACTTGAGTGAAGCTCCTCAGCTGGCTCCTTTCAACACCGAGGAGCAGCGGCTGCACTCCGAGCTCCTCCACCCCGTTTCTAAAGCTGAGCCCAGCCACTCTGCAGAGGAAACTCATTTCGGCTGCTTCAATTCATGATCTCATTTTCTAGCTCACGACCGAAGGTTAAGGATGAACGTTGGTCAAAAGCCAAGCAAGCCTGTCAATCTCACGCTCCATTTTTTTACCATTCCTCTTGAATAAACCACTATTGTCAGGCAGAGAACAAGAGCCTCAGACTTTAAGCTGCTGACTCTCCTTCCAACTGAAGCCAGCGTAGCGATGTCATCTGCAAAATTCAGGGACATAGTTCTGAAACTCCCTAACCGGACTCTCTCTCACCCCAGAGAGAAGAGGGAGCAACAGTGGTGAAGCCCAAATATAGAAAAAAGGAAAACAAAGGTTCAGGTGTTTGACAGTTTGGGTAAATGGATGCAGAGACTGTAAAGGGTAGAGCTTCCTCGTGTTAGTCTTTGTGTTAGTGTTCAGGTCTCGAGTGGGAATTTAGAAGTAAGGTTGATTTCTTCACAGCTGTTTTCAAAAAGAAGCCAATTAATGGAAATCATTCCTGGACTACTTACGCCTGTTACTGGTGTAAACGTGCCGCAGGCTGCCGGTGTGAGGAAAGTTAAACCATCTTGTGTTTTGACAAACTTTAGCAGAACTTTTTCGGCGTTCTGTGCTGGAAGCATTCAAATCCTCAGAGGTTTTTCCTGAGTAAACACTTTGTAATCCCCCCAACAAAACACTGCGTGAGCCTGCTGTTTAGATGTAAACGGGGGGATGATTCATGAGATAATGCCTGTTTGAGTGGGGACTGCGGTGCCTTTCCCATGGTTCCATGCAGTGGAGAGCTTTGTCATCGACTGGAGGGTGTACAACAACAGTAGTAATAGTAGTAACTACGCAGAGCCTTGGGCTGACTGGTAAGCACACAACACCCTAACAAACCTAAATCATCCAGGGACAGCTAGTAACACAGCTCAGCCCGGGTCCCTTACCTGACCTCTGTCACAACTGTTTTTGTCTGATTTTCTATAATTAGAGGATTCGCCGAGGCTGCCAGCACACAGCCACTGGTCCGTTCACAAAAACACTCAGGGCTGTGTTTGGGTAAAGGGCTCCAAAAATTGCCAGGGAGGTAGAGGAGTTCATCGGAGTTGTGTAACAGGCGTCAACACGAGGCAGTAAAGGGCGCTGTGACGAGCGGAGATGGCACTAATGATGGTACTCGCCTCGTCCTTCAGGGCACAAGAGAGGCGAGCCTTTGGAGTAGGAACGAAATACAAATACTCAACTTGGTGGCAAAAAACAGGCAGGTTATGATGAACATACAGCCACTGGTACGGGTCAGAACTCTTCAGAACAGGACTTACAGATCACTCTGCCGTTTTAATACGATCAAAACGAGACCTAGTTCCTGATATTGCTGATACAGAGATCCATCATATATTTAGATCAAGCTGACCCACTGCGGATGTGAGGCAGCCGTAACAATGAGTGTCCTGACATTTTATCCCATGTCGACGATGTGATGATGTTCACTCACAATTCGCCTGTTTTTTCCATGTTTCTGTTGCTTGGTTGGATTTAGGAAGACTTGGTTTGAAAGATGCCTTCTCCGACTTCTTCGAGAGTCATCGAACTCAAAGACAATGTGATCGGTTGCGGTAATTTTTCCTGGAGCGACATCAACACAGCGATATCAGATCACGCCCATATCGCTCGCTGGTCTCATCCATGGATGGACACCCACAACTTCAGATAGATTATCTATGTGTATACAGTCTGATGATTGCAGCTTTGACAGTCAAACATTCAGTAATCCATTTATGTAGCAACTAGGAAAGTAGATTGTTAAGGTCAGCTGCACCCGGCTCATCTACACACCTCACACACATTGTGTGGGAGGCAGAAGAGTCCTGTGTTTACATACAGTATAACAAGGCTAGTTTCTAATTGGCCGTGACGTTACGCCTGGTTGGGGATGTTTATCACTTGCATTGTACAGTACCAGCCTCTGATCCGGGGGAGGGGAGCGTCTTAGCCTCCACCGATCAGCTCTCTGATGAGGTGGTAATGCAGTATGGATTTTTTCTTCAGTCCTGATTATGTCAGAGCGTGCGCTGAGCTTCTCTCTCATACTGTTCCGATACCGTTCGGTTCCATTCTCAGTTTGTGGTCATTTTTCTAACAAGAGTCGTCTGACAAACTGATCAGCTGGAACATGCCTGAACAAGCTGTAAATCTGCGGTACGCACAGATTTACACTAATAACCTGCAGGCTCCCATCACTTCAGTCCATTGGTGCATGTGTCGCCTCGCCGATACCGGCGCAGAGTTTTCTTTCCTCGTGACTCGTTGTCTTTCTGGACTCTGTTGTTTTGGCCCATTTACTCAAAAACCACAATAAACCTGACAAACCTTCAGGCCACTGTTCTGTTTTCTGTTGTCCTCCGGTCCATTAGGTTCACTCTATATTCCATGTATATGACTGAACATCAACATGCAGAGACTTTAAAACTTGAAGAAAATGTAGCACAGAACTTAATCCAACACGCCAAACTGCTGCTGCAACAAATGATCGAAGAGTCGATGTACAGAAGATTAATCAGCAACTACTTTGATAATCGAATAATTGCTTCAGTCATTCGACGAAGCTTCTCTGGTTCTCTCAGCTTCTCTGACTTGATTTCTTCTGTTATACATGATAGCGAACTGAATATCTTCCAGTTTGGACTAACAAAAAACACAATTTTATGCCGTCATTGGAAGGTACGGCACAGGAGATGGGTGCAGTTTGTGTGTTACCTCGCTTTAACATCAGTTAATTTGCACTAAACACAAAGTACGGCGGACGCTGAGAGATACGAATCATGTTTTTATTTTGAGTTTTTTCACCTCAACACCCTCCAGGCTTCGTACACACCGAAGCAAAGCACAATTAGAAATTTAGACTCGATGACGGGTGCTGAAGTTATTACAATTCATCCTGAGGGGAACACAAAATGTCATGTGGAGCCATCCAGTAATTGTTTATGCCGCTAGAGGAAGAAGCATCACGTCATCTTTTGTACCGCAGTGTGAAAAAAACCCCACAACATTTGGTCCAAACTAAAATGTTTAACAGTTGTGGACTGACCAACATTCCCATCCCGTCTTATTGATGATCAATGACTAAGCAGCTGCTGTTTCCTACCTGTGTGCTCATATTTGATACAACTTACTGGGTCTTGTAGCCATTTTGGTAATCATCGTTTGATGCAAATAAGCATCAATCTCAAGCAAGCTACTTTTAACATCAAGAAGCTCGAGTCTCAATAGTTCTGTGCTTGTTTAGCAGTTTTGAAAGACGCATGGAATAGTGCAGGTTTGACCTTTGGCGAGGTGCCGTGGGAGGACGCAACAGGGGACCTGCTGGCAGAAACGATAGGAATGATTCCACATGAACGACGTCGGCTTCACAGATGCGTCCTTTCATCAAATTTTCAAATGAACCGGTTACGGAACAAATCACAAAAATAACCTTTATCTTGTAGGATGGAGACGACACCACTCGTCACGCCGCCAGGTTATTTCTTCTTCTTCTCTTTGATCCTCGCCACAAAACATAATCGGAAACATGAACCCTTGTGTAAAGAAAACATGTCAACTGACACATATTTTTGTTTATGTTAAGAGCTGCTGGTTGGTGAATTTCAGACCAGCTGTCTCCAGTGTTCGAGGAAGAAAGTGAATAATCTAACCATAAAAATGAATCGTTCCTCAACTCTGCAGTAGTCGGTCCTTGAAAAACCTTTGTAATTAGGAAGTTATATAATTAAAGAAGAATATATGTATATAAACAACTAACAATTAGCATATAATAAGACTTCCAGATGTGTAAGCACCAAAGGCCAGTGTGCAGGATGGTCCGGGTGCTGCAGTGTCCTCTGTTAGCTGGTGAAGTGGAACATTTACATCCAGTTTGGAGCTGGAAGTGTTTGCACTGCAGATATCTAAGTACTACTGCAAAGAAGAGATGTTACCTCAGTGCATAGAAAGGCACTTCAGGGTGACATAACAAATAATGTGTCTGGGCACTGGAAGCGCAATTGATTGTAGGTGAACAAAGCAGCGATATGATTTAAGGGGGTGATTTAAAACCCAGTCAGCTGCAGATAGTATCTCAGTGAAGACCGTGACCTCTCAGGGAAATCATGTTCAGCTCCGGCTGATTGTCTTATTCATGTTCACATCAGTGGCAAACGTAAGCGAAGCATTTTCTCCATTTGATTATCCCTCATCAAAATCTCTAAAAAAAGCCTATTTTAAGGAGAGGAGCAAACAGTTTGAACAGTACGAGGCTGATTCGGTCCATTTATCGGTTAGTTTGGGAGAAAATTTGAATTTCAAATGCTCAAATTTTTCCTTCCTCTCGGTTTAGTTTGAGACGCGTCTGCTCTTGCAGTGAGCATGTTATATTTAAAGGGTAATACAATATGAATAGAAGCACTTCACATTCCCAAAATACATAACAAGACTCGTGTTTTATATATAAAAAGGCGGAATCTGCTTTTTTCCCCCCTTCGTTCATCTGAGCTGAAAGTGTCGGAATCGCTTTTCATATTCCTGCAAGTATTTGTTTGATAAAAAAAAAAAAAGAGGAGTCGATCAAACCGGAGCCGGTTTTAATTAAAAGTGTAGAGAGTTAACTGCCGTGTATCCACGCTTTTCAAGATGGATCATTTTTTTCCCCCCTCAAAGCAGGCGGCACGGCTCAGGTTGCGACATCTCTGCCAGGAAAGCAGACAGGCAAGACAAATAGATTCTTTCAGCTCTGCTCTCACCCCCCAACCAGACGGGATGAGTTTGTCTGTCATGCCCTTGTGAAGAGAAGCCGATGGCTGTCCTTCTGCCTGACAGAGTAACGCATCGGGCACCTGTCCACGCTGCTGCACGCCTCAGCAGACGCTATCCTGTAATGTAAACTCCCCCCCCGTCATCTCTGGCTTCCCCCTGACGACGCCATGACAACATCACAGGAGGGATTCACCTCCTCTTTCTGTGTCGTGACATCTGAGGCTTCTCCTTGTAAAAAAAGCAGAATCATTTTCAGATAAACTACTCCCGTCCTTCCAAATCCCGTCTTCTCTACTGCCGCGGCGGTGCTATCAGATCCTGGGGAGGATCGATGGGCTGCTGGTAAGAAGACTCCGGCTTCACCCTCAGTGAACCGAGCACTAATTATCCATTCAATCCTGTGTCGGGGAAGCGGCGGCGAGCACTTCGTTTGACAGTCGTCTCCCGTCTCTAACGGGACCTCCTGCTGGCACAAATGTAAAAACCAGATCCTTTAAAAAAGAAAACAGAAGTGCCGTGTTCAGGTTCAGTCTTCAAATACGCTCCATGAACATTACCTCAACCTGGTTCAATATCTGGTGGCCTTTTGCCCTAAAAGCATGTTAACAATCAAACTCTCAGATGCAGGACCGCTTTATCTTTTTATCTTTGACCTCAATATTGATTTAGGTTCTTATACAGGATATGTCAGATGATAGTTCAGGCATCAATAGATTACTCCTGGATACCCACCGCTCAGCGAGGTTATTATTGGTGCATCCGATGGGCTAAAAATAGCCGCAGCTCATGGGATTAAATATCCTGACGGGCCCTGGAATGATTTGGGTTCTCCAGCGTGGATAGACGAGAGTCTCCTTCCAAGAAAAACGACAGAAATGTTGTTTCAGCAGATTTTCCTTCAGGTGCCAAAGCCAACCGGCAGCTGTGGGGATTATGACGCTGGTAGTGAAGGAGGAGGTGGTGTTATCACAGAGCCACTAAGTCTGGTTAGAAAAAGGTCAAAGTGTTGGGATGTGACCTCTGTTTCCTACAAACACTCGATATATATATTTTTTTCTTAAACCATGACCACAACTGCTCCCTGAACATAACCAAGTGTCTCGTGATCCGATTTGTTTGATTCTTTGGTGTCAGATTCAATTCAAAATTGATTTTCGATTGAACGAATAGAGAAAGAAGCACTAATTAAAAACTCTTTTCCTCCAATTTACTGCTTAACAGTTAATTGGGGTAAATTAATCTGCTGAAATACCAAATGAGACACGACTGGAAATTAAGATAAACCATGTGCAGCCTTTTAATTTAACAAACAGCATCAATTCATACATTAATTCATTTAAAAGCATGCGTGTGTGTGTGTGTGTGTGTGTGTGTGTGTGTGTGTGTGTGTGTGTGTGTGTGTATATATATATATATATAACACTGTCAGGAGGTGTGTTAATGCCGTCTTATTAACGCTCTGCTGCACCGCGAGCTCCGGGGCTCCATCGGTGTACAAAACGCTGAGCAAAGTGTTAAAGCAGAGTTATTTTCTTCACCCGAACGTCTCATGACCAAACAAAAAGAGTTCAAACATCTCAAGAGGTTGAATAAAGGACACGGTTGCGGCTGCTACCTTGTTTGAACACGATCTTCAAGATGTGTCCATCACTACACTGCTAACATTTAGCAAATCATTTGAGTCGTGGGAGATTTAAAACTCCATTACAAGTAATTATTAGAAGATATTACACACAGAAAATGAAGCGAGTCCTGAATAAAACACGGTGACCTCATCTTAGAGGATTTTAACTGGTGAAGTGTTTACTAACCACTTGTGTGATTTTCTGCCTCTTGAATGAGACTTTTCTGACATTTTTCCCCTCCTTCTTTCCTCCTTTCTTTCTCTCAGAGTCGGAAACACGCCAACAAAGTGCGGCTGTATTACATGCTACATCCTGTGGATGGAGGCTGCCCTGCCAAGAAGCTCAGAACAGACAATGTGAGTCCTCCTGTGTAACACTGCGCTCCGGTCCTGCTGCATGTCTCCCCACGGTGTCGGTAATCACTGAGAAACATGCACACATCCGTCCACAGCTCGCCAGTCTCATACGCCAACCCTCACTCTTAATGGATTTTCTGCTGTCCCCCCTCCGACACCAGTGTGAGCGCCCCCGCTCCCCCCTCGCTCCCCAGAAAGGCTGACAGATAAACAGCAGCGCCACATTTCTAGACCAATGAACAATGCGACAGTGACAGCGCTGTGGTCTGACGCATTGAACACAAAGACCACATTGTGAGGTACCCGGCCCCCCCCAGCCCTCCCCTGTCATGTAAATTGGGAGTACATGATGTGTTTGACAGGCGCAATTATGCGGCCTGTCGTTTCCTGTTCGATAAGTGCTCTGCTGGTGATGTGTGTTGGTGGTTTTTTCGTGTAGCCTTAAACCGTTCGAAAAGCAACTTCTGGTCCCTCTTGTCGACCGTGAGGCGAAGACAAAAAGAATCTCAGATTTCATGTTTGTGTCACGCTGAAAGGGGACGTTTCCTTCCACGTTCCTTTCAAGTGGAGTTTTGGGGGTTTGTCTCTGCGTGGCTGCGGAGAGACTGATTACTGGGGAGTTTGTGAGATATCCGTGTAGAAATCTGGGTTACTGAGGCAGATAAGGACACATCAAGAGACGCTATCGCTTCCTCTGGCTGCCTCCGCTCATCACCCGGTCCTGCTGTTCCGTTTGTTTCACTGTACTTTCCCCTCCAACCCAGTGATCCCGACGCTGCCGCCCTGTCTGCTTTCGTTCCCATCTCCTCATCCGCCCCGTGTCCCCACACGCCTTTCCCTCTCGCCTGCTCCCTTTTCCACTTCCCACCTTTCGTCTCCTCCTTTCTGCGACTGTTTCTGTGATTAGATTGTTCTGCGATCTCTCAGACGCAGGAGGACTCGTGCTCTTATCTCCTGTCAGCATTGTGCTGAAACTTTTATCACTTGCACTGGAATCATCGAATCAGAGCGACGACTGATACGACTCGGTTCTAGGCGGCGGTTTGTGCTTCCCATTACTTACATCTTGCCGTCTGATTGTTTGATGCATAGTGTCATATTGTTTTTATGCCTCTGCACCAGTGATAGTAGTGATAACAGAGGCGCCGGTTAGATCTGCAACATTCTCGTTAACGTGAGATCTCTCAGGAACTGCGTTTCTTCATATTTGGTACAAACGTCCACTTGGACCTAAAGTTCACTCTGACGTTTGGCCATTTCTCATGAATTCATCCCAGAGAACGTCAGTGTTGTTTATAGTCATACGAAGTCATTACAGTCATTACATGGATGTGCGTTAGCGTCGATAGTGTTCGTAAGCACTGCCCGTTTCTAAAAAAGGAGCTGTGCTGCTTTTATGACCCTTATTGTAGGATGATGTACGACTCCCAGATTCTACTATAGTCAAAAGTCAATTTGTCGAACTGTGGGGCTCAACATTGTCAGGAAAGGATTCAGAAAGATATGAGAGATCATAAAAATACTAAAATACAGCGGAGGGAGGCTGTAAAGAGGTCATATTGTGCTTTTGGGGGTTTTTCCTTTCCTTTGTTGCGTTCTGAAGCATTTTTGTGCGTATAAAAGGTCTGAAGAGTGAAAAAGCCCAAAGTCAAAGTTACTCTCTCTCACAGAAAATGAAATGCTTTGTTTGGAGTCAAGCCTTTATTCTGTAACGTGTGTGTGTCACTATGTAACAGACGTTATATAAAATGCATATTATAAAATATACACTCCAGTTAGTCAGCAGTCACACAGTTGCTTCTGCTGTAGCAGCGTTATTTTAGATCTCACTACCTCGCTAGGCAAGACCCGCCCTACTCTGCCTCTGATTGGCTACATCCTACTGGTTAAGTGATGCGCAACTATCACCAAAGATTGTACAGAGGCGAGATGTCTCACTCTGTAGCTCAAACAGAGCATTCAAGACACAGTGCGAAAAGGGACGCTGCAGTGATGCACCACATGAGAAAAATAACTTTTTGAAAACTAAAAGTATGAACCTGAGCATCAGCATGATACGACCTCTTTAAGCTCATTAGATCTGAAACAGACAACCACTAAAACAACAATGCAGATGAAATCATAATCTCCATTGTGTTGTGGAATTCTACATCTGTGCATTATTCCCTGAGAAGTTAACAAAGTGTCGAGATCCATTGTCCATCCGAGTACAATAGAAATGCAACCGACAGATTTCTGTATAATCCCGCTGACACAGAAGCCTGCCGACAAATCAGCAAACACACGGATGGGGCTGAACACGTAATTATGACATCATTTCACACAAATGTTTAATAAGATCAAATCAAAAAAGAGCCACATTCCCACAACGCGGCTTGAAATTATCAGAAGGCATCGCAGACTTGAAATTGTACGTGTGGGTGTGAATCTTACTTTGTTTTCTGTGAGCAAACAAACGAATGGAAAGAGCTGAAGTCAAACATCCAGCGCTCCTTTTCTCTGGTTTACCATCAACTTAACACAATAGAATTTATTTGCACACATCGTTTTCTTTTCTATCCTTCCTGCAGAAACCGACAGTAAGTACAGTGTGAATCAATACAGCTATATCCCAACAAAAGTCCTTTTCTCTGAGACAAAACTGAGGAGAAATGTTGATCATTTGGAAAAAAGGAAACGGTCCCGATACCCACAAAGTCTTCACTACATATATTTCAGAGTCTGGACGGGCAGGAATGTGAAGCATCCAGCCTGTTTATGGTCTTGTATTACTTGCTGATGTTCGGAAAATAAAAAAAATCTCAGCAGTAAACGTTGGTAGTAAAACATATTTATGCAGAATCGTTCGGAAGCGTGTGATGTAGAGGCAGCTGTATTCTTTTCCTCTGGCCTTTACTATTACTCCGGCTGCTCTCAATATCAAAAGCTGTTTGTATTTTGTGTTTGGCTGTCAGGTAGAATCTGCGTCTGCTTTGTAGCCGTCCTGTTCGCAGGCATGGCAGGGAAATTGTTTTCTACATGGATACTGTTGTTTTACCAGAAAGCGTCCAGGCTGCAGCAGAGCTAACAGGAACACGGTCTCCTCGTCGAAGCGCTCAGTGCCGGTTCATGTGAGGTGACCTTGATGGCTTGTGTCATCTAAAAAGGCATCGGTGTGGGGGAGGGGCTGCGCTCAGTGTTTCTTTGTAAGTGTATGATGTAAATGTCTGGGAGCTGCTTTTATCTCTGCAGTGCTCTGGATGTGGAGTCTGACAGCAGAGACACACATACACACAATGTGTCTGTGCTGTGGGGAAAAGATGAAGACGAGGCATGTTTCAGAGGAGAAGAATCTTTATTTGATCACATATCGTACAACGTGCAACAAACTGGTGGGCGACGTCTGCAGATTTTAGCCAGTGTCTCGGTCGAGGGCGCTGCATACGTGTTGGAAACTCTTTTGATCTGATTTAAAATAAAATCCTTGTGTCTGATGTCGCTAATAATCTTTGTAAGGAGCTGATAAACAGAAGACAGTGAAGATGGAGACATTTAAATAACGAGGCTATAGCTATTAAAATGTTTGTTAGCGAGATCCCCGTCCTGTCTGTGGCTCTCAGCCCAGATGATGTAAAATCTTGAAAACATGGCCCATGAAAATCTGCTTTGATTGAAACAGCTGCTCGCTGTAGTTTTTAAACAAATGAAATGATGCATTCTGGGGGATTGTTTTACCTCGGATTTGAGTGAAGGAGGAGTGTTTTTAGTGGACAGAAAAAGATCAGATGTTCATACATTTATTATCGATTTGTTGACAGTTAACAGATTATAGTGCGTCACAAAGATCCGCCTTGATTTCAGATTGCTAATATTATTCTAACAGAATGTGGTCAAAGTCAAATGTATTTATAGAGCACTTTGAAAAACAAACAGGGTTTGAACCAAAGTGCTGGTGAAGAGACGTTTGTCCTAAGTGGATTCTGCTCCGCTGCTCTGAAGCACTTCCTGTGATTGATTTGTCGCTGTACAGTGTGTGGCGTCGCGTTTTAATCGCATTTTAAAAACCACCTTCAAAAAAGAGGTTTGGACCCGATTCACAAAGATTGAATTGCCTGAGGTTGTTTTGTTATTCAGACTTCCTAAAATCAATCTGGATACAATCTGCATATGCCCAAAAAAACAAAAAGCCTTGATGTTTAACAGGCATTTGTTAAGACTCAGGACACACAGCCAAGACGAAGTGACAAACGAAATGTATAGTTATAAATTAAAATATAAAGTAACAGTATGATTAGTCAGATTTAATAGCCGTAGGTCAGGAGCTCGACCTGGTTGTCCTGAGCTTCCACCGCTGCTCTCCAGGATGACGACTCGTATCATCGCTGTGTGAAAATGTTCTACAAATTGTTCTCGACAGGTAAATTAAAGTTTTAAAATGAAAGCTCAGCTAATAGGATTAAGTCAATGACCATAAAGTCACTGAGCCTGTTCAATAAATCAGCATGTATTGCACTTGCCCCCCCAGGCTGCATTTTGTTTTAGACGTTAGGTTACAAACTCGGATGATTTGTAAGCCTCTCTGAAGCTCCTCGCACATCCCAGGATGCAGTCTGCCGCGGCTCAGGCAGGCCTATTTTAATAATGCCATGAAGTGAGGGACGGCTTTATGCATCCTGCAATCCACACCTATAAAAACCACAATAAAATGCAGCTCATTAAAGTGTAAAAGCCTTGTGCCCAACTTAAATTCAATGCAAATGCTTCAACTTCAGGATATTTTTCCTTCAGGCTATTCCATCCTAAAAACTATTGTCGCTGTGGCTGCAGCGAGATGCGATAAAAATGTCTGTGCGAGGCATCCATCAAACCAAAACTCAGCTGTAGCACGTTTTCCATTTGACACCCATCGTTGACGAGGAGTGTCTGCTTATAACGAGATGCCATCCGCCAGGACAACAACCATCAAATCTGCCCAAAGGGACGCGTTCCCCTCCCTATGTGCAGCGCATTTCACAAATCAACTGCCAACGTCAGCCCCGCTAATGGACCTCGGCGGGACGAAGACAGAAAAAATCTCGATGTTGTGTAACTCGCTGCAGAATCCTGTCAGGGGACGAGAACGAGAGCCACGGGAGGAGTTCAGAGCTGATAGAACATCTCTGAGCCACACCGCTATTCAAATTAAATCCACCTTGGGGTTAATATCTGTTCGAGGAGAGATGGAGGTTGGGGGGGATGTGAGGATGGGATTTACTATCCTTCACTCTCTTCTGCTGCAGCTACTCAGCGTCCCTCTGAGGGTTCACTGGCTGCAGCCTCTGGATTCTGTTTTGCGTCATCTATTATGTATTTGGATCATGGAGATGAGTCCAGTTTTACACAACTGAGCATCTTTAAAAGATGAGTGGTAAAATGAAGTGGGTGAATTAAGCCGTAAGCACAACATTTGCTGTAGATTTTAAATACTGTATTAAACACCTCTTTTTATAGTAAATGGGTCAGTCATGGAGGGACGTGTTGGTTCTGTTGGTGGCAGGGCCGCATGACGGTCAGCTGCTTTTGGATCGAAGTGGGAAAAGTTTAGCTTCGTCAACAATGTTGTATTATGAAAGTTAACCGGATGATTGTGTGGGCGTCTGACTATATGTGCTGAATGGATAAATTAATGCTTCCGTATCTGGCGGGAATAGAAGTCTAGAAGGTTCCGGACTGCCAGAGCTGCAACCGAGTAGATGCGCAACGCTGCCGTGGCAGATCGCAGATGGACCGAACACAGATCTGGTGGAATTTGGGGTATTCATGGTTTCAGATGTCAAAATGCCACACATGTTCTGCACCAATGATGTCGGTCAACGCTCTAATGGACTCTCGATTCAATCGAGCCCCCGTTCTCGATTGAATCGTCGTCACTAAAATCTACATCATTGTTGCTCAGCCTGATGGTCTGTCCACCGCTTTGGTCCTGATTTATCTCAACAACTGCAATGACATTTTGCTCAGACATTCAGGATCCCCAGAGGATGGATCATATTGACTTTGGTGATCGCCTGACCTTTTATGTAGCACTACCAGCAGGTTGACATTTAAGTATTTGAGTGAAATCTCTCAATTATTGGATGGATCGCCGTGAAGTTTGGTACAGACAGACGTTCACGTAGCCCCGAGGGGATTTGTAATAAATACAAAAGGATCCGCTGATTTCTCATCTTCACCCACAGAACTCCCTTGAATTCCCATCTGCCCCCGCTATACAAATGTTAACAAGCTGACGCGCAAAACTGATTGTAAACATTGTACCTGCTGAACATTGCTGTGCCCATGACGAGCTCATAGAGCTGCAATACTACAAACTATTTGCTTTGTGTTATTCTGTGTGGTGCACAGGCCATGAAACCAAACCATCACCGGGTTAAAGTGCATCGCTAACATATATTTGTAGGCTAAATTGCTGATAAGCTGCAGCACATTTACCAACAACAACCACCTTTTTCAATCTTTAACTACATGATATTCAGTGGCACATCTGAGTCTTACTGTACATTAACTGTGGTTTGGCGTTCTGGAGCAGTTCGACTCCATCAGGACCTGCCTCACACATCGTTTCATCTCTGTTTTTTTTTTTCCCCAAGTGTCACAATAAATCTGCGTTGGGTCTGCAGGCTGACCTTAGGCTCCTGGTAAAAGGGCACATTGCCCTCACAGGAGAGGGGCTCCACTTAAACTACACAGATGTGATGCGACCAGGCTGTGCTTATAAGGTGGCACCGTCTAAAAATACACGCGGCAGCACCGCCTCCAGAGACTGTGGGAGTGCGTATGGCCTGGCGCGGCCCGCGTCTGGACCTGGTTGAGCTGATGGCATCTGACAACTGTACACGCTGCTGGTCATGCTAGTTGCTGTGATAACCTGCTCTCATGCGGGGAAGGAGTGTCACGTAGCATGTTCTCAGGGCTTTGAGGGTTAACAAGGTGAAATAGCGTGTACATGTTTGGACCAGTGTGGTTATGTTTTGGTTCGGTTTGTGCAATAGTCAAATATGCAGAACAGAAATATGTTCAGGTGATATTCTGACATGAAACAAACCTGAGAGACGAATAAATCTGTATCCAGGCTGCAGTTTTGCCAGTCGGGGACGTGGTTCTGACTCTACAGAGAGGTTTTCAAAATCGTTTTTGCAATTCTGTAGTTGGGTACGATTTTAAAAAAGGTACTGTAACACTGGAGTAGGATTGTGGACCCTAAATGCATGAAAGTGGAATAGATGAGATTTTATTCTGGATAAGGGCAACACAGGGAACAGACGAACATCACGGGAACAAGAACATGAGGACAAGCCAAATAAATGATAGAATGAGGTGCAGGTGGAGTTACTTTGCAGATTCACATGATTCAGTGCCAATAAGCTTGTGATTTGTTACGCGTAATTAGTCAGATATTGTTGTGGGCGGGACATCGTGTGAGACATGTGAGAGTGATGACACACACAAACTTCCCTCAACTAGAAAGAACAGCAAATAAATCTCAACAGTCTGTTGGGATGAGGTCTGCAGTGAGTCAAGGACAGAACCAGAACCAGAACCAGTCTGACCCCACCTCTCTTAAGCCTTCACATGAAGGGTGTTGTCGCACCCTGACTGGCTGAGAGGGGAAGACCGCAAGCTGCTTCCACTCATTAATTAGGAGCCAGCCTGCACACAGCTGATCTGAATCCACTGTAATCAATACAGAGGGGGTTCAAATCCAGACTAAATTAAAAATATAGCAAGTGCTAAACAATGAGGCTGTTTCAAGTCTTAAATCAACTTCAAGCTGGTTTATTATGGTCACTGCTGTGTGAATCTGTGTGTTTATGCCGTCTGTGAAAGTATACACACACCAACATATGTTTAGACACTAAACTATACCACAGAAAGACGTTGTGTTGAAGCCATATGACTCATATATTGTGTATTTATATCGGCTTCCATTCATAGTTGCCAGATTCCTTTTTGCAGAAATCCCTGGCAAACACTGTCAGATTATAAAAGGATATCATCATTATTAAAGGAATGAATAACCAAACAAACTTTAATTAGATCAGATCAGTAAACAAAATGCATCCTGGTCCACAAGGTGATGCAAGAATGATGCCTTATGAATGGATCCACTATTAAACTCTATAACAACGGTTGGGCGCCACCATGAGAGGTACGTATAGGAAGCGACACAGGTGAAGCTCACTTTGCTTCCAGCAACGGCAGCTTCATCATTTCCTCTTGTGTTGCTCACAGTTGCCCAATATCGCACTGAGCTCCCCGAGCATCCACTGAGTTACTGCCCCTTACCTCCGTTCAAATTACATCGTAGAAAATAGAGTTGAGTATCCGAGAGGCAGCTCACATAAACCAGGACAGCTCTGCGTTTGATGAAATGCCCCTCGCAGAGATGCAGCACGAGGCGATGCTGTTAATCGAAGAAAACGTCGCTCCGCGTTTACACACTCGCTCCGAGGAACCATCGCAGCTCTGCTTGTGAACATGTTTCTGTTGGTCTGTGTTGACGCCCGTTACAACTACACTTTGCAGAGATGTTTCCTCAGATGCTTTGTTCCGTCTCGTCCCCGGGGTTCTGCCCACCTCAACCAGGAGATGGTAGTTTTAATGTTTCAGCAGCACAGGAGGAGACTTTGTTCCCCCTCACTGCTGCATGCAGTAAAGTAGCTCTAATGATGGCCACAGAACATGGATCATGATTGGTTTTACATGTTTCAGGGCAGATTACAAGGCTGCACGTGCAAACGTCATGAAATTACATGACTGCCAGAGGAATACATGGGCTCTTTGATCACCGCACCAATTCACTGCGGGCGTATCTGCAGCACACATTTTGTATTTCCTGTTTATTTTCATTCTCAAGGTGATGCCAAGCAAAAATCCATGGAGGTGTCTCACCTGTATAATGGACCCTGCTAAGCTGGCGGCAGACGAGAGCTCTGAGAATCCTTCTTTTGATAGTAATGTTGGTGAATCAAATCCTCACAGCAGCTGAAAGAGGGAAATGTGAAAGAGTAACTGCCCCCTGCCTCTACAATAGCTGTGAAGATGCCCTTGGAAAAAGCATTTAAACCCAGAACTGCTCCCTGGAAGCTGCTCTGTAGCCAAAAGTAGAAGACTGTAGTTGTATTCTGGTGGCGTTTTATGTCCCTGTTGGCTCTGAGTCTGCAGCCGTGTTAGCAGCTCTGTTAGGCTGCACTGATGCGCAGCAGTGAGGCTAACGTCAGCTTACTAACATGCTCAAAATGACAATGCTAATGCTGATGTTAAGCAGGTAATGTTTGTCATCTTATTTCAGCTTATTATCTTGCTAAAAATTGACTAATTGAGGTCAAAACAAAATAGCTACGAGGCTAATAGGAATGTCATTCGTTTGATCTGAATTTGACGATAAAGCAATGATGGTGGAGTTTCGCCATCATCGTTATTGCGAATATGAACATCTGTGCCAAAAGAAGCCTCTGAGGTATTTCACTTATAATTACTACTGGCAACCTCGTGGTGACACTTCGGGCAAAGTCAGAGGATCAGTAAAGTCAATCGGAAACATCATCTAGGAGCCATTAAGCATCGAGTAGAGATGAGACATTTCACAGGATAATGAAAACTTTGATCTGCTGGTGACACAAATGGGAAAGGTCAAACAATCACCAAAGTCAGTAGGTTTCATCCTCTTGGAACCACAAATATATGTACAACATTTCAAGCCAATCCATCCAATAGTTGGTGAGATATTTCAGTCTGGAGAGAAGTGCAGGACGGACTCCCACAGCCTCGCTTTAACAGTGAGGAAAGGAATTAATCAGTCAATTGAAGCTAGCTGGAACATTTTCTACTATATATAACTACAGTGAAGATTTCAAGACTGACACCTTAACGTAACACCTTTAATCTTACATCCAAAGCTTTCTGTAGGAAACGAATGCAGCACTTCTTCCCGACGGTCTCTCAGGGATCCAGTCTTTCATCAGTGAGAACATCATCCAAACATGAAGTTCTCTCATTGTATTTTATGTTGCACTTACAATTCAAAGCACGATTTAGTACTTAGTCAAGCATAAGTAATATCCATTACACTGTAAATGCTCACGTGTGCAGACTTGGTTTTTGTGGCGTTCGCCTGTCAGTTTATTCAGCTGCCAGTTTCGATTAAAATCAGGCCGGCAGCGTCGCCACTGGAACCTGGTGGAGAGCTGCAGCGGTCGCACTGGAGATGGCACAGGTGTCCTGACTGAATGAGAAGTGACTGCAGTCTTATGCTTCGCTGCCTCAACCTCTCCTTGAGCAATATCCAACATACTGCACACTTGCCGCGCATCCACTTATAGCGCATACACACATCTCTTATAGCACGCATGGCACCGTAAATCGTATTTGGCCTGAAAGAACCACGGATGAAATCAAAGTTCAGGGAAGGAAAACACGCATAAATTTAGAGCTCAGCTCCGTCCAACCCTTGTGTTTCCAAGTGGTATTATTGGTGCCATCGCTGGAGCAAAGACAACTGGATGACTTTCCATTTTTCTCAGAGTAGCAACAACCAACAACTCAGGAAAAAAGAGGGAGATTATTCATTAACTCAGTCTCTAATGAAGACATGGTGAAATGAAGCAGGTGGAAACTGGTGTCGGGCTGCCAGCCTGGACCCGGGAGGTTTTCACGGATGTTGGCAGACAAAAAAGCGAAGTGAAAGCGAGGACTTTAGGGAACAGATCGAACTGCGATGGCCTGTGCCATGGCAATGTGCAATCAACTTTTACTTTTCCAAGTTTTGATACCCAGCATACAGTTTCTGTAGGTGAGGATCCACTTTATCTCAAAACTACAAAAACAGTAACTTTATTTATCTTCCAAATGCAGCAATACACATTTTTTCCTTAGTATTTATGCAGTAGTTAAGTACTTATACAGGAGTCAAGGGCATCAAAATGCTAAATGCACCACACACCAACACATAGAAGTAGTAATTTAGACAAATGGAATGTATAATGTGACAAGTGCAACGGGACATTAACTTAGTCTGGTCCACAGATGGATGTACCGTGCAGGAAGTGTAAACTATTACTCACACGTGGCCGTAATATATGTGCAAAAAATGTATTTGCATAATTGCACTACCGCTTGTTCACCTCGGTTTAACAACAGATGGAGGTGCCACATGTACGAAGCACACTGCCCCTCATGTATCTTTGTTTCCAAATGCCGTGCCAGGTGGCTTCAAATCATGTAAAAACAAAGATACGCAGAGCAAAAACAGGATGAGAGGAAAAAAACCAGATGACTCAAATGATGCATGTAGCTGACATTTGTATTGCTTCTCAAAGATGAATACATAAAGAATTATTGGGTATAATAGCGCTGGCTCTATAATTTTACGACGGGGAAAGACGTTATAGTTGTTGAGTCGATTTGGCTGTGAAGATGGATTTGAACACGTTTTGGACCGAGCTGCTGCTTTTGAAGCATTTTTAGACACTTTCGCCTGGAAACAAAACTTTAAATCTCATCTGTAATGCGTGACATTTCAAGAAAGAGCCGTTAAATATCACTTTAAGGCTTACCACTGACAGATAAATGCACACAGACTCTATTGAACATAATGCTGAATAAACATAAAGGCACCTCAGACTGTTAGATATAATATCATATATTTCCAGAGAACTGAAGTGTCAATCTTCTCCCCCTTTGAAAAATGAACCGAGGAGAGGATGATGCCTCTTCGCCTCCCTAACTGTATTTGCAGCTCCCTTCAGCTTGTAACCTGGACACCACACTGCCATTCGTCTTCTAAATGTGCAAATGTCCTCTGAGAGTCTTTGTGAAGGAGGATGGATGTGAGTCAGTGCTCTGTGAGGGAAGGTGGATTATTATTCCCAGTGAAGGGGTCCAGAGGTACAGTACACGTCTAAGGGCAATTAACTAATTGATAAACGGAACCTCTGAAAGGGATCTGACTAATTGTCTTTAGAAGGAAATGTGAATTTTAGCTACAGGAAGGTGTGAGAGCTGACAATGTTGTTCCTCCTTGGCTAGACTGGAACTGCATATGAACCCCACACCACATGGGACTGTGTGTAACCCTTATTTCTTATTTATCAGGGTTATTTTAGTAGTTCACTTTCACAGAGGACCTTTTCAAGATAGCATGAGGCCATGAAAGGAAGAAGAAGAGTGTTTAAAAAAGCTTCTTCTCACTCCCAGTACGTCAGATACAGCAGCCTGGTCAGTTGTCTTACATTTCTAGGTTTGTTACTGTAGTTTCACATCATTTCTTTAAGCTCTCCTTTAGTGTAGCAGCATAAAGAGCAGGAAATGTCCAAGTCAGGGGGTGGTCGGGTTGGTAATAGGTACTACTATCCAGACCAGGGTATGTGTCGGGTGTGGAAACTCATTGATTTTAAGCATTGTTGCCTAAACCTACTCAAGTAGTTTTGTTGCCAGTTTTCTAAACCTAACCAATTGGTTTTGTTGCCTAAACCCACTCAATTAGTTTTGTTGCCTGTTTTCTAAACCTAACCAATTGGTTTTGTTGCCTAAACCTACTCAAGTATTTTGTTTCCTGTTTTCTAAACCTAACCAATTGGTTTTGTTGCCTAAACCCACTCAATTAGTTTTGTTGCCTGTTTTCTAAACCTAAGCAATTGGTTTTGTTGCCTAAACCTACCCAAGTATTTTGTTGCCTGTTTTCTAAACCTAACCAATTGGTTTGTTGCCTGTTTCCTAAACCTACTCAATTGGTTTTGTTGCCTGTTTCCTTAACCTACTCAATTGGTTTTGTTGCCTAAACCTAACCAAGTCTTCTTGTTTTCTAAACGTCCCCAAGCAGTCTTGTTGCCTAAAACTAATCAAGTAGAATTGCTGCCTAAACCTAACCAAGTAGTTTTTGTGCAGTCCAAAAGTTACAGTATGTATAATGTTTGTCACCAAACTTTATTTGAAGTCTACCCCCGAGTAGCTAAGGGGCCAAACTTGACTGTGGAGTAACTTCACATGTATAACTGATGTAAGAGCAGTAGCGAGAGCACCATAATTTGAAGCCGAAGGGTTCTTGACCGCACTCTCGTATTTGACGAGTCGGGAGTGAGAATGTGTTGGTTTGGGACCAGAACTTCAGCAAGGTCAAACCTTAAAATTATCTTCAGAAACGATACAGAAAAAGCACCACCAGCAGAGTCTTCTAAAAGTTCCCCTTCCGAATCCGACTAGTTTCCAGTCATTAGCCACACCAGACACGTTGCCCACTTCTGCACTCCACTCACAGCGAGAAGAAACCGTTTGAGAGTCAAGTGTTTGAACTCTACTGAGCACGTCTGGCACACCGGGTGGTCTGTGATGTTTCCCAATGAAGGATTCCAAAAGAATAAGAGAGCAAGAAAATCTAACATTAGTGAGTTCAGCTCTGCTGCTCAGTACGAATGTTTTGATTTATGTGATTTAGAGGATAGTGCAGCTTTCTCCTGAAGGCCCGATGCTTGTCATCATTTTTCAAACCGTGAATTTATTTAAGAAGCTGTCCGGACCTCATCATCGAGGTGAGGGGTGACTTCAACAATGGAAAAAACTAATTTGGGTGAATATGTCAGCTTCATATGGTTCATTGAGAGTGCTGAGCACGCAGTAATCGCAGCTGTGCGTTCTGCTGAGTTGGTGTAACTGATCAGAATATCCTCCGGGTCCCTCAGCTGGGTCATCCACGGTGTGAACCCGCTGTTCACAATTATGTTACATTGTGAAAAGCTTAGATAAGGATGAGCAGGAAATTCTTTGACCTTGTGAAAAGACAAACAGACAGCGGCAGATAATGGATGAAGACAAGTCTGTCAATCAAGGAGCCTCATTCAGGACATTTTTGCATTCTTATCGTGAATCTCGGTTTTTGTCTTTGAGGTTTTCTCGTTCAAGTGTTCAGTCCGACTCAGCAAACGCTCTGAACTGTAGAAATGTGTCGTCAGTTGCTTTTGTTAACTCGATTAGTGTGACCTGTACGTGAGTCGAGGCATTTGATTATTTGATTAATTCATTTCACAATGGGCGAAGTAATCCCAAGTTTTGTTTTTATGTCAACTTCATCTTTAAATGTGTGCTGTAGACCAATAGAAAACTGTCTTGACCATGCTGATCTTAGAGTGAATGGAATATAAATTTCTCCAAAAATGAGGATAGAACAGTGCTGTCATAATTAGAGCTATTGTTTGTTTTTGTCTAGCTGGCGTGTTCGTCATTAACCCATCAGCTAATTCACCCACTTGCCCTTGGAGCGGTCACTATATAACAAGTTTTTCCATGTTTATATCAAAATATGTTTGATTTTGACGATATAGAATCTGGATGCTTGCATCGGTACTTTCTGAGCCGGATCCTACGAAGAATCAGAGAGTCGTCCCGGAGAAGCTGCCGGTGCTGCCAAGCGATGATAAACATTCTAGCCCTTGAGGCTAATGTTAACTAGCATGCTACTGTTAGAGAAGGTAAACGAGGGTTCAAGTACAGAAGATGTTGACTGTACAAATTGTAACTGCAGCACATTCGACGCTGTACTTCATTGGGTTCTCAGCAACAAAGCTGCCAAGTTTGAAGCAAAATTAGTATGATGGCTCCAATGACCAGAGTTCCAACTTCCAACTAAAGTGGTAGACAGGTCGTAAATGAGCCAACAGTTTTTTTTCAAATGCATCGCAAAATCTCAGCAGTTGCATTGTTGGATACTGTTTAATCACAACTGACTGAATTAAAGCAGACGGGTGATAAAACCTTTATTCATTTGTTACATAACAGTTATGAACGAGAGAAGACATTTCATCACACGATGCTTCACACATCTGCAGTGTGAATGCAAGAAGTAAATCTCGTGTGTGCATCATGTCTTTGTGCCTGAGGCTTAAAAAGGGAAAGTAAAACATTGAGAGCAGAACGTGTAAAAGCCACTTTCACTTTCTATCACCGTGTCCTTGTGACACACATTTTAGGTGAGTCCAGGCCCGGTGCTGCCTGCTGTTTAATGTGAAGGTCATTTGATTGCGTGTGGCTGAAGCAGCAGCAGCAGCAGCAGCAGCTGTGGCTGTGTCCGACCTGTTTAGTGCTCCCCTGTATGCTCCGCTTGGCAGCAATGGACTGAATTGTCCACATCAGTGTCTGGAGCAGGTCTTTTTGTTTTTTTTGCAGGGTTACCCTTGCACTTGGCTGTTCTATTCTTCTGCATATGCCTTAGGGGAGATGCACATGAGTAGTGAGAGATCCCTGACCTCCAGATTTAGCTCAGGCATTATACGGGTTGCTAAGCCGGGCCGGGATCAGGCCAATCCCATCCAGGCCAGTCGCAGAGTAAAGCTATTACCTCAAGAAGCAGTGCAGCTTGTTGACTCTGGCGCTAGAAAAGAAAGCGTTGTCTGCGAGCTCGTGCATGTCGACGGCGCGGCATTTCTGATGCAGTCACAAAAGAAAAACAACAACAACGGTCCAGTGCAGTAAGACATCACAGTCCGTCTGCATTACGCCACAAACGCAGGCGGGCAGGGACACAGCGCCTCACTTAAACCAAGATGAAAATGTGCAGCACGGCGCTGACAGCAAAGAGAATTTACTGCCTGCAAATCAAAAAGATTATTTTATTATGCCTCACATGAATGGGAATGAGGCAGACCCCTCCTCTCGCTTGCTCTCTCCCCCTTTCTCCTCTCAAAATGCAACGTTTCTCCCTCGCTCTCTGTCTCCCTGCCTCCATCAGTTACATATTCAGAGAAGTGCAGCGCAGCAGTATATTCTGCCAATGCAGAACTCCAATTATTCCTCACTGTTGGGTTGAGACTACACACACATGACTGCTGAAATATGGCAGAGGTTGGATATGATGCGTTTTGTGTGCTTTTTTTTTTTTCAGATGACTCATGGATTTTTTTTTTCCTTTTCTTTCCGGAAACCAAAATGCAAAGAAACAAAGATAATTTTTAAAATGTGCTGCTGAGCTTATCAGAAATTCCTCCACCGTTCCTTCAGATTCTCGCGGTAATCAAGTCACATTAGAATTATTGCTCCTCTGCGCGCGCTGTAACCAGCCCAGATCCAGAATATAGGACAGCGGTAGAGCCGCTCTCTGGATGTTTAACTGCGATTGTCAATCTGGCATCATCGACAACGAAACCCACCGCTTCATTAATCACATTTCCCTGCAATTAGCTCTTCGTTTATCCAGTTTTAATTAACCGTGAAATTATGGATCCTTCCTACTTGGAGGTGGCGTCTCATCTCCTGGTGTATTTTGGTC
This sequence comes from Diplodus sargus, assembly GCA_903131615.1. Classification (NCBI taxonomy): domain Eukaryota; kingdom Metazoa; phylum Chordata; class Actinopteri; order Spariformes; family Sparidae; genus Diplodus; species Diplodus sargus. Next base: position 345,210 of record CAEMYA010000417.1, on the reverse strand, counting down.
CCTTCCTGAATATATATTTGCTCATTATGGCGATGAAATCCTGCAATCTAGTGGCTGTGCTGCCGCCACCTCAGAAGCTGAAAGAAGTGTGTATGCGTGCGCATGTCAGTGTGTGTCTGTGTGTGTGTGTGTGTGCATACATGAGTGTGCTAAGAGTTACTGAAGGACAAGGCCAAGGGCAGGAGGAGGGGCTTCATGTGTGTGTGTGTGTGTGTGTGTGTGTGTGTGTGTGTGTGTGTGTGTCGGAATGACTCAGTGTGCAGCAGTGCTCCTCAGTTATCACACACTGTGGGAGGAAAAGCTGTGTGTCTTTGTCCTTTTCCCTCATCCACACACACACACACACACACACATACACGTGAACGAACACACACACACACACACACACACACACACACAGTGGTTGATCTGCACTAGATTACAGCTTACTACAAATACCATTTCCAGTAAAAGGTCCAATACGGGAGCCCCCGCTGGTGAAGCACATCTGCAGCTTTATTTACGCTGTGATGATCTCGACTGCAGGATATATTTCATTCTTCGATCACATCGTTTGACGTGGATGAATATAAATTCTTACGCATGTTCTTACACATGGAGGAAAGCAGTCAGTAACAATTCTGAGAAGGTTTGTAGGTCGAGAAGTAAAAGCGTTTCTTCACAAAGGAACTCACAGTTAAGTGAGGAGATGTTCCCTGAGAGGAGAGATGTTTTAGGAACGTGTGACAATGACAGTCAGCTTATTTAAAGTAGAAGACGATGCTGTGCAACAGTGGCGCGTCTGTCAGAAGAGACAAATACAAAAGTCAGAAGTGAAGCTTTGATCGCCTCGCAGCATCTCATAGTCATGAACATGGTATCAGCAGCAAGTACGAAACGCTGCTGAATTTTTGTTTTTAATCTGTTATTTTTTCTGGCTTTATCGCTGAAACACACACATTAACAGTGACAGAAACACGTTAATCAGCATTGGGAAAAAGTTCTGGAGTAAGATCACTGGAATTTGAGGTCATCACTCTCCCGTTCATCCCAACCAGCTGGACCGCACCGAGGAGGAGAGAGATGAAATGGACGAATGCAGGACGGGGACTGTTGGACCCACATGTTTACAGTTTCCTCATCCGGAGCTGCTCATCCATTAATGTTCGGGAGGGGCTGGAGCCGATACCAGCTGACCTCTCAGAACTCCGGTCCTGTCATGGACCTGATATGAGAAACATGTCGATGTTGTGTCTGTAATATAGTAAGATAAATATCATGCAGTGGAAACAGACTTGTGAAGGTCTGTGTGCAGTTTTCATCTTTGAATCATTAATTAGCTTAATTGCTTTCGTCATTAGTTTGAAGTGTTGCATAAAACACTCTGTGTGTCATGTTGGACACATGTTGGCTCATCGGGCTGCAGGTTTATGTGAGACCTTGGAGAAAAGTCACGTTCACCCTCCACTGGGAGTGCAAGGGAACATAATGAGATGGAGAACGGGTTGTTTGATGAAGACAGGTGAATGTATAATGTCACCTGAGTTAATGCGGCTGCAGACGTGTACAGATGAGAGCGACCGCACTGTATGCAAATGCCTCCGAAGTAAACAAACACTTTTTTTGCTCCCCTGGAATAATAATTCTGAGTCGTGTCACATGCAGTCAGTGTGTGTTGCTCCGTCAGTCACTGGTTTGAACCAGTGCATCAAAGCACAAACAACGCTGTTGGGTTTTTTTCCAATTTCATAGCTCCAGCAGACCATTAACAGCGTCACATTTCACTAATTTCATGCATTTCTCCCCTCGGTTACAGGGCTGGAATGAGGCTGATCGATAGTTTGGCTTTTCTCTGCGTACAGTTCGAGCACCAGAGCAGCGAACCGTCATAATGTGTCATAGTGTCATGTAGAAAGCAGGAGGGTTAGATGAAGAGTTTAAAAGTAGTGTGCTGGCCTGTAAGTGATTAGTTTGCCAATTTATCTATTATATATTGATCAGCTTGGCTGAGTATACGGCACGAGGTACAAGGTAATGTATGTGTCATTAACCAACACAGAGAAATTAAAGTTCATAAACTCATTCTTGCTACAAAACACAGATCCTATATTAAGCTATTTATATGCAAACATGTAGTGCAACTTTTGAATTTGCGTCGGGGGAAACGAAAAAGAAGATGGTGATGATAACTTACATTAAAAAGACAACTTTGACTGTTTTAGAGTCGGTCTCTTGTTGTTTGGGTCCCATTTCTGTTTTTTCTTGCAACCAGAATTCAGCCAGGAGCTTTAAATCTGAGCTGGATGAGCATCCTGAATCTCTCTTCGTCTCCTGGTCAGGTTGGCTGCAGTGGGCAGAGATCATCTCAAAGTCTTCCCCTGACGACAGTATAAAGCTGCTGAATTGACAGTTTGTGTAAAATAAAAAGAAATGTTCAGATGAAAGGTGCAACTATTGGAACCTCTCGTCATATTTATGATTTCGTCCCCACGTTAATTCCTCGAGACAGAACAAACACTGCTCTCCGTACGCAGACTAATGCAGTGAATATAAATGTACGTCTGCTGGATAATTGAAAGCGATCGAGTGGTGCTGGGAGTAATTGAGTAGTGCTGAAATAACCTATTAGTTTTTTTTTTCTCGAGCGGAATAAAAATTAAACGCTGTTTAAAAAGCTCTAAAATAAAGTCGGTGTAAGCTGGCAGCTGTTGTGTCGCGGCTCACATCCAGCATCCTTAATGAACACAAACAGTGTGCGGAGGGCTTCAACCACAAGTTTGCATTTGTTATTAGTTTGGCTGACGTCCAAATGATTTTTGGACAGCGAGGATAGATACATGTGTTAATGAATACGCTAACAAATGCTTTAAATCAAACCTTGATTATACAAATCAAAGTACTACTGCTATTTTTTGCCAGAAGCTGAAAGTACAGCCTCTGCAAAGACACGTGTGAAATGTGTTCGCAGTTCTACAGCCGAGGCTCATTATAAGATTGCAGCGTGAAAACCTTTCAAACATGTTATGTGGATTTGCATGTCAAACAAGCCGACTGGTGGCTTCATCTCATGTCAGGAAGCAGGTTTGTACTGAATCCATACAGCAAAATCTCCCTAAATTCTCCCTGCATGAAATTTAGCAACCATTTAAAACCAGACATTTCTGGGACTGTCCTGCACAAATCAGCGATGAAAATATAACATTAGCTCACTAGCTACTTAGCTACAGAGATATCAGCAAACTATGACGATCCCGACATGACTCAGGACACCCGACCCCTCGGTCTGAAGGGACCCAATAGAGGGGCGTGTATCGGGATCGGGCCCAAATATCTCATGTCAGCTTGAATCCAAACACGACCGTCATCAGCGTATATAAAAGCTGCATTCGAAGAACAAACGCAGCCGTATATACAGCGTGAAGGTGAAGGAGCTCGTTATCTCATCTCCTCTCACGCTGAGGCAATCCGACTGTAAAGACACGCTCACGGATCGCTCCACGTTGTTCGCTGGCTATATGTGGAGCAAACAGACATCTGAGTGAGGTCGTGGAGTTCCCTCGCCTCCTCTTCGCTCCTCTCTGAATGTCAGCCCTCTCCCGACCCGGCCTGCCTGGCGGGCCGCTGTTCCTCCCCTCCTCCCTCCTATTCCCGGTGAAAACATCCCACTGTCTTGCTGCGTGCAGTGGCGGGTTGCTCTGCGTCCTCCTTGTTCTCTGAGGATAATATGTTTTGGTGCAGCTTGCACAGATGGAGGCTCAGAGAGCGGTCCACCATTGCTGTATTGGCCCGACTATCACCCCTTAAAACGCAGAGTCGACTTAATTTGCATCCCGCCAGGATCTAAACACTTTAGGGGAGGAGAGGTGGAGATTAGTGATGTGTTCAAAGTGCAGCTGTCCTGCTTTCACAGCGTGCTGCTCTTTCTTCATAATACATTTGACTTGTGTTTGATTGAATCCTGTTTTAAAAGATAAATAATTGTCATGTCGGATGCTTTGATTCATCATTGATGAGATGTCACTGTGCTTTTATGTTTGTTTTTTTTTAGGGCAGCGACGAGGGCGACGTGGACAAGAATAAGTGCTGCACGCTGTGTAACATGTCCTTCACCTCAGCGGTGGTGGCACAGTCACACTACCAGGGTAAAATCCACGCCAAGAGGCTAAAGCTACTACTGGGGGAGCAGCCTGCTATCACAACCAAAGGTATAGCCCCTGTTAAAAATACATCGTGAGTATAAATGATAGAGCAGCGAAACGTCTCCACAGGATATTTATTATTGAGGAGGAAAATAACCAAGGAATGAGGCGCAAGATGCCGTATGTGTTGATGATGTGCGGTGGTGTTGTTATGTACGTGTGAAGTGGAGTAGAACCACGGAGCAGATTTTAAATAATTACGTAGCAGCTCTCGCTTCAGACCCGACGCGTGTGTCCGCCTCACTCTCCCGCGGTTGTTTCCGAGCTCGAGTCCAAGCACGTAGCCTTTCCCGTCTGGTGTGTATGTTCGTGTGCGAGTGCACGCTTCTGATATAAGTGCTCTGCGACATCACACACACACACACACACGCAGAGGTACTGTGAGAACGTAGCTCGACTGCAGAAGGAACTTTTCCCTTCCTGTTGTTCCTGGAACCAAACACCTGCTGTATCTGTTAGCTTGAGCTGCTAGCGCTCTAAAAGCCATGCTGCTCTCTTTTGGTCCATATGAAGTTAGTTTTTTGTTGCACAGTAGCTGTTTTTATACTGGGCAGCAAGCCACCAATTTGTCCGTCCTTTTTGCGGCTAGGTCCGCGGATTTAGACAGAAGGCGGTAAATTGGGGGTCTGGTTTGGTCCGCCAGTTTGACGCCTCTGAGGGAACACTTTTTTCCACCTCCATTGCTGTAAATCTGAGCCGTCGATGTGCCGGCAATTGCTTGAGATGGGCGGAGGTATGTTGTGCACTGTTGTGCGATCCACAGCCAGGGAGTTTTAAAATCAGGAAACAGCTGATCACAGCAGTCAGTCCATCACTTCATCCGCGGACGTCAAGATGAGCAACTGGACAGCTGCTGAGATCCAGGAGATGCAGCGTCTCCTCGGTCTCTGTAGCTGTCTACGTTGTCCGCTTGTTGTTGTAGCGGCGAGCTACTAACGGTCGCTACTTTCAAATTAAAAGCCCCCCCACTAAGAACCCAGTTCTAAACTCCAATGGGTTGCAGTGTAAAGCTCTTATTTTGAAGACAACCTGCTTCACTGTTCACGTCCAACTTCATGCTTCACGTCACATCACATGTTTGTAAAAGAAGGAATATTACACCTCCCTTTTAGAAAGACAAGGCGGCACATTGCAAACTTTACCTTGCTGCAAATGTGCCGCCTTGTCTATCTAAAAGAGGCTAGTGACAGCCAGCACACCTCTTATGCCATCAGTGTGTTTTGATTTGCAGAGGAACATTACTTAGTGATGTTTCTCAACCAGTTCAGAGACGGTCTCGTGCTCCTGGTTGCCTTCGGGTGCTACACCGTTGGTCCCAAGGGTGCTTGGACACAGCGTTTCAGAAGTGGAGCGTCGCGTCTCTCCGTGATGTTTGTGCCTCTACATAGTTAAAACAGACAAGAAACGAAACAGTTTAAGTGTTTTTATTGGTATTATTTCAGAATTTGTTGAGCTGTATCTCCTGTAAGTTGGAGCCATGTTTTATTTTGAAACTGCGGCCTCATCAGTCCGCTTCCGTCAGATATAAACCATGGCGCGTATACTCCAACGTGACGGTGAAATCTGTGTCCGTTAAAAAAGAAAAATGTTGCACGTCGTGTTTTTTGGGGCCAATTACAACTTACTTACAGCAACCAAACCCCTGCAAGCTGCTGCGGTCGGCTGGCTTGACTCGAGTCTCTGTGTGTTTTTATTTAGATTTAATCACCAACTGCTCTTTTTACCTTTGGGCTGACTGAAGTCTGCTGCTGCTGTGAAACACTGACAGCTGCGCTCCTCGAATCTGCTTACAAATTGGCAGTTGTGCTTGAATAATGAGTGAAGATCACGGGAGGGGGGGGAAGTGGAGGAGGAACTTTTGTATTTTGGAGCCCGACACCTGAGTCCACAACAGGCCGTGTGGGTGTGGACAGATGAGCCGCGAGCCTTTGTTTGTTTACTGCGGCGCGTCGGCTGCAGACGACCGAGTCATTTATATGCACTCAGTGTTTAACTTCCTGCCCTCAGTTCGCCACCGCTGCTTTTATTCAAATGTGTTGGAAGTTTTCTGTTGGCTGATAAGACGGTGCGTTTTTATAGTGGTATTATCTCCAGTCTGCTATTGTTGGACGGTCCTGAGTTTATCCTGCATTAGCACCGCTTCAGCCGCCGCAGCCTATTTCCCTCCTAAAGTGGAAGGATCGAATCGGGAGATTGGCGCACAAAGCTCTCCTCTCTGAGTTAATGTTTGTCGGACAAATCCTTGAACTCGCTCGCTGAATAGAAGAGAGAAAAGATTAATTCATTGCTTTGTAGCAGCGCCAGAATATCGTTTTAGCACAGAGAACAGGACCGAGGCTGTCCTGTAGAGTCTGCAGCGCTCGTTCAGGCGGAAGGGAAATGACTTTTGTTTCCGTTGCACACCTGACGTGACAGAAATGACAACAGGGGCTCCACTTTTTATTTTTTTATTCAAACCAGACAGAAATCTTGAGCAGCTCGGCGCTCTGGGTCGTTGCTGCAGTCACAAACAAATGCTCACCAAGCTCCTTCAGTCCTTCCTGTGCATTTACAGTCCAGCATCCACCTGTGGGCTCAGTTCTTCTTTATTCTGGTGGTTCGGATCGATCTCGCCCTGCTGCTGCTTTGACTGGTTGAAATATTGATGTCGTTGGGGAGTGTACGAAGCAGCGCAGTGTTCCTGTTCAACTCATGGATTAACAAAAAAACAAACTTTAAATAGTTTACCGCCTGTGTTCGGGCCCGGAGAAGTTGGATTCCGGTCCAGCTGCGTCGCAATTAAATAACCTCGAGGAAACTTTGACTCTGTTTAATTGCATTTGTACTTAACTTCCTAACAACTTTGATTGCAGTCTGATGATGTTGAGCCCAGCCGGCACCCTCTTGCTGTTTGCTCTCTCTGCCACATGTCAGTGACAGACACGGCCATTAAGCATGCCATCTGTGGCCAATGGTTCAGAACCGAGGCAGCTCCGACCCGGCCAAACGAGGGGGAGACGCAGCCATCAATCGTACTGACACCCAGCGAGCCTCCTCCCTCCTCAAGTGTGCCAGAAAATACCTTCTTCTCCAGACATTTGACAATATTTACCACTAAAAATCATAAAACGTACAAACATTCAGTCCTTCTGATGGATCCCTCATACACATTAACACAATAGTGTCACAGCAGTTGCACATAGAGCGTCAAAAAGCTCACGACGGGAAAAGAGTCTGTCACTAAAACGTTGGATCTGTTACACTTGTCCAAACACGCCTCCATCCAGCTGAAATACAGGAGCTGCTCGCTTTGAACCGAGCCTGCTTTCTCTGAAACATTTAGAGCATCTCTATTGTACAGGCACCCAGATCTGTCACAAATAGAAAATGTCAGGAAGATAAATCCAGGGCACCGGGAGGCCCGGGCTATTGATTTCTACATAAGTAACGTCAGCGGACTGGCCGAGTTCCTCTGTTGAACCGGCTGCCTCTGGGGACGGCCTGGTGCTCCAGCCCGCTGTCAGGCGCTATACAGTTACTAAAACCTCCAGCTCGCCAAGCATTTTATTTTCCTTATTCACCCCAAAACAGCAAAGATGCACATGCAGGTTCCTCTGCTCTGCTGTCACGGGACTTTTTGAATGTGAGTGATGAGCGCCGTCTGTTCAGAACCAATGATGAACATTTAAAAAAAAAAGAAAAACGCCCTGTTATCATCCTGAAATCCTGCGTGAGCTCCTGTTTGGAATTTCCGATTAAGTTTTTCAAACATTCAGGAATTCCATCCGACAGTGGAATGAATGTTTAATGTCGCTCCCACAGGCCGTTTCCTCTCACACACGTTAGCCTCTGTAAGCTAACAGATAGCCCCCGTTTGCCCTTTAAGTCCGGCACCGTCGTGCTGATGTGAATTCTTCCACTGACCCAAACAGCAACACGCTCATCTGCACGTGCATTTTCAGCTGAATCTCAACCTGCCAGTGTTGCACTGAGCTGTGATTCCTATTCAGGGTCTATTTTGGAGCTGAATGAATGTTAATTTGCTAATTCTTTTTTTATAGAATCACAGTCACATGGTTTCTCTGAGCACTATTTGCACATTTCTGGCCCGTTTCCAATTGTCTGGGCCGTAAGCGCACTCGCCTCGCCATGAATGTCACTTCCTTTAACATCTGCAGCTTAATGTCGGGAACTATTTTTCCCCCCTGAACTGATTTTTTACTGGGAAGTGATTTGGAGAAAATGTGCAGCTAAAGTGTTCGTATGGCAACACGACCGAGGCTATTATCTGATGACTCTAAATGTCTCCGTCTATTAACAATTAAACTGAAGTATTAACATGAATTAATCTCATTCTGGCCTCTCTGCTGTGCAAACTATATAATAGGCTTCCTCAGCACGCACACATTTACATGTTCATGCATTTACACGGGAGGGATTCTGCTCAGATTCTGGTGCAGTGCAGCAGATCCAGACCATCCGATTGTGCTTTTACAATATCTTTATTGTCATTAACTTGTGTCATGACGATTGGAAGAGAAACAGAAGTTAATGCATGTCTTATATTTTAACATTTTTAACCCAAATGTGTGATGGTCACAGCGTCACGTAACGTCTTGCTCTTCATGTCGGCGTCCGCGTTAGCAGGTCAGAGTCGCGCTTTATTTAGAAATTCGGATTTCGCCTGTTCTTACCGTGACATCTCGGCAAAAAATAGACCTGAAAGCGACCTGTAGACAGTCATATCGACATCACACCTCTGCAGCTTCCTGCTCTCTCCCTCCCTCCCCTACTTTCTCTAACTTCAGCCTAATACGAGTAGTTTAAATGAGAAAATGTCGCACTCCTGACGGTAATCTCGTAGATAACTTCCTCAAATTTGTTTTCCTACCGTCTGCAGTTAGACTTCAGCCTCGCAGACATTAATCAGCCTCAGAGATGGAGCTGTTTGTTTGGTTTGCAGTAGATTCTTCCTCAGAGACAAAATGAAAAATATGAGAATATATTTTGTTTCCTGGTTTGTAGGCAGACGAGAGGCTGGTGAGTCGAAACAGCCCCAAAAGGGAGCAGCGGCATTGTAGGAAGAGATAACTGCACGGATTCGGAGCACTTTGATCGGCTCTCTCTCTCCTCACAGATGCTGAATCGCCTCAGATTTATAACTCTGTTCACGCTAAATAGGTCTACTTTGTACCGCGTCGCCGTCTGCATACAAATGCTACGCGAGGAGGGGGGACCGGGCTCTCCAGCACAACTCGGTGCTCCAAACTAGTGCCGGAGAAATGACATGTTTAATCCACTACTAATGGGTTTTTTAGTTTCCTGTCATTAACCAAGACTGGTTTAACTAAATCTCCACACAGACGACCTCCTAATGCACAAATCAGAGAGCTGAATGAATAAAAGAGGCTGACAGGTGACGACACAACACACGAACAGAGCAGCATTTAGTCCTCGCAGCGGGGCGGCTGCTCTGCATCACAACTGCTTTCAGCTCCTCGTCAGTAATAAAGCCTGAACGTTGCTCTATAGTTTATGGAAATGCATTTGCATTAATGTACAAAAAAAAGGGGGGGGATGTTTATGCAAAGCTGCCTTTTTAAAATGTAAGCTTTTCATGTGACACGGCTGCTCACGGAGACAAACACCGGCTGATTTGAATGTGACTAATTACCGCCATAGAGACGAGTCGGCTGAAGGACGGGGACGCCGCTATCTGTCTTCAGAACCGGAAACAAACCTGCATCCGGCGCCTACAGATTACCCACAAACACTTTCCACGGCAGTCAAAACACATTTACAGGAATAAACTCACAGTTTGACAAACAGCTTCCCGTCTGATTCCTCTAATTAGCTGCTGTTTAAATTATAGTAGATGTCCTCCGGCCTCATATATTCATGTTTTAACTACAAGAGAAATGAATCTCCAAACAAGACAGCTGTGATTTACAGGTAAAGGTGAGAGAAGAGAGAAGATTTAGGAATGAAAGTAACTAGAAAAAGCCTGAAAACAGATCCTCTACGTTTAAAAACCACCCATAACACCAGATTTAGGACCCAAATCAAGTACCAGCCACCTGAATGATATTTTATTAATAACGCTGGATTTCATATAGTCTGTCGTCTGCAGGTAGAACAGGTGAGATGTTGGTGACGCAGACGGTACGAAGCGTTTTGATGAAGTGGTTTCAGCTCTAAACTGAGGCTGAAGGAGTTTAGATGTCTGTATGCTAGTTTGCTTCAGTATTTCCTCTTTTTTTTTTCTACAATCTGATCCAACAGGCAGAGCTCCTCACCCTGACATTTGGTCGGACAGCCGAGAGCTTATCAGGCCAATAAACTGCTGCAGTGTGTGTGTGTGTGTGTCCGTCCTCTGACTAACCAGCTACATGGCTGCCATTATGAAATGTGGCATGTGTACTGTCTCCTTGACTTGATGATGATAAATCAGGACCATCAGGCCGGAGATGATTCATCCTCGTACGCTGACGATTCTCTCCCCCACCCCAAAAAGAAAAACATGTTCTTCTCAGACGTCAACGTCAGAAGAAATCGTCCGCCTTCAGGAAAGAGCTGCAGCTTCGTCCTCGGTGTCCAAAGCTTGAGTGAATTCGTCTCTGTGCAGCAAAAATAAGACACGTTTCTTTCTTTATCGCGCCGATTCCTGAACCTGTAATAAAGAAGAAGCGAGGGGCCTTTTCACCGAGTTTAAAGTGTCCTCCACGCAGCAGGTGCCGCGCCGAGTCGACGCCATCTGTCTCTCGACGATGGCGAAGAGCCCCGCCGTCTGAACCGAGCTGAACCCCCCCTCAATCACAGCGCAGGAGGGGTGTCAAACAGTACGGCTCTAATGACGCGCTAAATGCGAGGAAGAGGGTTTCATTCCTTTGTGTGCCTGCTGGGTTATTTATGGGACTTGGAGAGCCGTCCTCGCAAATAACACAGCTCCGGGTATGAACGAGGAGCGCGCCACCTCGAAGAGAACGTAAATACTTTAGGTAAAAAAACCGGTGGGCTGCGAGAGGAATGGCGAGGACACTCTGACACACGAGTCGTTTGAATGTTAAATCAGCGTGATTACACTTGGCTGGAGGAGGATACTGTACGGCGAGGTCACACTGATGATGATAAACGATCTTTGTTTGGGTCTTGTAATCACGCTCCTTTAATTCCCCAGTTTCTCCTCTTTGCTTCTCATTTTCCTCTTCCTCTCTCAACTTTAAAACACAGGAGATACGACCGATAAATCTTCCGCTTGTCTCCGTTTCCCCTGCGCTCATTTCATCTTCAGGATTTATTCCAGTCCGAGAAGCTGCAGCGAGACTTACAATGACAAATCTACAGATAACCATCACCCGCTATCTGCCGCCCCACTCAGCTCCAGAGATCATTCTTAGCATCTCTTTCAGCTCATTGTTTTGGATTTTTTCAAGCCCACAACTTTTCTGTTTTGGTTTCGCTCTCCTCAGCTTCGTCTTCTGCAGCAGGCAGATAAAACAAATCTGTGTCCATCTGCTGTTTGGTGCGATCAGGTTAGTGTACAGCAGTTTCCTTCAGGAACAGCTGCCTGCTGCAGGTGAAACTGCGCCGTGAGGGCAGAGAGAGAGCTGAAACAGAGCGTTTTGCAGCCTGACGGCGAAAAACAATGAGCTGAAACTCGCCGTGAGGCTCAGAGAGGCCGAGCCGAGCCGCAGATCCAGGCGAGGATTCTCTGAAGGTTCATGACGACGAGCGAAACTCTTTCACTAATGTCACTGAGGTCATAAAGAAGACAAACAAATACACAAACCGCAGTGTTTCCAGACTGCAGCACGTCTGTTTTGTTGTGTTTGCTCTATTTTTGCACGTGTTTTGTTAAGTTGTGGTGCGTCGAGCTGTTAGGATCATCGTATTTCAGATTATTTGTAAAAGCCGTCGTTATGTGAATTCTTATTGCTGCGTAGTTTTGTATAAAAAGGTTGTCTGAGAGCACTCGGGTGGTTTTCTCCTGCACTCTGAAGCCTTAAAAGCTCCCCTAAATGTGATGGCGCCCCTGTGTATTCACCAGTTAGAGATGTTTATTGGGTGAAAATGACTTTCGGACCAAAGGGGGAAAAAGATGATTTGGAAACGACTCGTGTCCATTACATGCTGAGTGAGCTGTGCATTTCTGATCTGCAGTGCAAAAGGTCACAGACTGGGTGTCGTGAAGGAGGCACGATTAAATAATTACTTCCTCAGATCATCTCAGAGGACGACGTGAGCGTCTGAACGACCCGCGAGGCCTCAGAGAGCTGATGTTGTGACACAGGCTGTTAGTGTGGACGATACAAAGACTGTCACTGCTGTTAAAGTCACGTCGTTGTTTTTTTAGGATCAGTAATTTCCTCCTTTCTGTTCTTCGGCGTCTCGGCGAACAATAAATATCTCACCCTCTTTGAGTTCCGCTCAGCCTTTAAATCCGCTCCTCCGCTTTCCGTCACACCTCTCTCTGTTCTCGCAGGTAATTGCCTGAATATTATTATTGAAACCGAGAGCTGCGCTTATGTTAGGTTGTGTTTTCTTATGCCAGAGGTGTCGAGAACAGCTCTCAGTTCTCGGCACTGTGTGCGTGTGATGCAAACCGTAGTTATCAGAGGGAGCAGGTGGGTCTCCTGTGTGCGGTCCTTCAGTGCGTAGGATGGTTTGAGGTTTAAGTTGCTGGATTCACGGCAGACGCGCAGCCTCGCTCTCCTCTGAGGGAGGCGTTACATCCACAACAGCTCCCGGGCTTCTGTTCTGCAGCCGACCTCTGACCTCCTTGCAAAAGGGCGACTACAGGGATTATATTAAGCCTGACAGTTTACATTGACCTGTTAGTCGGCGAGGTCACCCTATAACCACAAAGTCACAGATTCAATCCCACGTAATAGCCGGCTTCCCGTGCATGCGAGCGAGCAAACAGGGCGCTGAATGTGTAATATAATGCAAATGTGAACTCTGCTTATATCGCAGCTCGGACTCACTGAGGGCTGAACGCAGCGAAGGAGCAAAACGCTGACAGCGGAGGTTCTCGGGTCGCCACTTTGAGATGTTGACTGGTGTAATGGAACATAATGGGACAACAGTAAATGTTGACTTAGGCTGCGTCGAGCGCTCGAGTGTTAAAACTGATTAAGTTGATAGTGCTGTTTTGTGTCGGGGAGCTCTCGCTGCAGCGCGGCGCTCGTTCGGGGGGTTAATGCTGTCATCCATGCATGACGGCACAAGTGGGCAGCCACGAGGAGAGCAGGCTCTTTAATCCGTTTGCCAAGTAGAATTTGGGTTTTCCTCTTCAGGCCTTTAATGGAGATAACGGCTTGTTATTCAGAGGGCTGCGCGCTGCGGAGCCGCGGTCATCGTTACATCGCTGCTGATCAGCGCTCATTAACAGCCCTCGTGTTGTCGTCTGTCTGCCGGCTGCAGAGCCACACTTTGAAAAAGCCAACTTGTGGTTTTAGGCTGTGGTGACATGTCATTAGTGGTCTGCAATCTAGTTATGAAAGCTAAAGCTAAAAATATTGCCGACATGATTCACTTTTAAAGAAATGTGTTATGAAGCACGACACGGTTTTTTGTTTTATCCTGAAGCAGAGAATCTCCCGCAGAGAGAGTTAAGAGGTCGTCGTCCTGCTCAATTTACATTTGCCTTTCGGCCAATGAGCAGTCAGAGTGAAGAGTGAAGCAGCTCCAATAAGGTGAACAGAAGAAATGCTGGTTAATTAGCGCTGGACATTAAAAGTATGATTCGCACGACCGAACCGATCTTAAAGGTGCATTATGTAGTTTATTATCAGAGGACAGGACAACACAGTGTCATACTGTTTTACTTTGTTTACATGTGGCGGACCCTGCCACCTTTCCAGCTTCAACCAGTGTCCTCAGACCTTATTTACGTCTGAGAACAGCTTGTTTATTCAGTTATGGACTGAATACATATTTCTGAATATTACAAAGTTTGAATTTCTTCTCCAAAACTTCGCAGTGCTCCTTTAAGGACTGGGAACATTTTGGCTAATCGTTTCTTGACTTTCTCGTTAGCGACAGCTGGGCTGTAACTCTGCGAGGGTTTCGCTGAGTGTGAATGTGAAAGAACAGTTTGATTTGCACTTGAGATGGATTGTGTTCCGACACCTCGGCCGGGCCGAGACCGCACGCTGACACGACTTAACGCTCGTTTGGAACCGTTTGAAATAAAGCTGGTTTTTACTCTTTAGAGATTTGTTTTATACTCGAGTGTCGACAATGTTGTTGTTTACTTACCCACATAAATCGACATGTATTACAGTGAGGGCGCTCAAACATCTGCTTTGCAGGTCTAACAACAGATGGGACGTACATTAGTTGGATGTATTTAGAGGAAATAAATAAAGAAAAGAGTTACAAAGAGTTATTAGATTATTGAAGTAAAAGCATAACTTCCATTTTGTGTTTTTCTTGTTGATCTTCCCTGCAGAGGCGTCCCCCAGTCCTGTAAAGAGCTCCCCAGACACGTCTCCCATGACCTCCCCGCGACAGCGCCGCGACTCGGACCGCTACTGCCAGCTATGCAACGCCTGGTTCAACAACCCCGGCATGGCTCAACAACACTACGATGGCAAAAAGCACAAGAAGAACGCTGCCAGAGCAGATCTGCTGGAGCAGCTGGGCAAGACCCTGGACATGGGAGAGATGAAAGGTACGGACGCCGACGCACTCAACATCACATTCATGCTTTTTTTTAAATCATCTGGTTACGGATTTATTGATATTGCGTCACGGTTGGATCACTGTCCTTGTGCAGTTTGTGTTGGATTGTGATTTGACACCTTCCTGATTGAAATGATGGATTTAAGGCGGGGTGGAGCGGGTCGACACCGCAGTCCTGCATGCACTTACAGCCGGGTGTTGGTGCTGCGCCAAGCTCTTTGTGCACCACCTCGGTGTCCTGGACAGCTTCCTCCGTCGTGTCCCGGTGCCAGTGGCTGTGTCAGACTCAGACTTATGCACCGTGACCGAGAGAGCGACTATGGCAAGGTGTTAAGTAGTGATATAGAGTCCAGTCGACCCCGGGGCGTCTCATCCACTGTATAATGTACCTCGGTGGACGAGGGGGGGCGACCTGGTGTTAGGAGACACATCCTTTAACTGAGCGATGGTCCGAGTGCCTCGTCAGCCGGCAGACTGAGGCTGAATCCAGCTGAAGTGTCCTTGAGCAGGACACAGATCCCCTGCAGGGTCATCGTGCTATTATTTGTTATTAAACACCATTAAAGTTCGTTTTATGGGCTTTTTTCTGATCCTGTAAATAACAACTCTGTCTCTTTAGCTGCTCAATGCTCCAACATGTTCACCAGTTCATTCCCTGATAGTGAGGCAGCACCAGACCCCCTCATCCGGCCCACGTACTGCACGGACTGATGGCACGTGGGCGGGCAGCTCCTGTTTGCCAGAACCGAGCCACGAGCAGGCCACAGCATGGCCAGATGTCAGCCAAGAGCCAGCAGCTGAACTGCTAAACACAGCCTACAGCATGCTAACTAGCTAACCCCCGGCCTGTCCTCCCTCTTAATGCCACACTTTGTTCCTAACCCTACCTTCAAAATCTGGCCATTTCTTAGAAACTACACGTTATGAGCTCAGCCAGTAATGTGTCAGTATAATCCTGATTACGTTTGGAAAGACGTCGGATCATTAGTAAGTCCTCCACCGTCGAGCTGAGCGGCAGCGCTCTCGGCTGGAGCTGTCAGCTCGACTCCCTCTGCAGTCCACCGGCCTGTCACAAGCTGTTAATTTCACGCGGGAGGTGGAGAGAACGTTCTTGCTTATCCTCTCGCAGTCACAATATGTCAATAACAATTACACAATATTATTCCAGTCGGCGGAGGAGGCCGGCTGCCAGAAGAGCAGAGGGAGCCCGGAGGTGTTGTAGAGGGCAGCGGAGCGCGACCGTGACCAACGGGAGGAACGAGTCCTCAGAACCGATTGGACACGGACCCCAAACGACGGGCCTGATTGGCTCTTCGTGCCTAAAGGTGCACCGTGTCACTTCGAGGGCAAATTGAGTGAATCAGTTCAGCTTCGTCGTGTTGGATATTGAGGTTGTGTGGACATGATGTCTATGTCAGGTACTGAACTTTCGACCCACTTAAAATGTTAAAAAGCCACTCAAACAGACACTGAAGAGACGACTGGACGGGTTATTAGAGGCCTGTGACGGCCGCGATATGTTGATTGTTCCAGAATAACTTTAAACTGCACGATTAAGTGTCTTAAACAAACTGAGTCTGAACATTTCCATGTCATCCAGAGATCACGAGGAAGCTCAGTGCAAAGTTCTTCTCATTGTTTGAGGATTAGAGTCTAAACTATGTGATTATGTTGAACATCCTGTTCTGCTCTCAATAACAACAACACTACAGATTTGGACTGATGATAGTCGGCGTGGTTGCTGGATATGAAACTCTGGGTTTGTGGTTGAAATATTGTCAGTACAGCTGCACTGAGAATTGATGTGATCGTATCTGAGGTACCGAGTCATGAGCACTTTCCTGCGGCCCGGTTATGATTCTCTCCACTCGAAGTTGAAGCCGTCCCCATCTCTGACTCCATCTCTCTCACACCCTCCCCGTGTCGGGAGGAGACGGATTCGCCGGCATCAACACAGTCATTATCGAGAGGCTGAAAATGTCAGCATGCTCGCTGCACTATTCAGCACTTGGGCTAATGAGTATTTCTCTCCGGTGATTATCAATTAGTAATGAAGTGGCAAATCATCCTATCAGGCAAAACCAGCACTGTGAGCCTGCGGAGAAGAGAATGGGACCTCAGCAGGCGTAGCAGGGCGACCAGGCGGTCGGGACAGAAGGGAGGGAGGGTGGTGGAGCTGCAACTGGGGAACTGGGAGCGCTTTTTATTTTTTTATTCCCTCTTTTCATCTTTCCCTGCATCTCCTTTGTGCCGGGTTTGTCTTCTTCCCTCCGCCCGTTCCCTCTCCCTGACCTCCAGCACGTCCTCGCGCACTTTCTCAACTCGCTGAGAAAAAAAAAATGTGCAGTCCGGCTCTGAAAGATTTGCCATGTGATGAAATATTCAACAGCTCCCATTAAAAAAAAGGAGGAGGAGGAGGTGCCATCATCCCGGAGTCTGCATGTTGTTGTTGCGGTGCGGCTGTGGAGGGTTGATGGCAAACAAACAGAGAAAGAGAGTAAATGCACCGGCGGGCCATTAGAGCTCCACCCGGCCCGTGTTGGATTTGAAGAGCAGAAGAACATCGAGGGGTCAAATGTGCTGAGCTCTTAGCCGCGACCTCCCACATGATGAAGAAAAGGCTGTTAAATCTTTTATAGCTGTCTGTATATACACCATAACAACATATATACGTGTATATTCACCGTCTTGTTTGAGAAAATATAGAAACTAAAAAACTGATCTGTGTTCTCTGTCATTTGGTCATTTTTTATATTTGACTGCAAATAGCTGCAGTCTGCAAAGCGCCCAACACACGCGGGGAGTCTGAACCGAATGAGCGTCGGGAACGAGAGGAAATCAAAGTCTATCGTGAATATTTTGCAGAGACAAGACGTTTCATTTACCACCACGGTGAGGACTGTAATGTTTGCAGAGTTATCATTTTGCAGTTGATCGTCCACGAGGGCAGATTGTGAAAGCACTCTGTCCTGTTATAGAAGAGGTGATGGTGTAATCATCAGGGGCTCAGATAGATCGGAGATAAAGTCAGTATCAGCTGCTGCCGATCTGACAGATCTGACTGATGATCTCTTTTTTTATTGGCGTGTAGAATCATTAAATTCAACCCAACTTCTGTGTTGAATACATCTGTTATTAACTGATTAAACACAAGTTTGTTTCATGACACTGTAATCTGTCAGTATTGTCGCTTGCTTTCCATTGAGACCCGAACATGTAAACACGTCATCGTTAGTGGACGGCTGCAGCAGTCCTCGTTATAAATCCAACAAACATGTCAAGTCAAAACAAGTTCATTTCTATAACTTAGTCTCAGTTCATTTATTGAGCCAACTACTTATGGTCCACGTTTGACGAGGATGCTGTCAGCTAGGAATGCAGTGATTGATCGATCAGTGGAGAAGTTGTTGATTCATCGTTTCAATCACTTTGCAAACAGAAATGTCAAAACTTTGCTGGTTCAGCTTCTTAAATGTGAGGATTTGCTGCTTTTCTTTCCTTTTTTTTAATGACAGTGAATGAAGAGTTTTGGGGTTTTGGAGACCAGCATTTTTCAGAATTTATAATCAGCATATTATCTGATAATCTTAGCTGCAGACTTTCTGAAAACTACTGCATCTCTCGAACCCTGTTTCATGTTTATGTGATAAAAGACAGATTTTGGAATTAATTCTAAGTATAAAACATTCACTTCCCGTATGGGTTGAAAGGTAGAAGTCTTACTCTGGTACCTTCCTGGCCAATGAGAGCACATGTTGCCGTAGATGACTGCAATTATCTGTAACTGGAAGACTACAAAGAGATGATTGCTATGAAATCTCTTTAATGCATGGGGATATAATGGGCCGGCTGTAAGAGACTCTTTATTCTTCCTACACTGTCGCCTCTGTGAAGCTTCAAGGGGGAGAGCGTCTGAAGCACAGCATGTAATTTCCTTTTTATTATTCCTCTTGTTTCGGCTGTTTACTTTACAGAACGTGTCACAGTTAAAACAAAGAGGACTCAAACACAGACATACAGGCCGGCAGGTAACACAGAGTCTTAACTTCAAGCGCAATAAATCCAAATGAGTGGCAACAAAAAGGCAGAAAACAAAACAAGAGGAACCAAGAAAACTGCAGCAAACAAAGTACAAATCAGGACGTGAGGAAAAAGCCGGAAACACGTGACGGTAGGATGGGAACAGGAGACGTGGGTGATTAACTGATAAAATACAGGTGAGGAAACAGACAAAGGGAGGAAATGAAAAGCAAAGCATGACACGTGACAGGACAGAACTTCAAAATAAAACAGGAAATAACTGAACCACAATCTCAAACCCTGACAGGAAGTGATTTCTATCCTATTTATCTAAAAATATAAAGATATCCATTATATTTTTAAAGCTCAACCTGTGAGTCAGCGAATGTAGTCAGTGGTTTCCACGCAGCTCCTCCTGGTGACGTAGCTCCTCCTGGTGACGTAGCTCCTCCTGGTGACGCTGCTCCTCCTGGTGATGTAGCTCCTCCTGGTGACGCTGCTCCTCCTGGTGATGTAGCTTAGCTAGTTCCAGCCTCCACATTTACTTATTTGTGCTCTCTCTATGTTTAGTGCACTGTGTTGTATATTGTTGTTTTGTTTTTCTGTCTTCGACCCTCTTGTTTCTTTTTCTCCAGCACTTTTCTTATTGGTCTTGGCTTGTTTAAGTATAGTTTCCCCTCTTACATTGTGCTGCGTCATATGTGTATATAGTTAAATAAATAAAAACAAATACTATTTCAAACGAGCACACACAGAAAACACAGACCAGTGAACCGCAGAGAGCTCAGAACCACAACTGAGTCTTTCCAAGTCGTCATCCTGAATGTCCTCGTGTTGAACGTTATTAAAAAGTACTGATACAAGAGAAATTAATGGCGCCCAGCGTGATTAAAATCACTGTTAAGAGCGCGTTATAAATCTAGAGAGGTGCCAGTTTGTACTCTCGCAATGACACGACGTTGTTCCGGTCCAGTGTGGTGCGAGAGGAGGGTTGTAGGAGTGCTGTGAAACTGAGCAGCTGCAGTGTGAAAAACTCAGATGATCTCAAATTTAGACAAATTTATTTAATTTAACTCTTTTTATTAAACTGCCCACAGATCAGTTCTGCACCGGCACATTTTCTTCAAGTGACGTGGCTTTACTATAGATCATCTGATCCAACGCTTCTGCAGTGGAAACCACACAAACAAATTATTATTATCTACAAGATCAGATTTCTTTTCATCATCATCGTGTCCACGTCCTGTAAACAAAACGCTCAGAATAAAAGTGTTATTCTCTGTAAAACTTTGTTTACTTTTATGATCTTGCCAGTTATTTTTACCTTTGACTGACCAAAGTTTTATCCAACATCATTACGAGTTTGACGGTGTGAAGCAGCAAGATTTCATGAATTAAACCGAAACAACATCATCATAATATTCCGGTTGATATTCATAATAAAACGCTTGGTGTTGACGGCAGCACAGAGATCTAAAAGAAGAGACAAATCCAAGCACTTCTAATCCTTCGGTTGGAAACGATAAGCTTTTGTCTGTTTATCAATGTGTTTATAACACATACGTGTAACTGCAGTCAGCCGTGATTCTGTAATTATCACGGTAACGGAGCAAAACCGTAGTGGAGCATGAAACCAGTAACCATTCAGCAGAAACCAGGGCGGCGTCTGTCTTCAGCGCTGGTCCAGAACATTAACGGTTTCATGTCATTTTGAAGCTTATGTTGAAGGCTTTGAACCTCAATATACAGTTTGAGAGCTGGAGAGTGATGTAGTTCAGCAGTGTGCAGGTATAAAAAGGTTCCAGCCCGGCGGTTCTGACCTGAAGTGGCCTCTTTATGCCATGAAAGGAGAAATGATGCTAACGCTGCCCGTCCGAGCTGTCAGTCACATTCTCGTTGATCGAGCTGCAGTCGGCTCCTTCATCCCTATTATTTTCAGTCACCCGTCGGTTTTTCCTTTTGATTTCTCATGTAGCCGCCAAAAAAACACTAAATTTAGACGGCAGTCTGGCCTGTCAAACATCCCCGACAGACAAATTGTGTTTTTCCCGACTCCATCATCGCTGTTAATCGGAGACGGGTTTGTGACAGATGTGATTTAGCGCTTTGTCTCCCCTCTTTCTCACTTCCTCCTTTTCCTTCTGTCGATCGCTGCGATTGCAGCTCTCAAGCTGTTGCTCTTGGCTGTGTGTTATATTCCCCACCTCCTCCCCACCCCCGGCCCTAAAATAGACCTATTATTGCCCGAGACCGGCAAATTACAACAAGCTGATCAACGTCCTCTTCAGCAGATAACAAAAGAGCTAAATGTGTCCTCGTGTCCACTAACTGGCTCGATTTAAAACGCAGGATCGGAGCAGCAGCGGGCCGGTTCTCAAGACATTACATCTCTACCTACTGCCCATTTCCTAACTGCGTCCAATTTCAGATACCAATCTTATCCTTGATTTGGTGAGTGTTGCTTCAAGGGGGCTGAAAACACTTTTTGAGTGATGATTTTCATCCCCCGGAAAAGTCGATTTCACAAAGCAGTTCGTTATAATCCGGCCCGCAGTCGCAAAAACAGTTTGTTTTTCGTTGGGATTCAGATTCAGCATATGCTCTTTCAGCCCGGGCCGCTGCGAGTCAGAGAGCGAGAGAGGGAACCAGCAGCCATCTGAGCGGGGCAGATGGCTGCTGGTTAATTTAGCATGAACCCCTGGAACCTGCGCCACCGTCCTCCCTGCTCGTAAAGCAGTCCACACAGAGAGGACCGCACAGCTGATCAGTCAGAACCCGCCACCGCGCTCCTTCCCAGGGGCTCCGGCAATAGGTCTCAATTAGCCGAGAGACAACTAGAGATTTACTGCGCTGCAAATGAAATAACCGAACTCAGCACCCGAGTCTGCGGCTTATTGGTGAGCTGATATACAGACGCAGACCAGAGATCTGTTTCTACGAGACTTCTGGTGTGTTGAATTGGTTAGCAGCTTATTAACTTTTAAAATAGTGCCTCAGTTTAAAGGTGATGATTAAACATCTGCAGCGTCTATATCAGACAAAATAAATTTCACTTTCCTCAACTTTAGTTTCAAATTCTGATTCAGAAGAACTCTGAAGAATACATCATACAGGATCTTAAAGGAGCATTCTGTAGTTTTGGAGATTAAATGTTAATCAAAAGATAAAGATCTTCATTTTTTTTCCTCTCTAAACAAACTAAATAATCAAAGTTTGTCTTCATGACTGAATGAACCAAACTGAACTTAAAGAACAACACAATTTATACTGTTTTACTTTGTTTATATTTGGCGGACCCTGCCACCCTTCTAACACCAAACAGTGTTCTGGGACTTTATTTTCCTCTGAGAGCAGCTCGTTTATTCACTGATGGAACACATAAATATGTCTGATTTTCTAATATCACTCACTAATATTGTAAAAATCAAAATTCAGAGTTTGACTCGACTTTTTCTCAGCTGTAAGAAAACAAATAGAGCCTCGATGGAAACTTGCTGTGCGTCTTTAATGGGCTACATTGTGGGATAAGTCACGGTTGTCTAGTTTTACAATAATGAAAACATTGTTCATCATCGTTTTACCTCACACTTTAATACTTACAATCTTTGTACCAAAGCAACTCAGTGACAGGATGATCTCCAAAGACCCCCCGAAGATTATAATTAAGACATCTCTACAACATCGACATCCGCAGGACGGCTGCTTGTGGTTTAAAACATCTTTATTAAGTCTGTGTTGCACTTTTTTGTTGTTTTTGCTCAGCGGGTCGGTGACATTATTCTAAATCTGGTATTTTCAGCCGCGCGGTGTCGACGCAGGTCTCTGTAAATAAATCAGCACACGGCTTCAGTCACAGGAGAAGTTAGAGCCAGGTAGAAGAAGGCCGGCAATAACTTTACTGTCAGCACACACCTTTACATTCCTGCTGCCTGTGGCTGCCTTCGAAAAAGTGACTTTGATATCAAATGAAGATATAAGACATCAGAGAGAGTTTTCCTCTGCATGCATCGGCTCCACGGTCTCTAACTATAGTTTTATACAATTCCAGCCTTCCCCCAAATAAATGAGGCTGCAGAGCACATTTTTCTTCCTCCGCACGCTCTCCTAAGCTGCCTCTGCTCTCCACGAAGGGACAAGTTAACCAAAACAAACGAGTCTCCAGTGACACGCCGGTGATGCCTCAGAAAGCAGGAAGTAAAGGTGATCGAATGGAGGCACTGCAGAAAAGGCCTACAGTGCTCCCGTTGCTTCATCGCTCATGCAGGGCAGCACCGCGAGGGAAGAGCCGCAGGTGGCTGGCAGTGATGGATTCCAGGGCCGCCGTGCGATCGCTCACCCTTTCAGAAATTGTTTGAGAAGCAAGCTGTCAAAAGGGGGGCCACTGCAGATCCAGACCCTCGCCGCCCGCTGCAGAACTTTAATGTCAGCTCATGACTGCGTCTGGGGACGGCCGCGCAAAATTGAAATCTCAATCCCGGTGGCAGCGCGCTGACAGGGTGGTTATTGTTCAGCTTATCGGAGTGGGGGGGGGGGGGTAAGTGAAAGGGAGAGATTTGCTTCCCCTCTGTCTGCAGAATATTTCCCCTCCATCAAAACGTTGGGAAGTAAACAGCTGACATCAACTTCTGAGGAGTGAGATGTCAGCGAGCAGCAACGTTTCTGAAAGCAGAAGAAGCACCTGTGCTCGCTGAAGATTCAGCAGCTCTGGTGTGATGACGGAAAGTAAACGTATCGTTCACGTGGGGGAAATTTGATTGAAGACGATATGGAAATGTGATTCAATGAGCGCAGGGCGACATTTATTTTCTCCTGGCCTTTTGCTCCGAGGCATATTTATGGAGGAGCTAACTCAATTGTGAGAGCGAGGGAATGAAGACGGCCATTTTTCATACCACAATAAGATTAGTACAACATGACAGCGATTACACGGGACGCTCGTAATTTGCGGCAACAGGGAGCTCGGCTGTGTACAACCGCAATCACACGGAGGGCATCGCTGATGTACCATCTTTTCAGGAATGAGACGGTTTATTACATTTAGTTTATTCGGAATAAATCAGACAGCTCAAGGTCTCAGGTACTGAATCTTTGTTGTGTTTATTCTTTATTCTCAGTGACTTTCCTCTCACTGTGTCATTAAATCAGACTCCAGTAAAGCAGTTATTTTTTAAGAATGTCTGTTTTGATTGTAAAGCAGATCTTGGCACTTTATTAATACTGTGAACGCTGAAAACACACAGCCTGTATTCAGAAATGAGCCATCAGGGCTTCCGTGGATGTTGTGATGTCACTTTGTAACCACAGCCACGCCTCAAAAACACCAGTTGAGCCGATGTGGGGACACAGTGGGCGGTGTCTGCTCAGACCTGTAAGAGCTGACCAATCAGAGCAGACAGCGCTTTAACAGAAGGAGGTTTCTTAAAGAGACAGGCACTAAAAACAGAGGGTGAATCGAGGTGCTGCAGCAGCGGACAGCGTTGTTTGCACATTAAAGCGTTTAAACTCTTTCCAGTAGAGATCCAAAATAGAAGCATGAAGACAAAAATAAGCTCAGTAATATAATTTTAAATACAGGAAGACAATTGCTGTGTCTCACTTCAGGGTCTGCATCCTTCGGAGGAGCATTTGAAGGCCAGTTACGCCCGAAATCTGAAGGCTCCTCCAGATGCAGCCCACAAATACAGCCTTCTTTTCCCTGTTTTTGGAGGATGCACCGCTATGATCCTTCGTGGCCTCACATCCCAAGATTCTTTGTGAAAAAGAAAAAGAAGAAAGAAAGAGAGAAAATGGCGACATCGCGTGGTGTAGATCGTCACTTTCGCGGGCCTGGGTGCCGGAAATCGTGCCGTGAGGGTAAAACAAATGTGGTGACGCAAACAGGAAACCATCCCACTGACGCGGGAACAAGGTCTCTCCAAAGGACTCGCCTTCAAAGACCGCAAAGGCCGGATCCTTCGAAGGATGCAGACCCTAAATTGAGACACATCAAATCTGTCAGTCAGTCCACAAATATTTCAAACACGACATCCTGTTTCCTGCCAGGATCAATTTTAATTACCCTGGTACGGTAAACACCTGACGTCAGGTCAAAAACAACAACATCTCCGTCAGCCTATTGTGTTTAGTTACAATTCACACATGTTAGCATGCTAACACACTCAATCCAGAAGCTCAAATTGAGCTGGTTTTTAAAAAAATACCGGAACACAGGCTTAAAGGTGAAGCATCCTCAGTCGTTCGTGGTTCAAGTACATAGAGAAATATTTCTATCTGGAAAAAACAACAACAACTGAAGCGCACGTGTGTGAAGAACAAGCTCTCAGATTCAGCCGTGACATTTATTTCCCCGGGATTTGAAATGAATGAAATGTCATTGTTTGTGGTTGCGATTGATTTTTCACGCTCCGTCACCGGCAGCAGCCTCTTTCTGCAGACGTGACAACACACAGCAGAAGTCACCTGCAGTGAGGCTGAGATGCGTCCGCGTTCCGGTCCGATTGATTCTGTATTTGTTGTGCGTGGGACAGCGTGAATCCTACAACTGTACCGAATAATGACGTTAAATTATAAGATGATTGTTATTTTTATGCCTCAAAGCGTTCAAACTGTGTTCACGTCCTGCATCTGTTGATGTAACTCGTGTCTCTGTGTTCTTGCAGGTCTGAAACGGAGCTACAGCTGTGAAGTCTGCAGCGTCACACTGAACTCGGTGGCACAGTACCACGCACATCTGCAGGGCTCAAAGCACCAAAACAAGTGAGTGGATCACGCCACCGCTCACTGCGGCAGCACAGCCATTTTCCACTGTTAACTATTAATGCCGCGGTGCTAAACGCTCCGCTCCAAATATGTTGTTTACTTTGCTTTCATCTGCAGCCTTGAAATCTTGTGCATCCTAACGAAGCCTTTGCTCCTCAGATCCGCTCGGCGTTGCACGATGATAGTATTGTAGAGAGCTGCGTTACCGAGACAGGAATAACTGATGAGTTCATTTTCGCCGAGGGGTACTCGGTGTACAGTTCCAAAGAATTCTCTAATTGAGTCCTTTTCCTGCTTTTATACTTAAGCTACCTGGAGGCTGCGGCGCCGGCAGCAGCCAAACTCAAGCTGTGAATCAACAAGCTCGAACAGTTTAGTCACAACAAACCTGCGGCCTGCTGGAAGTCGCTCTCCAGCAGGCTCCTGTTTGAGGAACAAGCTATAAAACAAAAGCTCATTTTAATAAAACTGAACACAGCCGCTTCCCCACCAGTCACAACAGGTATCCTAAATGAATACCGCAATTAAGCTTTTTGGAAAATTTCAAGCTCCGTTAAACAAATCTACAAGTTTCCCCTCCTAAAGAAAAAAGCTGGTGCTGAAGAGACGCTGGCTGTATTATTGCATCAGAGCACCCGTCTGATTTAAAGTCACACAACACATCATCAAACAAACAGCGAGCTCTGCTCATCAAAACACAACTCACGGCTCGATCACATGTACTTTTACCTCGTCAGTGTTGATTGGTTACAGGTCACTAGTATAATAACCAATCAGAGGAGTGTTGTGGACCACAACCAGGAAAATGAAACGCTGATACGGCTAATTAGTCGACGCGTTGTGGAGATGTGGTACTCGCTCAGTCAAAGAAATCTGGCTTCACAGAAAATCTTAAGCAATAGAAGATATATATGTACTTATATATTATACAAGTGTTTTGCAAGATAGTAGAAAACGTGTCGAATGCTAAAATTAATTAGATAAATGACTGAAAACGTTACACGTCCAGCAGCCACTGTGTTTTCTCTGCAGACATGATGTGATGGAGGGATATTTGCGTAACGATGCGGGACATCAGGGCAGCGCAGGGAGCACAAAGACCCACCAGATGTTGGAAAATTAAATGTTTGGTTGAATTCTGGTGTTGCTCAGTAGAAACGAAAAGTCAAATGGAAACGGCCGGCAGCAACTGACACGATGTCAGGCGACTTCAGGGGGAACGATGTCCTTCAAACTTCAACTCCCACGTTTGCTTATTTATTCCTCTGTTTTCTCGGCGTCTCCTGTGCACTGCTTACTTGACCCAGAGCAGTTTCAGCAGGATTAACAGGACTGTAAACCGTGTATGTTTTTTAGCGTTGGGTCCCAGGCAGGAGGTGTGAAGTGAAGGGGGCTTCCGTGGTACATGTCCTGGAATTAATTCCCCCTGTTGGCCAGTTTCTGGCTGCACACGTCCACGGGGGGATTTGCTGGCATCAGGAGACGTGACATGCCGTTTAAAAGCCCCATGCTTCAGTCACGGATGGCTGCACCGCCATGTCGGAGCCACTGGGGCTCCATGCAGATCCCATCACACACACACACACACACACACACACACACACACGGACAAATCTCTCGCAGGGATTTCAGACCACACGCGAGCCCCCGAGCCTCCACCTCCACCTCCACCAGCCTGATTTCATCCACATAACCCACAAAAAGGTGCCTCGGGTCTATTGAGGTCATTTGCTTAATGCCAGTTTACACAAAGCGAATAAAAGCTTATCTGTTCTGAAAAACAAACTCCAGAGAGCGGCTGAGAATAATATTGTCTGTCGTCCTTTATCACTGCAGGACTGGGAATAGAATTGCACTCAGTGGCATCTACAGTCTATCTGAGCCTCACAGGAGCGAGCGGGAGCTGGAAAAGCTTGTCCTCGTATCGCAGCACGATTTATAATAACTTTATTTATAGAGCATCTTTTAAAACAGTTTACAAAGTGCTTTGACGGATGGAGCAAAAGCAGGACACACGGCAAGATAACAGAACAGTCGAGCCACACGAGGAGGAAGTTAGAACAAGGACACATTTGGGGATTTTCTACAGTCACTATGTTGATGAAGAGGGTCGGATTGAACGAAGCGCACAAGTTGCACGACTGTTGCGGCTCAAATGAACTGAAGGGGCAGGAACATTCAATTTTGAGTCAGGAGGGGAACAAATGACCCGTTCATGACAGGTGTTCTAATGAGAGGTGTGATCGATAACTCCTCTAACGAGCTACACGAGTGCAACAACCCCGATGCATCCAGAGCAGGAAACTCTAACCTAATGGTCTCTGATTTAGTTTTATTTTATTCCCTCACACCTCCTCCACCTCCTCCACCTCCTTACAGTCGTGTTCTGTGGCGGCTCTCACCTCCATAGTTTCTACACCTGTAGCAGAGAATACCTGAAGTACCGTCTCTCGTCTGTGAGACCCTAACCCTAGGTCAAGATAAGGACAGGACGAGTCATTTTACTTAACAAGTTCATCATGGAAGGAGGAAATGTTATTGTGATGTTGTTGTCGATGCTTATGGAGGGAAAACAAGATTGAATGTTCATGAAATATTCAAATAAACAAAGCAAGACAAGCCAACAGGTTAAACAAAAAGCTCTGACGTCAGCGGTGTCACACTAATACTGATGTTGTAGGGATGTTTTGAAAGAACAAACCCTGATCTTCGCTCTGTGAAACAGGCAGTAAAACAGCCGGTTGTATTAATTAGTGGGCAGGTTTTGTAGAAAGAACGCCGGTTTTTAAATCGTCTCAAGTCCTGATGGCGAGAGGAAACGTATCAACGACGGAACAGACTGACACAACAGAGCAACTCATCAAGTGAAGCTGTTGACAAAAATTGTGATGCTTCCTGTCAAAATTCAACCTAAACGTGGAAAAATCCAGCTCAGGATATTAAGAGATGATGTCATTCTCCACCTCCATTACACTGTGCTGTCAGTGTTCACTCCAAGTTGTTTAATACCAGTTTTAATTGTAGTTTAACCTTGAACACGCCACCTTCACATATTCAAAACAGCCAGTCCAATCAGTCACACACACACACACACACACACACACCCTCATCAGGTGCTTCCTGCAGTGTTACTCCACATCTCCTCTTGTGTAAACCGACACAGTTCGGCCATTTTCAGACATCTGAATGCCAAGATAACAACATTTGACAGCCAACAACATTTCACAGAACTGTAGTTTTCTCACATTTGTACCTGTTCACTGTGAAACCAACATTCACTGATGTCAACTAGTTCAACACAAGAGACTTTTTTACCAGCCAAACCTGAAAGCAGTGACGCGGACAGCAGTCGTTGTGCTTCACTCAGGGTCCAACACAATAGATACGAAGCTGTTCTGTTCCTCAGAAAGACGGAAAAACAACTTCTGACCGTCGTCCTGTTGATGATTCTCCATATTTTAAAAACAGTGTTGGAGACGTGAAGCGGTGCCACATGTCTGCTGTCTCTCATCACTGATTAACTTCTCTATCAGGGCTGGCAGCCTTTTAATGAAAACACCAGAGCTCAATTTGAATTATTATTCAGGGCTGTCAAGTGATTAAAAACATTTTGTTATCGAATGATTACAAGCTTTGTAATGAATTAATCAAAACCGATCGCTAACGGCAATAATGTGCTGTAAGGAATTAAAAATATTCCACTGCAAATGGATTTTGGGTAGATTGAGAGCTCAATGCTACGGAGTTAGCAAACAGCTGACACATCGCTAACCATATCAACTACCTCATGTCTCACATGTAAGGAAACATCTAATTATCATAATGAACATTAATGAGCAAACATGGCTATTGTTAGCATGTACGTAGAAGTTTTGGCTGCACTCTCTTCTCATTCTTGTGCCACTAGCTCGCTAATATCGTCGGCAGGACACCTGTAACCTTGTGGAAAACTCAGTTGATGTTAGAAGACTTGCAGGCAGATTTACAAACAGACAGGAAGTCTGCTTTTGTTTTTCTGCCCGCTGAAAAGAACGACTGAACGCGCTAATTAGAGGATTTTTGAGGACATTTGATTTATCAATTGCCGTCGGGGTACAAACACAAAGGTACTTCTGGAATAACAAACCGACCCGAGCTTTAAACCATCACATTAAAACTGAAAAACAAGACAAATCACTTGTTAATGTGAGCGATCCTGCAGTGTATTCAGCTCTGCTGCTATCGATAGGTCAACCCGAGCTGACAGTGTAATTAGTGTGCCATCACCTCTTCTGAGGATAGCCATCCATCACGGGCCGCTGCATGTGTGTGTGTGTGTTTACATCCCACATGCATGAATAACACATGCTAATGCTAATAGGCTGCAGAAACTGATTAGCCACATACCGTCTGCAGGATGTAACTGTGCTGCTTATAGTCCAAACCTGAAGATGACTGTTTAGTATTCTCACCTCGCGAGTCTGACATCTATTCTTCTGAGACTGCTGTTGTGGAAAAGAAAAACAAAAAGGTACAGTCGAGTTGTTTTCTTGACCTTCGGCCACTTTTAAAACTTAGAAAAACTCGACTCATTTGTGGGAAAACACAGGGTTTGCTTTCAGTCGAATGCATCGACTCGCCCCAGCAGGAAGCCTGAATAATCACTAATGTGAGGCACATCTCACCATCCAGATTGGAGATTTTTTTTTTTAGCAGCTGTGGCATATTGTGACAGTGAAGCACTCAATTGGAAAAGAGAAATATTCAGGAAATGGTCAGTCGTACATAATTAATGTCTGCAGACTTTTTGCCTCCGTCTAATAATAATTATCCACTCCGGCTGATGTACACACTGAATCTCATCAGCTCGTGCAAATCCATGGCTTCAATCAAGGCTGAGATATCAAAACCCATTTACCCTGATCCCCCAGAACCAGAACTGCTACCTGCAGAAGGAAGTCTGATGGTTGGTGCGATTCCTTCGGCTAATTTGTCTCATTGCGGTTCGGTGAGAAAGCAAACAGACCACATGATTCTGTGACGGTAGACGGTTATTTGAACACGATTGCAAAAGCTGGTTGTGAATTGTTTAGGAAGCCGTCGATATAATTGATCAGTATGAGCCACGACATTGTGGCTCAGGGGAGCCGAGCGGTTTGTCCACAAATTGGAGGGTCAACGGTTTGATCCCCCAGCACCTGCAGTCCACATATTGACGTGTCCTGGCTAGATACTTAACCTCGGTCTGTTTCTGATGGATGGAATGCTGACTTGTTTTGTGAAGTGCTTCTAGAGGGAAACCTTGTGCCCTGACATTCATGTGGACCCAACAACTACTCAGGAATAACCCAAGGATCCTGACAAACAGCTCAAGGCGTCAACCCGGCCTCCCAGAGCCCCCAGTCCGATTGAGCAGGCTTGGGGAGGGGTGTACTGTGGTATCTGGCACCAGCGCATTGGTAGAGAATCCTTTGAGTTATGTGGGCTGTGATGTCGGGCCTCTGTGGGTTTGACTTGTTCTGGTAAGTCCCACAGATGCTCTAGAATATTGGGGATCTGGGGAATTCAGAGGCAAGGTTGACGCCTTGAGCGGTTCTTGCTGGCGGGTCCGCTGCAATCAAGGAGAGAAGTTTCCATGAGAGTGTTTTGATCAGTAATCCGTTTGGCATCCACAGGAACTCCAGGACCCAAAGTTTCCCAGCAGCGCATTGCTCAACTTTCAGTGGGTTCAATGTTTGGAATATTTATGAAGTTGTGGTAAATTTGGTGTCTTTGTATTTGGACCAAAGTGATGACATTCAGTATGAAGCTTGTCGGCTCAAATGTGAAAATAACCTGTCAACTACTCAGATGTGGGATACTTATTCTACCTGGAGTTTAATCCTGGAAGGTTATTTGATCCGAGCTTGAAATCAAAAAGTATGAAAAACAACATTTTTTGTACAACATTCATGAACATGTTTCTGATTTTGGATTCTCAGACGTCTGTACAAAAGTCCTTGGAAATCCAACCAACAGTTGTTGAGGTATTTCAGTCCGACTGACCAGTATTGGCTTGCAGAAAGTTGGGATTCAGTTCAATGTGTCATTTTAACTCAATACGATGGTGCGACTGTGGAGATGACATGATTATGTGTAAAGGTGCTGTGCTGTGACTCACACTGTGTCCTCTGCTGCACCAACAGAACGCTCTGTAATAATATGTATTGTGTTCAGCCGGGTTAATCCAGCCGGTTGTGCTCGTCTGACAGCAGCAGCAGGATTTATTCTGTTTGTCCTGGTCGCTCGCTCCACACGCTGCAGCCCAGAGAGACATGAAACAGAATGTGAGAGCGTAATGCCGGAGCCTGGATGCCTTCCTACCTGCGTCTCCCCGGTCGTGCCTTGTGTTGAGTGCCTCTGCTCTCATCTGTCCACTTTAACACCCAGAAGCTGCACATCACACATGCCCCTTTTAGAAACAGGCCTGGCAGCACAGAGGCAGGCGTATTGATTCTCCAGCTCAGTTCGGCTGCATGACATTTCCTTCCCAATCGTTCCTCTGCATTTTTTTTGTGCTCATTCGCTGTTTCCCCCCAGTTCTCTGGTAGTTTATCTTCTCAACACAATCCTGATTGCTTTTTTGCTGGATGGAGGATTCTTTGGCTCCCTGATGGAGGATTTGTGTCCATAGTTTGGATGCAATTGATGCAAAAGACAAATGAGGTGATTTACAGGAAACACCACTTCTTAAAAATGGAAGAGTTTCATTTTTCTTGTTATATCTTTAGACAATCAGAAGCTCTCTTCTCTCTGTCGCTCTGTAGCTTGAGGTAAATTGTCATCTGATTGATGTTGAATTCATTGAAATGTTAAACTCTCACTGCGGTTAATAAATAAACATCCTGCTCTCACAATCTCATATTTTTCTTAGCTTTCAGTAGGTTAAATGTCGACCAGTGCAACTTCATAACGCTGCGTCTCAAGATCACGTGTTATTCTTCAGCAATTCCCCATCGACTGCCTATAATTGACAGCAGCAACCCAGCAATGCAGAATTCCTCTGGGCGTCATCGATAGGTCTATCCACCGTCTTCCCTTTCTTGTTCTCTCAGGCGTTGAAGTCGCTGTTAGCGGCGAGGCTCGAGGAGCGATCGGCCCCTGGAGGCTCCATCCCGCCTGCCACAAATCAGCACCAGCATCGCTTCTTCCCTCCCGTTCAGCCCATTTCAAAACAAGTAAAACATGCGCATACAAATGATCACATCTTCAAAAGCACGGAAGAACGCTCTCTAATAAGCCTCGACAGCTCCTCTCATTGCAATTCCGACAACATATTTACGTTGTTGAGAAGGAGGCGAGGATTCAGCCGGTTGGGTCGAGCGCGCGGAGGCTCGGTACAGATGTCGCGGAGCTGCAGCCTCTGCTGGGTAATTGACTGCTGCTTATTTAGATGCAGAAACAAAATGGCCATTGGGGCCTCCTTGAAAAAAAACAACAATATAGCGTGTCCCATTTTAAAGCAACACGATGTAGGAATTAGTTTCTGAATGCAGCTCCGCTGTCGTAAATACAAATCGCAGGTCTGAAACAGGACGTCAGGACGTTTTGTAGGAAACTTGCACCTTGAGGTGAACATGTACCAAAGCGACTTACAGTAATTCATACATTCATACACTGATGGTAGTTGCTGCCATGCAAGGTGCCGACCAGCACATCAGGAGCAATTTGGGTTCAGTATCTT